>CM028339.1:0-600000 GCA_016647705.1 Eucommia ulmoides | reverse complement strand
TCTTTTTTTCATTTCCCATTTCTATCGCCTTCTTTATCATCACTGAAATCCCTCTCGCCATCGTCTTCATCGTCATCACCGGATTACTTCCTTCGCAGCCTGTTCCTCTGCCTCGCAATCGTTTTCACCGCTCGTTCCTCCTCGCAATCATCGTCGCCGTCCTTGCCATCGTCTTTGCCGAACTCGTCGTTGTCATCGTCCTTGTCCTTGCCATTTAGGTTTTCAATTTCGTTCATTACTGAAATCGAAAATATTTTGATTTCGTTCATTCTTTAGGATTTGGCTGTTCGTTCATTCTCAAAATCGATTTATGTGCTCGTTGATGAAATCGATTTTCAATTTCGTTGTCTGTTCACGAAATCTTTGTTCGTTCATGAAATCGAAATCGTTGTTCGTTCACAAAATCGATTTCGATTTCGTTGTTCGTTCATGAAAATCTCTGTGAAATTCGATCAATAGAGGTATTTTGGTGAAGATGAAGACAAAGAAAGAGAAAAGAGGAAAAAGAAAAAACAAAAGGAAAAAAAAAACAATTGTGAAGAAATAATTATAAAACAATATCGTCACCAAATGCGATTCTGTTCCCAGCACAAAAAAGATGTTGTCGTTACCAAACGTAATTTTGTTCCCAATAAAAAACAAAATTTTCAACTCAACCCAACTCATCCCAATTAGGTTGAGAAAACTGGGAACACTAACCAAACACCACCGTTGTTGTCTTATTTTTTCTCCAAAAACACAAAAAAAAAAAAATACCAACACCAAAAGAGATTATTTACTCGCCCACCGTGGGGCTCGAACCCACGACCACAAGGTTAAGAGCCTTGCGCTCTACCAACTGAGCTAGACGGGCTTTCTGCTTTATTTAAGTACTTAATATAATTGATTGTATCTGTTCCCAAAATGGATTCATTTGCAACCTCAATTGAAGATATCAAAAGATTAACCACATGATTAACCGACGCAAAACCGAAAATTTAAAATAAAAATAAAAAATTATCCACCAACGGCAAGTGGCAAGTACAATGTAGGTGTTTGGTGTTTGTTTGTTTAGAATTATGTTATTAGGAAAGTCACAAATACCACCAACGGCATGTTTAGTTGGATGGAATCGAGGGCGGAATGAAATCGCATTCCGCCCTTGATTCCTATTCCGTTGTTTGGTTCTCCAATGGAATCACTTTTGTGATTCCATTGGAATGAAATTGGATGGAATAGGATTCCATTTGAGATGTGGTGGAATGAGATTCCAACCCAATGGAATCAATATATTAAATTACATGATAGCCCTTATAATTAAGCCCTTGAAAATTGAGAACAAAAACAGAAATTAAAGAACATAAATTGAAATTAGAGAACAGAAAGTTGGGAATAGAAATAGAAAATTGAGAATAAAAAATTGAGAACAGAATTAGAAAATTGAGAACAAAAACAGAAAATTAGGTGGCGTTTGGTTAGTGTTCCCACTTTTTTGAACCCAACTGAAATGGATTGGGTTAAGTTGAATTGGGTTGGATTGAGAATTTTGGGAATAGAATTACGTTTGGTAACGACAATTTTTGTTTCGTGCTGAGAACAGAATGTGTTTGGTAACGATTTTATCCTAAAACTATTTTTTTTTTTTTTAATTTTTTTTTTTGTTTGGTGGCGGCCAGATGGCGGCGGCGGCGGCAAGGTGGTCGGACGACCGCCGCCGCCGGCGGAGGTGGTCGGCGACGGTCGCCAGAGGTGGTCGCCCGAGGTAGCTGGCGGCAGTGGAAGGTCGCCGGAGGTGGCCGGAGACGGCGGACGATCGCCGGACGGCGGAGGCAACGGGCGGCGATGGTCACCGGAGGTAACCGCCGGCAGCGGAAGGTCGCCGGAGGTGGCCGGAGACGACGGTCGGTCGCCGGACGACGGCGGCGGCGGCGGGTGGTGGTGGTCGGCCAGCAGATGAAGTCGGAAGTTGAGAACTTTGGGTTGAGTTTTTTGGGCACAAAAAGAAACAACTTTTTTTTTGTTTCTAGTTTCTTTAGGATTTTGAGAATCAATTCTTATTTTTTGGGTTGGGTTGGGTTGGGTTTTGTGTGTTGCCAAACGCGTTCCCAACAATCAATCCCTGAATTTTTGAGTTGGGTTCGGTTGGGTTTGGTTGAAATTAGAGAACAGAAAGTTGGAAATAGAAATAAAAAATTGAGAACAGAATTAGAAAATTGAGAACAAAAACAGAAAATTAGAGAACAGGAAATTGAGAACATAAACTAAAAATTGAGAATAAAAACATAAAATTAGAGAACAGAAAATTGAGAATATAAACTGAAAATTGAGAACAAAAATATAAAATTAGAGAACGAAAAATTGAGAACGAAAACTGAAAATTGAGAACAAAAACATAAAATTAGATAATAGAAACAGAAAATTGAAAATAAAAATATAAAATTAGATAATAGAAAATTGAGAACGGAAACCAAAAATTGAGAATAAAAACAGAAAATTGAGAACAAAAATAAAAAATTGAGAACATAAACTGAAAATTGAGAACAAAAAATAAAAAATTAGAGAACGGAAAATTGAATAAGGAAACTGAAAATTGAGAACAAAAACAGAAATTAAAGAATAGAAACTGAAAATTGAGAACAAAAATAGAAATTAGAGAACGAAAACTTAAAATTGAGTTGAATAGTGAAATATAATAAAATGAGGAAATGAATAGAATAGTGAAATATAATAAAATTTTATTATAACAAACTAAGAAGAGAATTGAATAATAATTTTATAAAAGCAAAATAGAAATTTTACTATATTTCACTATTCCATTCTTTCTTTCATTCCATACCAACCAAACAAGAGAATGGAATAGTGATTCCATTCACAATTCCATTCCATTCTTTTTCTCATTCCATTCCATTCCACCCTCATTCCATTCCGTCCAACCAAACATGCCGCAAGTGTAAAGAAGAAATTTACATGAAATATACGCGGATGCCAAATATCATATTGTCAATGACCGAAAGAGATTATCAAAAAGCACTTATATCTGAACACGACCATGACTAACTAAGGCTCTAGACTCACGTTACATACTGGTGGACCATCCTTGGGATATCTGAGGATGTCTCATGCTCGGGTCAAGGCCCCTGCTCATTATACATGGAAAATTGATAAGATATTGTCTAACGGTCCATAATTCTTTAATCACGTCAATTTGAGAATGACCAAAATTTATGAAAGAGTCGTCAAACATGTCTTTCGATACCTATAAATACTAAGGGGCTTCCCATGCAAAGGTAGGCATAATTTTCCTAATCATTACTTTGCTAATTTTTACCAAAAATCTTATTTATTATCACACCGGAGGTGCAACATTGGCAAATATACCCGCAACGCATTGTTTTGCTGGAACATAAAACTTTAGAAGGGTTATATTTCAATACCGAAGAGGACCATAATTTGATCATCCAAATTTTGGTATCAACAATTATTGATCGAAAATTCAAAATTTTTCAATTAGTGTAATTGTTCGTTTTCACGTGTTGCATCACAACCAATAAACCACGGACGTCAAAGTAATATTTTAAACCCTTTTTTAGTACAAAAGAAAGTTCTGGGTGGACACCAATCAAAGACTTCCGGTCTTATCTCAGCTAAAACAACATTAGTCATGATCTAAGGACGATTAACATAATATTTTCAACTAATCCAGTGCATCATTGATTATTTATTTCCAATACAATTTCAGAAACACCCACTAGAAGCTGACAATTTATTTGTGCTAAATTTTATTAATTACATATATACAAAAAAGAGTCCCTATTTTTTTTTATATACCCACGAGTATCTCACACATATAGAGTGTGAGACTAATCTGGTTTAGAATACGTAGGTTGCCCATAGCGATCTATGATGGCATCATATATTATTTGCAGCAGCTCTCACCAGCGGTTTCGAAGAGCTTTCACAGAACGTGAATTGATCTCCCTCCGGCAATTCCTCCACCAGTCTCGATATCTTCTCCACAATCTCCCCTGCATTCGGTCTCAATGATGGGTCGTCTTCCACACAAGCCCTCGCCAAATTCGCCATTGTTAAGGCCGCATCAAACGAATAATTCTCTCCCAGTGCGTTGTCCATCCACCCCCTCAGCTCCTCTGAGCCGCTTTCCGATTGCAAAACCGTCTTGATTTTCTCCGACAGAAACAGAGACCCTTCTCCTTTCTCGTCGGATCTTGTGATAGGCGTTTTTCCGGACAAAACCTCCAGGAGAACGACTCCGTAAGCGAAAATATCGACACTGGGGGAAATTACGCCTTGGTTGAGATACTCCGGTGCTAAGTACCCTTTGCCGGGGAACGTTGAATGACTTGAATATGGGTGTTGTTGTTGTTCTTGGGCATTATCTTCTACGCATTTCGCCATGCCGAAATTTCCGACCTTCGCGTTGAATTCCTCGTCGAGGAAGATGTTTCGGCTCTTGATGTTGCGATGAACGTAGGGTGGGTTCATGATCTGGTGCATGTACTGTAAGGCGGCGGCGACGTCGAGGCAGATCCTTAGACGCTGGTTCCATGTCAAGAAACAGTAGCAGGAGGCTATGAAATGGCTCTTCATCGCCAGACCGCCGTGAAGCCAGTCCTTCAGCGACCCGTTTTTCGCGTATTCGAAAACCAAGAACGCGTTAGGGTTAGGACCCTCCGGCGAAGAAGTCCCCAGGAGTCTCATTATGTTGGGGTGGTGATGAATCGCGCCGTGGAAAAGCCCCAGATCGATTTTCGAAATGGTTTCGGCGCCGGTGCGTTTGATTGCCAGGTTCTTGCCGTTCAGGCGGCCGTGAAAAACTGAATCCTCAATTAGGTTATGGGAAGCAAAATCCTCGGTCGATTTCCTCATGTCATCCAGCGTATATGTTTCGATCAGGATCTTGCGTGGTGTGGTGGCGTCGATGATTTGATCGCCAAGAGTATCGGCGGAGCCCTCGAAAGAGACCTTTTTATCGCTGGCGGTTCTGACACTCAAACTGAGCTGTTGCCGCTCCACCGCCTCCATATCTCCCATCTTCACCGGAATCTGTTTATTCCTCCTCCATTGAATCACTAACAGGGCTGCTGCAATGGCAATGAACGCCCCTGCTCCGACGCTGCTGAGGGCAATGTACAACCCAATTCTCCGCATTTTGTTTTTCTTCTTGTGGGGACTGATTGCCGGAATACCAGTCGCCGGAAATCCCAAACTGGGTTCCCGCTGTTTCGCAAGAGACCCTAGAACCGGCTTGTTGTTGACCGGAATGAAGACAGTGGAAAGAGGTGCTAGGCTTTCTCGCCGGAAACCTGCTCCTGATCTGTTGTTAGCAGAGACGATGGTTTCTGCCGTCGTATTGAACTCCACGGCCAAGTTCGAAACTGTATCTCCTTGAATTACGGGATAAGAAATCAAAATCCTTTTCTGCTGATCAATTTCTGATGAAGACGGACATGCGCATATCAATGGGACGACGACCTTAAGTTTATCCCCAAGCCCCCACGGATTTACACCTGGGTTCTTCCGAATGATCGATTTACAAGACGTTAGACCTTCAAGCGACTCAGCAATCGTGTAAAAGCTCTCACCCTTGACGGTGGTTTTAGTTAACTCCGCCGCAAAGAAGCCGCCGTCGCATTTACAGTCAATCGGGATCAGGAGAAGCTGGTTTTGTGGAAAATACTCTGTTTCCGAATTGAACCCATTAGCTTCCGCCAACAGAAACCGATCGATACCCAAGAAAAAGCTGAGATTGAAAACGGAGGAGTAGTAAGAATTGGTGCGAAAGACGGCGTAGGTGGCGCAGCGATTCAGCGATCCGTTTTGGTCGCCACAGCGGTAACCGGAATCATAGGGAGTGGTGGTATCGCAGCTCTGTCCCACAGCAGAGAAAATCACAGAGAAGAAGTAGAAGAAGATGAAAAAGAAAGAGAAAGGTGTTGATTGGAGATCAGTGATCATTTTTTTACTGTAAGAATTTGCAGGACCACTTGAACAGTTTATATATTATTGTATATATAAACGAAAAAGATGAAGATGGTGAACATTTTGGATCTAAGAAATTTTTTTTGTAGAAAAGTGAGCTTTCGTGGACAAGATTCTTGGGGTTTTCATATATATATATATGGAGGTGTTTGGGTAATAGTAATACACACATATACAGGTTCTTAGGAGGAGTCTTGGGGTTGATTCCACCGGCCAATGGAAAAAGGTTACCTACGCCCAAGGTTTCAACCATCACTCAAATAAAATAAATATCCATTCATGTCCGCGGATGATTTGATTATAAAAGAATGATGAAATATGTGCAATATCTTACTTGAACGGAAGATTTAACTAACAAAGAAGAGAGTCGAATTCTCATAATTTTGACTCTGATACCACTTAAAAATTTCAATTCAAAACTATAAGGTTACCGAGTAGAGTAGTTAATTTGACTTATGCAGTGGTTTGGACACTTTCAAATGATCGCAGTGGAACAAGAATCTGATAGAGTCATTATTCTGTTTTATGTATTGCATGTCATGATCCAAGGGTTTCTATAAAAATACAAGGTTGAAGTTTATGACATTACATATTTGGTATAAAAATTAATATTGTTACATTACTCTAACGGCTCGTTTGATTGGACGAAAAAGAATGAGGGTGGAATGGAAAGAGAGAAAAAATAGAATAGAATTGTTAACGAAATCACCATTCCGTTAACTTGTTTGGTTGGTATGGAATGAAGGAATGAATGCAATAGTGAAATATAATGAAAATTTTATTATATTTCACTATTTCATTCATTCTCTCAATTTATTATATTTCACTATTCCATTCAATTTTCAGTTTCTATTATCTAATTTATATTTCTGTTCTCAATTTTCATTTTTTGTTCTCTAATTTATATTTTTGTTCTCAATTTTCAGTTTCTGTTCTCAATTATTTGTTCTCTAATTTTTTGTTCTTAATTTGTAGTTCTCTAATTTTTTATTTCTATTCTTAATTTTCAGTTTCTGTTCTCTAATTTTTTGTTCTCAATTTTTAATTTTTTATTCTCGATTTTATGTTCTCAATTTTCTATTTCTGTTCTCAATTTTTTGTTTCTGTTCCAAATTTTCTGTTCTTTAATTCTTTAATTTATGTTTGTGTTCTTCAATTTTTGGATTGGACTGGATTAACGATGAATTTTTTTGTAATTTTAGTTTTGATTCTATTAGGATAGATTTGATTTTATCATATTTCAAATAAAATCATATTCCAATGGAATAACAAAAGTAATTCTATTGGAAAACTAAACAACGAAATAAGAATTGAGAGCGGAATGCAATTCCATTCTGCCTCCGATTCCGTCCAACCAAACATGCCGTAAAAATATTTGAAAAGAGTTTTCCTTCATAGAATGTATTTACGTTTTATTAAGGGGTTAATATCCTTTGAACTCATCATTCAATTTTCTTTCTTTTTTGATGGAATTTAAAAGTGAGCCCAAACATTAGGTCAAGACCCGAGTTGGGGCTTTCTAGCCTCGATCTCAATTAATCTCAAGGTCGAGTTGTCTCCTTGGATCTTCCAAAATTTTGGTCGAGGTCTCGATCATTTTATACTCGTGACATTATTTTCAATTTGATTGGACTTTTTTTCGAAATATCCTCTTTCAACTTGGATAGTAATAATAATGGAGGATATTTTGAGGAGTCGATACCAAAACCATATGCCAAGCAAGAAATTCGTGAGTAAGGTCGAAAGCTCAAATTCCAAATAGAATTTTGAGGTACCTGAGGATACGATTCGAGATTCCATGTGACAGCTCAATCTCTGTATCACCAAAGATTGAGCACAAACACCCATGCTCAAGATCAATCACCAAATTCCACTTTATAAGGAAAGTAGATTAGATAACTCATTCAACACACGTAAACCCCTCAATCTCATGATTCTCTCAAAGTTTACGAAAATGCCCTAGGATTTCGAGAACGAGTTACCAAATAAATTTTATCATGCTTATAAATACAAGAAGAACTGTCGAGATAAGGTATACACAATTTACTAAAAAAAACTCTGTCAAAATATTTTTTAACCAAAACTCCATCAGTTTTCAAATCAAATACACAATGTTAGTAAACCCATCTGCATATATATTTTTGCGAGATCTCTAGTATAAGATTAAATATGCACCACATTTGGCGGTCTAATTTCATACGTCATCGTGTAAGATTAACGACGTTTAAATCTATAGAGTATATCAAAATGGGGTCCCTATACACGTATAGGGTAGAGAAAAAATAGGCTTATAATCAAATATGGAATTATTATTGTGCATCATAAAGTTGAGACATCAAATGAAGGATGGAAAATAGTGGTCTAGCCGTAGGTCAAATTGGTCATGAGTAAATGATATTGCTACAAACATGGAGAAGTAAAGATCATTATTTACACAAATAACCCCCATAAAAATCATTGAAAATCAGTCTAAATATAAAATAAAAAGGGATAATTCGCGATTAGTCCCAAATAGCGAATTTAATTTACTATTAATCTCATTTAAAATATAAATTTTAATTTAATCCTTTAAATTTATTTTTGTTTGCATTTTAATCCCGCATACGCTCACGTATTGCGCGAAATGTAGAGATAAATTTTGTGAGTAAATTCGTATTGTAATGAATATTTGTTATATATAATTAAAATTAGTTATAACTTAATAATTATAAATCATATGCAATTGTTTTACATATATATGTGTAATATTAGTTACATGTTACTAGTTATATATATTTGTGTAATATTTGTTATATCTAACAAACATTTTACTAGGGCTGGCAAAACAGGTAACAGGTCGTGTAACAGGCCATTACACGATAACACAAAAAACGATAAGATCCAAACACGAACACGATACGATAAGCATATCGTGTTAGACTACTCAAACACGAACACGACACGAAAATTATCGTGTTAACACGACACAATAATTTTTCGTGTCACACGATGACACGAAACCTATCAGGTAAACACGACACGATAAGACTTGATACTTACCCATTACACGTTAACCCATTACACGTTAATGACCTGTTAACCTATTAAGTTGACTAAATGAGTAGGGTTAGGGAAATGTGAATATATATATATTAGGTACTAAATTATAATATTTGATAATTTGAGGGTGTAAAAATAATTTATTAAATTAACGGGTAACCTATTAGATCTCAGGTTATCGTGTAACCTGAATACACGAAATTCTTATCGTATCTTATCATGTAACCTATTGGGTTATCAGGTCAACCTGATAACCTGTACTATTTCTTATCGGGTTATCGAGTCTGACACGATAACGACCTGACACCTGATAAACAAAACCTAGATCTGATAATTTAGTGTCGGTCTCGTGTCGTGTTATCGTGTAAATACCTGTTTTGTCAGCCCTACATTTTACACACAAATTACTTTAATATTAGTTATATGTATTTGTGTAATATTTATTACATCTAGTAAATTTTTATACACAAATTAGTTACATGTTACAAATTATACGTATTTTGTGTAATATCTGTTATATCTATCAAATATTTTACGCACAAATTAATTACATGTAATTGTACAAGTGCATACGCGTGTATTGAATATTTCGTCTTTTTAATGTGCAAGAGTAAAACACGAATTAGAATTATATATAGAATTTTGCACGTGACAGCACGTGCTCTCCACTTTCCTTCTATTAAAATTAAAAATAAATAATAATATAAAAAAAGGACTCTGGCATAAAGTGGAGGGGAGAGGCAGCCATTTCCAAGACATGAAGAAAGGTTTCTTTTGTCGGGGGTTTTACTATTTTTTAACAAATAAAAAAATTAAACTCCCCCGGCAACAATCAAAAGTGCTCGCATCTATTTTCTGTCAATATAATCTCTGTCGTATATTTCAGTAGTGATTTCATGATCTTCAAATCGACTCTTTCGCTCATTTTTTTTTGTAAAAGAGTCAGTGCTTTTGTTTTTTCACTCTAGGGACGACCTGGAGGATATAATTATTATTCTTCAAAAATCTCTTACAGTCTTATACGCATCTACGTGCAATCTCCTAGGATAAGAGATATTGCCTCCATTGAGTCCGATTCCAAGATAATATTTAAAGCTTTCTTCCTAATGCTATGCAGATTTCAATGTGAATACTTCTCAATTCCACTTCCAATCCCGTGAATATTCATGTACTACCCCTTGTTGGTCCCGAGGGACGGAGGAGGCTAGGTTAGCCGAAAGATGGTTATCGGTTCAAGGACGTAAGGCGACCCTACTTTTTCAGGGTAAGAAGGGATAAAAAAAATGCCTCGAGCCAATGTTCGAGTACCAGACGCTACGGCGCTAAAGTAGTAACTCATGCCATACTCCCAGGAAAAGCACGAACGACCTTCAACAAAAGGGTACCTGTACCCGAAACCGACACAGGTGGGTAGGTAGAGAATACCTAGGGGCGCGAGACAACTCTCTCTAAGGAACTCGACAAAATAGCCCTGTAATTTTGGGAGAAGGGGTGCCTCCTCACAAAGGGGGTCGCAGTGACCAAGCCTTTTCGATCAGGCCGAAAGGCGAAAAAGGATCCAATGACTTCGAAAGAATTGAACGAGGAGTCGTATGAGGCGAAAATCTCATGTATGGTTCTGTAGAGTGGCAGTAAGGGTGACTTATCTGTTAACTTTTCCACTATTACCCCAAAAAAAATCAAACTCTGCCTTACGTAAAGTTGCCAGAGTCCGAACTCCGGAAGTTGACTATAGTAACCCGCTATCCATACTCCCAAATTGTCACGAAAAAGGCCTCCAAACCCTCCTCGATCTTCCTGAGTTTCTCATAACACTCTCATCTTTGTTAAGCTTATAGAAATTTGCATAAGAAAAATTCCAATGAGATAATCAAGACACTGATTTGTCATTTAAGAGATATCGAAAATAGAAATATGCCAACAACTCCTTACTCAATCAAGTTATTTGGGAGAGTGTCGGACTTCGGACACTTTCGAAGGTTACCTAATAATATCTAAAACACTCTTTACATTACTTGGTGAGGTTAACTTAAATAATATTTTCTAATATTAACCTACTTTATATATCAGATAATATTTTTTAATACTTTCAATGTGGAATTTCATAATATTCCTCATTTAAAGACGCGACGTTCTCGTTGCATTGATCCAGTTCGTCTCCTTAGTTTTTTGGTGTAGATAGCAGACCATAAAAGCAAAAACACGGTATATACCCCGGTCCCCGGGGGGGGCCGCTACCCATCTCCTGAGCCTCTACTCCTCTATGAACGCTGTCATGGTGCCATTTTTCGAATTAGAGTTCGCTCCGATAACATTTTGTAACGCCTTATGCAACCCACAGATCTAGTAACTTTTTGAATCAATTTCACGTGGTCTAAAATACTCAATACATCGTGGTATTAGTATATTAGATCACATGATATATTGACATTTGTTGAGTGTTTGTAATTAGAGTGAGAAATATATTGGCATTGGCTTAGTGTTTTTTTTTTCCTTTTTTGGAAAAAAACAATAATTTAGAAACAATTTTGTTGTGATATTAAAAATTTGTTCTGTTGATGTCAAAAAGTGGTGACGGGTCAACAGTATGGTTCGGGAGGATATTGGGGACACAAGAAGGCTATCAATACTGCAATTGGTTGAATTCAGAGGTGGTAACAATCTCCAAGCTGAGCTCCACTCTTCTACTCCAAACACCTGCACAAAGACCCACCGGGGTTGTACCCGGTAAAGTCCCACTGGGGTGAGAGAAAGTATTCGGGGGTGAAGGGCTGAAAATATAGTGAGTTCAGTAGTGGTCACGTACTTCTAGGCAATGGGTGCCCCGATATATCTATAGGCGCCAGTGCTTGATTAATAACGCGAAATCAGGGAGCCAAGCTCAGGTTAATTGACATAATCCGCTAGACAACCAATGAGCAGGCAGGTTAGCCCTCTAAAACGTCTGGGCTGACTTTTGAGCCCATACGTAAAGGCCCATGGGCCAGAACCTCACAACGGCCTGGTGAACTCTCGAGTGCGGAGGTGGCGAGCAGAGGGTGCCTTAGCTCGTCAGTTCGGCAGGTCGGATTGCAGCTTGCCGGTCCGGATTTCTTCAATGAGACGACCCTCAGGTCGGCTGCGGGGCATCTCAGCTCGGTACTGAGGGGATTTCAGCTCTCATCTCGGCCGCTCTTCTATAATTGGACGGATATTGATCACATGGTGTATCTGACAAGATTCCCCTATTTCATGTTCTAAAACATGACATTTGGGAAATTAAACTACAAAAAAAATTCGAACAATGGTGGCACCATTCATAGTCTCAATAAATTTCGCATTCGTTTCAATCCCAAAAAATTTAAAATGTTGTCGATAATTTTAAATGGAAAATGAGTTACGTTCATCTGAGATATTTTTCTTTAATATTTTTCTAACATAAATTCCTCTAAAGAATAAGAAAGGGAAATATATATATATATATATATATAACTTTCCCAATGGTCTTTAATTTAGACCATGAAGGATTTGGGCTTTGATAGATAGAATTTATGTGGGCCAGTAGGATAATAAATGGGCCCAAAATTATTTTATGGGCCACACTAGCTATGATCCATAAAATCATAAGAAGAGGCTGACCCACCACCACAGCAGGCTGCGACATGGCGTGTTTGTGCGTCGACATAAGCTAAAAGACAAAGGGGACAACCCATTCGCACACATGCTTTTGGTTTTTGAGGGCGACAATTATTCTTTGGGGTTTTGACACTTTGCACCCCCTAAAGTTTATACCGTTGTTTCGCTTTGGTCTCTGTAGTTGCAATTTGAACATACGTATCCCTGAAGTTCCGTAATCATCTCACTTCAGTACTGATGTTGCCTAGAAATGGTGACACGATGACTTTGTAATTATGCTTCTGCGAGTCTCCGTTCCTTGCACCCGAGAGTATTTGCACAAAATTTTGACATTATAGGAGGTGGATACTGATGAAGAACATCTAGTGTGAGAGTAAGTATCTGTTTGGAGAAAGAGTATAAAGTTGATTGAGAATATAAAAATTGTGCGTACCTGGGCTCACACTTACACAGGTATTTATATAGTTCTTCTTCAAAATTGGAGGGATAATAATTGTCTAGTCACCAATCTGTTGTCAGCATAATGATCATTATGTTATTTGTGTGTCCTTTCACGCCACGCGAATGTTCTCTGACGATTTCGTGGTGACTCACTCTCTACTACTGAGTTCCTCGTTCGATTTTGCCCGCCGATTGGGTCCCCGAGCAGGTCCTAGGCTTCTGGCGCTTACAGACTTATTCAAATGTGTTGTCCTTTCCCAGGGAGTTTAAGCCCACTAACAATGGTAGCCTCAGGCTATGTGGGCCTGCATGCATCCCAGGCCCCTTTCAGGTTCCTTGATTCTTTCGATGGGTGGCCTATGACCAAATCCACCGCCATCAAATACAAATTAATAGCTCTATCATAATTTTGAACAATAAATAGTCAATTGGCATGAACCCAACTATTTTGCTAAAAAATAAACAATCTATTCTTATATATTTTATTTGTATGTTTATGACCATTTGAATGAGAAGAAAAATGGTCATAAATTTTCTTAAAAACAACAGGTGCAGGCATATGATTGTTGCCCCGTCCAAAACTACAATGGAGGTAATGATTTATACTGTAGTGAGATGATTAAGAAAGTTTAAAGTGTTATACATTGGAAATTGAAATAAAACCTTACGGGTACAAAATGTCAAAAACCGTTATTCTGTTGGGAGCCCATCAAAATCAAATGATACAGTTTAAATATATATTTGACAAATATTGTAACACTGGATACTACGAACAGATGAAAAGATAAAGAAGGTGAAATGACGAATTTGCCCAACTCAATAAATGGGATGATAAATACTAACATGGGTTGATCCAAGCGAAAGAAGCTTTGGCTCCTTAAGCAACCATCTCGGATTCGATCCGTGGGGATTGTGTATGGAAAATACTCTGTTGGGAGAGGTCTCTGTTTTTTACGCCTGACAGTACTTCGAGGGATTAGTTTTCGCCGACCGTAATACAGGAATAACCTGAAAAACCCAAAAAAAAAAAGGGATGACAAATATACTCGTAGAGATGGCTAATTTAAGAGGAAGGATTTGTCTTCTCAATGTCCCCACACCATGAAAATGGGATTTGGGATCATCAAAATTAGTTGGACGTCAAATAGATTATCATTCACTCTTGGCTTAACTTGTTCTCAACCATACCCTTATATACCCCTAATTTTGTCTTCTTTGTTGAATATAAAATTTGGGTTGGGGGGGGGGGGGGGGAGGGGGAGAAGGGGCCACTTCTAAAACATAATTCAACCTTTTTTTTCATGACTTTAGTGCTCAATTTATATGTCGGCTCTTCACCTAACTTAAAAGTTGGTTTGCCCAAAACCCAATTCAATTATTGTACAACTTTAACATAAAATTACCCCGGGTGATTAACACACTAGATAACCGCTTGGATATAATTTTAATGTTGATACGAGAACGTCATCAATAATAACTTTATTTGTTCAATTATTTTTTTTAATAAAATATGTTTCACATGGGCATAAATAAAAAGACGGTGTTTTTACATTTTTCTTTGGTTCTCATAATTGCAAATTGAACAACAATAGTGGCACGATATTTTATAATCATCCTACTTCTGTCTAAATCAGTAATTCTATTATAATTTTGGACGATAAAAAGTCAATTGTCGTGAAGTCAACTGTTAAAGTGGACTATATTAGATTTTTCAACATTTTCCTTTCTCCTCTAAAATTTCCTCTAAACAAAACTACATACACACACATATATATATATTGTTATATGTACATTTTTGAATATTTGTGCGTGAAGGTCAATAGGAAGAAAAATGATGATAGAATTGTCCAGAAGCCTCTTCAAAGCCGTCAGGTGTATATGGCAAAAAACAATGACTTGAACTGCAGCGGGATGATTAAGAAACTTTAAGGTGTCATAGGATTAAATTAAAACTATGAGGACCAAAGTGAGATTTATTTTCATGATATTTATCAAAAAAATTAAAAAAAATTGGGCCGCCGCATGAGACCCACGTGGAGTGGAATCAAGCTAATGGCTAATGGTCATCACCTACAGTACAGCTATGCAATTTCTCTATCATCATTATTTTTTTAATAGAAAAAGTATTTTATTTTAGGATATTTTATCATGGACCCCAAAATCCACTGCTAATTTATTATTATACTCATATAGCTGTTTAAATTTAAAGAAAAATTCAATTGGTATATGATATTATTGTATAGTAATATTTACATTTTCCCATTCATTATTCATTATGTTGCTATTGACATTATTGATAAGTAAAAACATTTGTCATTTATTATGTTGCTATCGACAATGTTGCTGAATAGCAACATTTGTATCACCCTATTTATTATGTTGCTATTAATATTGTTGATGGACAGTAACATTTACATCTTCCCATTTATTATATTGTTGTTGACATTGTTACAGTAAAATAATATTTACATCCCCACATTCATTATATTGCTGTTAGTATTATTGCTGGGTAATAATATTTGCATCCTCCATTTATGATGTTGCAATTGATGCAGTGAGATAATATGTATTTGAGTTTATCTTAAATAACAAATATATAAGTGGTATTTTCTCGATATAGACTTACAAGTAGTAGCCCATTTTAATTTTAATGGTAAAAATGGAGTTGTCATTTTTTTTTTTTTTTTTTTCTTTATTGTTTTTTCGAAGAAATCGAATGAAACCATGAGAAGATAATCACAATGAAAGTCTTCATTATTTTATTTATTTAGTGAAATGATATTCCGAATCATAATTTGGTTCGTCACCCAATGTTTTAGTTGAGATCGCCCTTCTTAATGGACCAACAAAATTAATAATTATTAATTAATAAACACATATTTTAAAATATATATATATATTATTTTTAATTTTTTTTATTCTTTAACCCTTCCTTAAGAGTTAGGTTAGATGATAATCCAAACAAACAGTCATGTTAGTTCTTTACCCAACCCATACAGTTAATTAAATTTTTGGTCCTCGACGGTTAGGAAATTAGACGAGATGGACGAAGCTACTCTCACAGATTTCACGAATGGAACTAAAGGAGGGAATTTCAGTTATTGTAAGTTCGTTTCTCGTTTAGGCAGTTACCATTTATGTGCACGCGATTTCGCGTTGGAAGTTCATTTATTTCAAAACATATTTTATGGATTGATACGGTGGAAGAGAGCGATGAAGTTGAACACAGAATCAGTTACATGAGTGAATTCCGTCATAAAACCAACAGAAAGACGTACTTAGTACAATTTAAATATTTAAGGGTTTTAACAGTGTTTAAATTAAAAGGACAAAGGTCAAAATAAGAGTTCATTAAACCTTCCAGGGAGACAAGCTACAAAGTGCAAAAAATTCAAAATATAATTAAACTTTTGTTAATTAGAGAGTAAAATTTTTAGACCTCCTAAAATTTCTTCATAATCATATTTCATCCATTCATTACTAAGTATGTCAATAGTCCAGTTTCATATAAAACTAAAACCAAATTAAAATTACAACAAAAATCGCCTGTTTTTTTAAACGAATTTAAAATTGAACCATTTAATTTATGTAAAAATCAAAATCAAAACTGTGAAACCATTTAAGTTTTTTCTATTTTATAAAAACCAAAAACCAAAACCATAACTAAAACCAAATCCGCGGACTATTGTATTTTATATATAAGTAAAAACATGACTAAAATATAAAACATATATATATATAGGAGGAATTAAAATGTAAATAAATTAAAAAAATGTGTATATTAAAAGTTAAACTATAAATATATAAAAAATGTGATGGTATATATGTTATTAAAATATATCTAAAATCTCGATTATGCGGTTTGATTACGCGATTCGATTTTGTTGTTTTGTTTGGCGGTTATTAACTTAAAATCAAAATCAAAATTAAAATCAAAATAAAAATCGTTTTGGTATCATTTAATCGATTTTAAAATCTGACTATTCAATTCGGTTTTGATGGATGACTCATCGGTTCGCCATACCTATTCATTTAATTATCTTAAATAGTCGGAGAGGGGTTGGGACCCAGATTCTTGCGAATACAATAACTTCGCTTTCAAGGCCCGATCTTTCTCTCTCCCCCTCCCTTTCTTCCTTCCTGGTAATGCTATTGCTGTATGAGTAATGCTTTCAAGCCCACTGTACGCGTAACGCCACGAAACGTCTCCTCCTCGTCTCGTCTTCTTCCACTTCTACTTTACTCTCTCTCTCTCTCTCTCTCTCTCTCTCTAGAAAAGCTTCCGTCTAAAACACAGCGAGGATTGGTGATGATATTTGATAAGTAGAGAGAGAGAGAGAGAGGGTGTGTTGGTATTTGGATCATCAAATGGGTTCTTGTGTTTCGGTGCACAAACACCCGGAATCGGCGATGAAGCTCCGGCTTTCAATTGGGTCCTCCAAAACCGACAAGATTGTGATTCCGTCGCCGGTCAAACAGAATCCGTTGCTCAATGGGGACCGGACAGCTCCTGACGTTGGACTCAAATCTCAGTGGTCTCCGCTTCGTTCTGTTCCCAATTTCCGTGATTATGGTATGCCCCTTTTTCTCTGCGATCTGGGTTTTACCCAAATCATCAATTTTTGTTTTTATTCTCTGTTAATTTTCATTTTTTTTTTTAATTTGTTGAAGGGTTTTCTTTTTTAGTTTAAGGTAGATGATGTTGTTTGATCTACGCGGTAGATGATTGATTTTTTTTTTTTTTTAAATTATTTTTTAAGAGAAATATTGTTCTAGTAGTATTGAAGATACCCAGAGATGTTAGTCTGGTTGCGCTTTTTCCTTGTCAACTAGGGTTCGACTCTATACCGAATACACCATATCGATATGGTGAGAAGTGCGCCCTTAAAATCAATTACTCTGCGTTTAAACTGACCCGAACAACATAGTAAGATGATTATTCATCATGGTAAGAAAACCCTTATTTGATCACATATTTTAAAAAATTATTCCTTATTTTTTTTTTTTTTTCCATTTTTGTCTCAATCTTGTGATTGACCTATAGACCATGTTCATAATATTCAACAAAATATGGATCTAGAAGGCTCTCTGCGACTGACTTTTAGCAAAATTATAGTATTTCTATTTTGATCCCTCAATTTTTGAAGTTTCATTATTGGGTTGAGAAAGTTTGGCTCGGATAGCTAGGGGACCTAGGGTTTGTCCTTGACCCCTAATGTTGCCAAAAGGGTATTAACTTTGTGCATGATGAAAAGGTGAATTGTTGCTATTAGAATAAGTTGAATTTCACACCTTCATTTAATGCAATTAGATGATGATTTTGAAAATAGTTTGTTAATTCCAGTTGATTCTATTAAATAAACACAAGAAATCTTGATAATTGACATTTGAACAACTCGAATTAGATAATATGATATTTGATAATTTCCTTAAAAAAAATCGTACGATCTGGTTGGCCACCTAATTTGTTCCCGTAATAATGACCCGTGCATTGACTAACATAACTATTGTTTTATGTGGCCATATTTTTTTGGGGGATAATTTTTTTGTGTCGTAACGTGGGATGACGTACATCGTGTAATTAGTCCATGATTTTTTTTATTTTATTTTTATCAAGGGTATGTTTGTCTGAACGGATGGAAAAGTGGAGGGAAAAGAAAAATGAAAGGATAATATTTATATCTGTTGTAAAATGAAAGTTATTTTTTCCACTGTTGTTTGGTTAGAAGGACATAAAAAGAAAGAGAATATAAGATTTCATGTTTCGTTAGGAAAGAAAAACGAGGTGATGGAAAATAGTTTACAAAAATATATTAAATTTTCAATTGTCAAGCGTATAGCTGTAATTTTAGTGTCTTTTTTTGAAAAATTCTTCCTTAGTTTTTCCTTCAATTTTCTCTCAAATTAGTGGGGATAAAATTTTGCTTAGAAAATTGTGCATTTTTCTTCTTATTTTGTTTTCCCTCCATACGAACAAGTCCTTTTTTTTTCGATCCTATTTTCCTTCTTAGTTTTTCCATCTGTCATTTTTTCCACACAAACAAAGACACCCTAAACCTATGGATTTGGACACGTCTGAAAGGGAAGGGAGGCGGATTTTCATATATGAGAGTGAGCGCTAGACTTTTACTTTTTATTAAGGTAGCGTTTGGCTTCATAGAATTGGAACCTTAGAATTCGAATTACAAATCTAAAATCTAAAAATTACATATGTTCATTTTCAATTCCAATTTCAAAGGGTCTATTCCACAAACTCCACCAAAATAGTCAAGAATGGATCGTCTTTCTTAGAACAAACAACGCAATTTAGCATATTATCGAGTTGGAGTTCAAAATTTGCCTCTTGTGAAAGAGAGCGATGATAGATTTTTTTTTATTTTTATTTTTTTGTCGCATGTCATTTACTGTTCTTTGATTGAAAAACCACCCGATAGAAATGGCGTTTGATCGATTTTAAACTCCGTTTGTTTCTTGCGTAAATTTTTCGAAATGGGTTAATTTGTTTTATTTTTTTTTGGGATTGGGTGATGTGTATGATTTGAAAAAGCAAGTTGTATTCTTTGATTTTGCAGGGAGTAAAGAGGAGACCTTTTTTGATTCCCAGCCTTGGTTAGATTCTGACTGTGAAGATGATTTCCAGAGTGTTAATGGTGGTAAGCTAAGCCTAAACTACATCAAAATCCTCTGCTTTTTTACTCTCTAATAATATACTACTAAGGGTGTGTTTGGGGTGTTTATTTGATTTTGATAAAGTGGTTTTTTAAATACTTCGAAAAGAAGTTCGTTAAATTTATTGAAATTTCAAAATGGGATTTGAGGGGGATAAAACGACGTCAACAAATTTAAATATCTAATCGAATTTAGGAAGCATGAGAAGTTTTCATTACACGATTCTTAATTATCTAGAGTTTTGAGTTTTTTTTAATTACGTGTCGACTTCTCATTAGATCATATTTTAATTTTTTTTTTTAAATAAATATTTTTGGACTCTACTTCATATATTGTATCTTATATCTCTATTTTTTTTCTCTCACCGCTCGGACTCACAATAAGTTTTAATTAAACGAAGTATATTTTTGTCAAAATTATTGAATCGTGTGGTTTGGGACAAATTATTTGATAAATTATATTTAGGGTTAGTTACACTTTGCACCCCTTTGGTTAGATCAAATTATACTTTGTACCTTTGTGTTATTTTTGTCAACATTTACACCCCATGTGTTTAAGATTTAAATGCAACGGTTAATTATTCCGTTAACTTGATAAAAGTCAACACCATCGAATTAGTTTGAGTAAAATGACAAAAGTACCCTTAATTTTGAAGTAAAATGGCGAAATTAGCCTTAATTCTATTGATTTTTAAACCGTTGTACTTAAATCTTAAGCAACAGGAGTGTAAATGCTGACGAAAATTATATAAGGATACAAAATGCAATTCGGTATAACCATAGGAATGCAAAGTGTAATTAACCCTCGTATTAATTTCGCATCGGTCAGAGCTAGTAAATATCAATAAAATTTAAATTTTAAAAATATAGTCGAACATTTAGAATCAACTCATGAGCTTAATTTATAACTTAATTACTAGCAGAATTTTTTTATCATGTAATTATGCAGATTAATAATTTAATTGTATTGTTACTGTCGTGATTAGATTGTTACATTTAATTCATAGATTTTTTTTTTCCAAAAAAATAAATACTGTTACCGGTGGAGATTAAAATAAAAGTTCAAGGTGGCTCGTGTCCCCTTAGGCACCAAGCAGCGCCGCCACTGGGTCATATCATAAAAGTTTAGGAAGAAAAGTTTAAAAATTAATAAATGACATCTATTGGGAGGGGGGCGAATATCGCCTTTTTATAATTTCATAAATTTATCAAATTCTTATCCAAACGCTCTCTTAAGAATTAATTTTCTGACTGATCTAGATTTCACGCCATCTCGGGGCAGCACTCCGGTCCACCCGCACCATAGCTTGAGATCGCGATTTGAGGAGAGAGCCGTCGGATTTTCATCTCCCACCGATAAGAAAAAGAAGCTGTCTGATCTCCTGAAAGAGAGCTTAGGAAGCGATCGTGATGCTGACAAGGATAACTTGTCCAACATGCAAAACCAAAACGGCGGCGGTAAGAACGAAACCACCACCACCACCACCACCCCTTATACTAACTCTAACTACTCCGGTTATAGTAGCGGCGAAAGAACTTCCCCCGGAGAACAGCTGAAACCGGCGACCATGACAGAGGAGGAGAAGTCGTTGAGGTCTTCTCAGTGTTGTATTCCGAGGTTGCGCCGGAGTTTTAGCGAGAGAAAGAAGAAGAACAGCAGCCCTGGTCGGAGCTCCGGCTGATAGAATGAATTTCAATATAAAATCCAGAAACTTTGTATAAACAAAACAAGTATGAACGGGGATTTGAGTAAATACAGAAACCAAAAACTGTGATTATAAGTAAGCACTTTTGCTGACATCCTATGAATTTTTTTGGTGGTTTGGACAAGAAATTCGAACAACGTAAGGTTGTTAAATTGATGAAAACATCAACTTGCGACGGTTTGGCTAAATCAGTAACAGAATATAAGTCTGTCTGTTTGTTTTTCATTACCTTTTTGATATCTTTAGTTTCTCAAGAAATGACATTCTTTAGGATTCGCCCTCTTTTTTTTTAATAAATGGCGAACTGGATAGGGATCGTAACGGTTCGATTTTGGGTCAGTTTCACTAGAAACTAAAATCAAAATCGTTAGCTAAATATCATTCCGAAAATTGAAGTGTAAACTGCTAGTTAATTTTATGCAAAATCAAAAGCAAAATGGTGAACTCGCTAAGATTCTTTTATTTTATATAAAACAAAAATCGCGAACTAGTATTTTTTATATATAAACTAATTAGTGTATAAAACATAAATTTCAAATAACAAAATCAAACCAATTTTTTTTTAGTTGTTACAATAAACGTGTCGATCATAATTAAAATACAATACCCAACAATTGGGGATAACATGTGCTTAAAAAAGGATAAATAATCATATAATATATACACCCATATATATACACTATGAGTCAAAATGTAAATAAATAAAATTTAAGGTAATATATATAATAAAAATAGATCCAAAATACGGGTTACATGATTACTATCCTAAAACCAAAACTGTTTCGATTTTCAATTCCGTAACCAAAACAATTTAATCAGTTTCAAAACCGAATTATTTGGTTTGATTTGATTCGATTATCCGCCGGTTTGGATTCAATTGCCCTCCCTAAACCTAGGCTGTGGAATGCAATCTCATTTTTTGGGGGGGCGGGGGGCGGGGATAATTTGAAGGTCATATCAATAATATTAGATTCGTGTTCCATATCGATTTCTTGTACCTAATTTATTATATAAGTCAAATGAATTACTCTATTAGTTATTTTATGATTTTAACTTGAATCATCCTAAGATTATGAAAATTCGCTTAACCAACACGAGTAGGTTCAAGTGGAAGGGACTGGGGTTCTCTTAAGCAACGTTCAGAGATCGAAACCTGGGGGTTGTGTATGGAGAGTGCTCTGTTGGGAGAGGTGCCCGCTTCAGCGCCCGACAGTACTTCGAGGGATTAGTCTCCGCCGATCATGGTGTGAGGATACCAAAAAAAATCGCTTAAATTTGGAGGTTGCACATTTCTTTTCTCTGTCCATTGGTGTTTCCAGATCTCCAATCGTGTTCCAAAGTGAAAGTGGAAGTAATCATCTGATGCAAAACGGTTCACAACAGAAAAATCAAAAAGAAAACAGAAAAAAGGGGATAAAGAAAGAAAGAAAGAAAGAAAGAAAAGAAGCAATGGGTCCAATCATCCCATAAAATTAAGTCGCAAGTCCTCCTTCGAGTTCACACACACTCTCTCCTTCTATATATATACATGTATACACACAGACTCCGATCAATGAAGCCTGTCAAAATTCATTAAACAGCTCATATAGATACACATATACATACATATATGGGTCGTCTGTTGGGTCTGGTTTTGTTGGCGTTGCTGATTCATCAGCCTTTTCTTCAAGCGTTTGGCTCCAGCCGGCTGTCCACCGCCGCACCGCGGCCGCCACAGGGTGGCTTGTGTGCGGCTGCCGTCACAGGACACGGCTACCCGTGCCAGGAGTTCGAAGTAAGAAATCCTTTTTATGTGTATATATATACGTATATGATGTGATGGAAGTAACTAAAGTTAATTACCCATAAAAGAGAGAAAAAGGGAATGGGTTTTAGTACTTGATAGACCAATTCCGCGTTTCCCGGCGTTACAGGTGAGGACCGATGATGGGTACATATTGAGCCTGCAGAGAATTCCCTACGGCCGAACCCGCGGCGGTAGCGGCAACCGCCAGCCAGTCTTGTTGCAACACGGCGTTCTAGTGGTAAGATCGACTATATATATATATATATATATATTTTTTTTTTTTTTTTTGTATACCCACGAGTTTTCCATTAATCCCTCAACTGGTTTAACTCAGGTGTGTTGCCGCTTGAGTTACGAGTATACAGATAACCTTTATTTATTAACACTAATTTTAATTAAATATGTTAATTTTAAATATCCTATTATTTATTAAAATATATTTATCGTAAAAAATATTATACCGAGGATTTATTATTTAAATTCTTAATAAAATTTAAATCTATTTTAAAATAATTTTCTAATCATATCCAATGATAAAAAAAAATATCTTATATATAAAATATATATTAATTTAATTAATTATATTAATATTGAATATTATATTTTTTAATAATCAACGCTTCAAAAAGTCTTGGTCTATATGGTTAGCCGGTTAGGTTAGTTAGCAAATCTCACTAGCGTATTAATATAAAAATTTGGTAAAATATTTCATTTCATAAAATCATCACTCTCTGCAAAATTCTGTAATAGTAATTTTTTAACATATAATATAATCCTTAAAAAGTGATTTTTTGAATCTTTGGGACCTCTCAATAAGATTCCCTTAACATAATCCTTATTTGTATGGATGAGTGTCTATACGGATTTTTAAATTTGTCCAATTGCATATTTGATCCGCCAAGTTTTACTTTTGTTTTAGTCCCGCAAAATGACGGTGGAAAATGGGTTGTGCTAATACGTTGTTTTTTTTTTTTTTTTTTTACATATTTTGGGGGTGGGGATTGAACTCTAGACCTTCCATAAGGGAGGTAAACTAGATATTTATTAGGTTACAAGTCTTGAGATAACACGTTGCCTTTCTAATAGAGATATTTCGTTATTTTATCGCTCCACTAAATTTTAAATATTTTTCTTAATCTTGACGTAATAATGATTCGATTTTTTCTCTAATTTTTCAAATGAATTGTTGTTAAAAAAAGATTTTGGTAAAATATCTTAAATTTAGTGAAATACCATAATAAAATTACAAAAAATACTCTATTACAAGGTCACGTGCTGAGCTGAATAGAAGTAATCCGTGTAAACATTTACCCCATACTTTGACCAAAAATATAATTTTTTAAGATATAGTACTACGACAAATTAAACTGTGTGTATATCCCCTAGAATTGTGTGTGTCTGTGCATATATTAGTCTTTTAATGAAGTTGCTGTCCAAAACAACGTCTAAGGTATGAACAGGCAGAAAATATTCAGCTTAACATCACCATCAACCCCCTTCATCTCCACCCCCATTTTCTCTCTCTCTTTTTGTCTATGAAATAATTGAGCGAGCGGTAAAAGTTGTCGTCATGTGACCTGGAGGTTACGGGTTTGAGTCGTGGAAACAGCGTCTTACAAAAAACAAAATAAGATTGCATACAATAGATCTCAGTGGTCCGACCTAGGGGTGTGCAAAATAACCGACAGGCCCGCCCCGCCCGAAAAACCAGACCGGCCCGGCCCGTAAAATTCGGGCCTGATGAGTTCAAAACCAGTCTGGTCGGTTGAACCCGATTAGGAGTGAAAAATTCGGATCGGATAGCGGTTCAAGTCCTCGCCCACCCGAACACATCCGACCCGACCGTCTTCTCTTCCTATTTATACGAATTTAGGGCTTAGGGCTCAGTTCACGCCGCCTCTCGTTACTCTGACTTCTTCTCCGAAACGATTTCATCTTCGTCTTCTTCTTCGATTTCTTCGATGATTCTTCTTCTTCTTCTTCGATTCTTCTTCGTAATATATATTTGATTCTCATCCCTTAAAAATAAAGGATGATTTCTAGGGTTTTCGTCGCCGCTTCATCACTCTTCAGTCGCCGATTCATCTCGAAGCCACAACAACCAAACGGAGCCTTAACAACAGTGTTTTGCTTCATCACTCCTCAGTCGCCGCTTCATCTCGAAACCACAACAACCAAATGGAGCCTTAACAACAGTGTTTTGCTTCATTATTTTGTAAATCTGTACTTTAGATTATCTACTTTTGATTAAGGTTTGAGTTTATCATTTCTATTTCGTTTACTGGATTGAAATCTTTGAATGATTTTTGTTTTGTTTATGGTTTATCCCAATCCGACCACCTCCAACTGGAACCCGACGTAACCCGTTACCATCGGTTATCTCCTTCAATCGGTCGGCATCGGATTTCGAATTTCCAGACCCGACAGAGTCGGGTCGGGTGACGGGTTATGGGTATACCGGCGGATTTCGACCTGTGCACACCCCTAGTCCGACCTTCCTCGGCCCCCGCGCATAACAAGAGCTTTGTAGCACCGACTTGCCTTTTTATAATTCACGCGCTACAATAATTTTTACGTGTAAATAACTCTATTTTTTTTATATAAAATATTGTAATAATAACTCTATTTTTTTTATATAAAATATTGTAATAACCTTTACGCCTTTGCCGTGTGTTTGAATTTTTAAAAAAATTATTATACCGAAGTTGAAAACATGAAACACTTTATTGTACAAAAAGTACAATAATTTTGGGTTAGCAAATTAAGTACTTGTATGATGTTGTACTACTGGAAGTACCATGGCTTGCCCGTGTGTTTCAAGACTTGTTATTAAACTATATATATGTGTGTTGAATTAATATTAAAAACAGGATGGAATGACATGGGTGCTGAATTCACCGGAACAATCCTTGCCGTTGATCCTCGCCGATAACGGGTTCGATGTCTGGATCGCCAACACCAGAGGCACCCGATTCAGCCGCCGCCATCTCAGCCTTGACCCCGCCACCCCCGTATCTATCTATCTATATCTCTATCTATATCTATATCTATATATTTTGACTATCAAAAATCCCATTTTTGTTTTTTGGGTTTGGACAGGAATTCTGGAACTGGACATGGGATGATCTTGTGGCCCATGACCTGCCAGCTATGTTTGAATTGATCTTCAAACAGACAAGCCAAAAGATCCATTATGTAGGCCATTCCATGGTAATTAATTAATCTACTACCTCACTAATTAATCAAAATTCCCGAATCTCGCGCATAACGAGAACTTTGTAGTTAAGGATTAATTTGTTAATTATAATCGGACAGGGAACATTGGTGGCATTAGCATCATTCTCGGAGAGAAAAGAGGTGGATAAGGTGAGATCAGCAGTTTTGCTTAGCCCCATTGCTTACTTGAGCCACATTACCACTTCCCTTGGCATTGCTGCTGCCCAAGCCTTTGTTGGTGAGGTACATCCCCTTCTTCTGCTAGAGTTTCTGCAAAACAATGCGCACACACGGGGATGGGTTTGGGTTTGTCGGCGTTGCGGTGTGAGAACTAGTAGTGTTTGGTTGATAAAATTTTGGTAGAGTTTTTCCTAGGGATAATCATGGGCCGGGCCGGGTTTTGACTAGTGTATTACACAAAAATGTTAGGCCCTAGCCTGGCCCTACAAAAAAAAAATTAAGCTCGGACCCGGCCCTATAATTTTTTTTTTTAAATTTAAAAACTAAATACTAAAATTGCAAAATGGTCCCTCAACTCTCTCTCTATGGAGAGGAATGAAATTAGAGTTTGCTAAATTATCTAGTTGAAATTGAAAATTACAAAATGGTCTCTCAACTCTTTCTCTATGGATATATATATATATATATATATATATATATATATATATATATATATAATATTTTTTATATTTTAAAAAAGTTCGGACCGGCCCTAAACAAAAATGATCAAGTCTTAGTCCGGCCCTAAAAATGAATGGGTCTTAGTCTTTAGACCCTAGCCCGGCCCATGGGCTCAAACACCAAGTCCAAGCCCTAAAAAAATAGGGTCGGGCTGGGCGGGCCGATCGGGCCTCCGGGCCCATGACCATCCCTAGTTTTTCCTAGTGAAACAATCTTACATTGGCCTGACAATCCCCCTTGTATTTATAGGCATCTAGGTCAATTCCTAGTAATCCTCGCGGGATTCAGAGGTTTATGTCTGTTAAATCAATCATCCCGTTCCTTTTCTTTACCTAGCGAGATTCAACAACTATTCACAGTCAGTGGGTAAAGGTTTGAGTTGGAGGTATGTAATTCACAGGCTACAGTAATCCCATGGAGCCCGAGCTGAATTTTCCGATAAGTTGAGGTAAAGTCGATCTTTGAGGTCTCGAGGGTACTCGTGACCTCAGTCCTCCGTCTCATCTCATTGGGCTCTGGGCAGTATCCTCATGTCTTCACGAGCTTTAGAAGATTTCAACTTAAATTTGACATCGCCGCCATCAATTTGTATGAAAAATTTGACTACGAGAGAATGAGAGATTCTTAATTTTGACTCTTATATCACGTTAGGAGATTCCAATTTAAAACCATATGGTATCAAGTGAAGTAACTGTTGTATTACTTTATCCCTCTTGATAATTAATTTGGAAGTTTTTGTTTTTGTTTTTGTTTTGTGAACAGCTGGTTCGGACAATAGGGTTTGCAGAGTTCAATCCCAAGGGGTAAATCATAAGCAACATGCATGATCATGATGTATTAATTAACTTAATTATAGATTAAAAAATACTAATTTATTTTCTAATTAATTTAACAGTGAACCTGTGGCTAACTTCCTCAACATTCTGTGTGCTGATCCTACGGTTGACTGTTATGACTTACTAAGTGCTGTCACCGGTAATTAATTATTTTTTTTCATTTTCCGGTTTTAAGGGCAACTCGGTGTTACAAAGCTCCGCTATGCGCGGGGTGTAGGACAGGGTAGGACCAATTAGGTCCGGGTTTAAGATGAAATTAAAATAGAAATGGGATTAACTTTTTGATTAAAAATAATTAATTAATGTGGTGATGATTAGGGAAGAATTGCTGCTTGAATTCGTCAACCGTTGCGCTCTTCCTAAAGAATGAACCCCAATCTACCTCCACCAAGAACATGGTCCATTTGGCTCAAAGTAAGTTCGTTTCTTTTTTTCTTTTTTTAAATTAATATCCGGTCATTTGGTTTTATATCAAGAATACTCTCTGTAATTTGAATAATACTTAAAACACATTTTATCATATTTTATTGATAAAAATATCCTTGTAATATGACGATTCTAATTTTTATCTTTGTTTTTATTTTTTTATTTTCTATTTTTTTTTTAACTTTCGTTTTGTACCTTATTTTTTATTTTATTTGCTTCATTTTGTTTTCTCTATTTTTTTGTGTTTGATTTTTATAGAAAGTAAAAAAATAAAAAGAGAGAGATAATAGAAAATAGAAAGAAAAATAAAAAATAAAAATAAATAAATAATTTTTTTTTGTCAATAAAATATAATAAGGGTGTTTCAGGTAGTCAGACTAAAATATAAACGATATATCAAACTTTATTTAAACTATAAAACGTGTTCTCAATATAAAACCAAATGATAGGGATGTCTCATCTCGTTTTACAAATTATTTTAAAATTCAAAATTGCTAATTTTCTTGGGTTTATTTTTAGTTTTTTTTTGCCACCAGCTCCAATTTTTTTTAATTTACTATTCACTTAATTCGCTTGATATAATTTTATTTTATTTTAAATTTAATAATTTTTTTTTAGAAGTCTAAATTCACTGCACGAAATAAAAGTTACTGTAATTTTTTATATTAAAAATTACCGTGACTTTAACATAGTACAGTACTTTAGACTTCTACCAACAAAGTGTAGTTTAAATGGTAAAACACGTTTGAATTAAAGAAATTGAGGAGTCTCTGAAAGGTCAGAGATTCGAGCCTGTGGAAAAGTACTTGTTGGAAGGAACAACCATACACTCCGAACGAGACAGTCTTTCACCCTGTGTGGATAGGAGGACACTCGTGAATATTAAAAAATAAAAATTTGGACTTGTAAAAAAATTATTTTAATTTTTTTAAAAAAATGTGGATTATTATTGCAGCTGTTCGAGATGGGATTCTAGAGAAATACGATTACGGCAACTCGGATTTCAACCTGGAGCATTACGGGAAAGTCCGGCCGCCGGCGTATAATCTGACGAACATCCCCCGTGACCTGCCTCTGTTTTTAAGCTACGGCGGGAAGGACGCACTTTCCGACGCGAAAGACGTCGGAACTTTACTCGACGCTCTGAAGCTACACGACGTCGACAAGCTGAGCGTCCAATACATCAAGGATTACGCGCATGCTGATTTCATAATGGCCGTCACCGCCAAGGATTTAGTCTTTAATCAAATTCTTTCCTTTTTTAAAAGCCATTAATAAATAATAATAATGAGTGAGTGGTATAATTTATTTATTATTTTAAATTGAGTACTTATTTTCCTCTTGGCCTATGAAATGGAAAATGAAAAAAAAAAAAAAAAAACTCTTGTTTGGTTGGATGGAAAATGAAAAAAAAAAATATATATAATAAAAAAAACACAATTTTTCAGATAATTTTTTTCGTCACAAATATGGAAAGAAGAAAATAGAGGAAAATGATTGAAAATAAATAAAATTACAATTATGCTCTTAATAATATAATTTTTAATTTACTACTTCGTAATATATGGAGGTAAAAAGTAAATTACATTAAAGTAAATTATTTTTTCTTATTTTTTTTTCCTAACCAAACAATATTAGGAAAAATAATTTTCCTAAAAAAATAATTTTCCTTTCACAATGAATAAAAATATTGTCTATTGAGGATTTTATAAAAATGGGATGCAAATGTTTATATTTTGAAAATAATAATAAAAAAAATCACTATTAATTACTCCATACTGGCCTTAAGAAATTGACGGTCCTGGGCAAAATTTGAAAATAAGATCTTTGAATGTTTAATTTTATTTTATTTTTGTTTAAAATAGTTATATTTTTTGATGGTTGATATAGTGATTAAAACCATACATATATATATATATAAATAAATTTGAAGGGCCCCTAAAGTTTGACGGCCTAGGCAACCGCCTTGTTGGCCTAGCCTCAAGATCACTTGAGAGATGCTCATGTCTTTGTCAATCGGATTCTCTTGAGAAACACTCTGAGAATCAAATATTGATTTTAATTTTGAATACACCAGGACGATGTGAGGAAGTGAGTGCACCCTTAAGATCGTCAGATAAGGTAATTAGTCCAGGTGTGCATAAGTTGGTTTGGAAATTGCTTACCGGAAGGAGTTGCTTTTTTCGCTTGTTTGTTTGTACTACCCAAAAAAATAGCAATGTGTTATTACACACAAATTTTAGGGGTAGAAAGTGTAATTCAACCTAATATGATATGATAGGATTATAGGTGAAAATGATGATGTGGGGGTGGCTTTGTTTGAAAGCAAAGGCCTTCACCATAATGTTTGCTTTGAAATCACTCACATCTCACCGGAATTGATGTGAAATTATGCAAATGACAACCTTAAATTCAATTCATACATGTAGATGATGACAAACACAACACTTGTTAACGAAATAGATTTTCTAGTCCTATAAATACAACCTCAAAAACTGCTTTCTTAGAAACAATAATATTTAGAAAAATGGAGGGTGGTTTGTGTAATTACAGATATTTTACGGCGTGTTTGGTTCTTTTAGCATTGCTAATTACCGGTAAATATGCTTCCGCCGCCCAACATGCGGTCGGAGGAAGCCAAGGATGGGATGAATCCACCGACTTCGCCTCATGGTCCTCCGGTCAGACCTTCAAGGTCGGCGATACCCTCGGTATGTTATTACTATGCTTTGTTTGGGGGGTTTTGACACTTTGCACCCCCTGAAATTTGACAAAAGTGCTACTTTTGTCTCCATGGTTTCAATTTGAACACGTAATACCTTAAAATTTCGTAATTATCCGAATTCGGACCAAGTCATGATCCTCATTACAATTTTGGAGAGAATAGTCTCTTGAAACACATGCGATTTGTGGGAATTTTTACTTTTCCTTCTTTCCCCCTCCCGTTCTCCTTCCTACTAAAATATTCATAAGTCAAAAATATAATAAAAACATAATTTATATATATACACACACATATAGAGAAAATAAAATTTCAAAGGGTAGGGAAAGAGGCAGGGTTGGCCCTAAGAAATCAGAGATCCTAAGTAAAATTTGAAAATGGGACCCTCAATGTTTAAATATTTTTTAAAAATATTAATAAGTTTTTAAAATTTAAATATAAAACAATGATAGTTAATATAGTGACTAAACCCAACTTGAGATTCTCTTTTTTTTTTTTTTTTTTTTTTTTTTCTTGGTACATATATTAGAGGAGGGGATTGAACTCTAGATCTTCTACAGAGGAAGTAAGATAGATATCCACTACGCTACAAGTATTGAGTTTGATTCTTTTATATTTAGTGTAAAATTAAAAAAATAAAATTGAAATAAAAAGTATAAGGGTCATTTTGAAGAGTCCTCAAAATTTGGGGCCCTAAGCAACCACTTTGGTCACTATTTTATGGAGTCTTGTAACAGTGATTTTTTTACATATGAGATGGTCTTTAGAAAGTTATTTTTGGAATCTTGAGACCTTTCAAAAAGTCTCTCTAAAAATAATTGGGAGCACTGCATATGATGGTTTTCCATTACAACCATTCAAAATTGTAATAGAGCTACTGATTTGGATTAAAGTGCGATCACTATGAAATTTCAGGGTGTCATGTATTCAAATTGAAACTATATGGACCAAAGTGAAAATGATAAAATTTGAAGAGTAAAGTGTCGAAGCCCCCTTTTTTTTTTGAGTACATATGTTGAGAAAGGGGATTGAACTTTAAATCTTTCACAAATAACGTAAACTAAATATCCGTTATACTATAAGCCTTGAGATAAAAAACCTTTGCTTCGATTGCAGTTTTCAAGTACACTTCGGGACTTCACAACGTGGTGGAACTCGCCGGAGAAAGCGCTTACAAGAGCTGTGACATCGGCAGTTCCTTGAACTCCATGAACGGCGGCAGCAATTCCGTGAAGTTGGATAAAGCCGGGACTCGCTATTTTGCATGCGGCACGGCGGGTCACTGTGATCAGGGAATGAAAGTTAAGATCACAACCGTCTCCGGCAACTCATCTTCTTCTACCACTCCATCATCTTCTTCATCTGCAAGTACTTCTGCTGCTTCTGCATTCAACCCCCTCACGTTTATGGTTTTGGCCGCTGCATTCTTGATCTTCAATTTGGTTTTCATTATGCTGTAAATTTATGGGTTTTGTTGTTCTTTTTTGATTGGGAATATTTATAGAATTATTATTTGAATGTGCGGCAATACTCATCGTCACAGCTAGCTAAAAGAGCATTTTGAATAAAAACGATAGAGTTTAAACCTACGACACCCCCGAGTTGGTTGAGTTGGGCAAATATGTTCTCGTTTATCTTTTCAGTCTAATTATTTCAGACATATTATATTTTATTAATAAAAATATATTTATAACATAACATTTTTTTTGGTTTATATTCATAATTTTTAATTTAATTTAAATTTTTATTTTTTGTATGGTATTTATAAGGAAAAAAAAAAACAAAATTTATAGAAAACAAAAAAGGTCAAAAAAAATTAAAATATAAAACAAAAAATAGGAATTCAAAAACAAAAACATTTTTATAAATAAAAATAAAAATTGAACAACAAAAACTAAAAAAAAAATTATATATATATATATATATATATATATATATATATATATATATATATATATATTTTATTTTATTTTATTTCGTTATTTTTTATTTTTTTCTCTATTTTATTGTATATATATTTGTGACTCATTTCAAAAATAATATTAATTAATATTTAATTATATTATTTAAAATTAATATTATTTCCTACTATCTTAAAGCAATTTTTTTTGATGTTATTACTAATTGATACATGTGTAGACGGTATATGTGCTGGTAGAGATTTTTTTTTTTTTTTTTTAATGTCTTTTTGATACATTACATGGTAAATATTTCATGCTGAAAATATATTATGAATATTTTATGCTTACTTGATGCATTTACAATGAACTGTTTATTCTTATGTGATGTGTTAAATTATTATTATTCTTTGTTAAATATATGAATTTAAAGAACATATTTGTATATGTTCGGCATATCTATTATGTGATTATATTTTGATGATTTTTGAAATATTAAATTTTTTTGTTTTATTTATAGATTAAGACGATTACATTACATGAGATGAAATGAGAAAAGTTTAGTCGAACTAATTTTAATAAATGATAATAAAAAAAATTATTTTTGTAACAATATTCGATCTTGCTAAAATCTTATGTGAAGATTCTCTACGGAGATTGTCAATGTGGTAGAAGTGACATTTTTATGTATTGTATAAATTTAGCATCAAAACAGAATTATGAATTTTGTTGTAAAATAAATATAAAACAAAAATAGGAAAAAATGAAAAATAATGTATCTCGAAAAACAGAATTTAAGTGATTCAAACCATAGTCTGGGACAAAATAAAATTTTGAATAAAATAAATAAATATATATACACAACAACAACAACAACAACTAAGATTTTGTCCCACAAATAAATAAATATATATACATATATAATAGAAATAATTTTTTCAAGTCATAATTGTGAGAATGTATGGAATCAAATATGACTAAAAAATAATTTATTAATTAAAAGAAATACAATAAAATAATTTCAAATCATAAATGTGAGATTTGAGTGTGACATCAAGTCACTAATTGATTTGGACAAAAACAAAAATTAATATTTCTATTGATAATTCAAGAAGTTACCAAGGAATGTGTGTTTTCTAGACATTTTAAATATATTTTTTAGAAAGATAACGAGACTTCTTTTTAAATACTTAAAAATGTGGTGGAGTCTTGATAATTGAATGATTCTTAATCCTTAAACAATTAAATTAGAATTGATAATGTGCAAATGAATAAAATTATTAAATCATGAAATACAATATTTTTGTATATATATATTTGGAGTTGCGGGGGGGGGGGGGGGGCGGCGCGGAGGGAGGGGAGACTAATTTTATTTTGGGTGTATAGTTGTTCCTCTAACTTTACTGAGGTCAATTGTTTTAACTCAATTAGGAGTTATCACTTGTTAGTAGTTGTTGATGTTTGGAATTGGTCCAACTAGCAGCATGGTCCGAAAACTCTCGTACCAGGGGTGAGGTGAGTACCAGCCTTGTTCTTTCACGCGCTGCAGCAGGGTCGGACAACCGAACGGGTCTGAGCCTGAACCCGGATCTTGATTCCTTTCCTTGCTCCTGGCCGTTGTCCGGGCTGAGCTCATGGTCGCCACCTGCACAAGGGAAGGTCGGGTTGTTCCCGGTGTGTCCCCTCCGGCGTGAAAATAAAGATCCGGAGAGAAAGTTAGGTCGGAGAGTTACTGTTACCTCGACCTATCTGACCGATTTGAGGCAGAGTTTCTCTATCTAGAATGATTTTTTCCGTCGTTGTAAAGTGTGGAGTAAGCTTCCTATTTATAGGCAAAAGAGCGATTAGCGTAAACAAGATTAAGATCTTAAGCTCGGATTACCGGTAAGTAGTCAGGTGCGTGGGCGGCATGGCGGATTAGAGCTATGGGCCTGAGCATTAGGCCCATTACTGTTGAGGATGGGGTCGGCACCCGATCTCCCGGGGTGGCAAGTGAGGTCGGCTCCACCCGAGGAGATTGGTCCAAGCCCCCCAACCTTCTGCGGGCTGACGAACGCAGATCAGATAGGCTACTTGCGAGGAGGTCGGTCTGGGTACCCCCGACCTCCCACGGGTTGCGGAACACAACCAGCCCGGGCTGCCTATTCACCGGGCTGGAATGAAGGTGGCTCCACGGCGAATGTGACCTTACGCCCGGGCCCGGACACGTGGAGGGGCCCAATTTTACCCATATCAGTAGTAATTTTTTGTCTAATAATGAAGCACAAACTCAGCAGAAATTGTCTAATAACGCATCCATTGTTTCGCAGAAACCTCACATAAACCTAGACAGGCCAATTGGATTATCGAAGCAGGAAATTGGATTATATGTTGGATCTGTTCATTTGTGTGACTGAGAAACCAACCACACCAGTGGCAACGAAACATTGGGCGGCGGCCATGGAAGATCAATTAATGGATGCAGAGGTGGCGAGATGGTGATTTAAAACGACGGTTTGGGAGGTGGAGGTTGCGATTTGAAAAGGCAGGATGCTATTGATTATGGTAGAGGCGGCGGTCAACGGTGGGCAAGGAGTGTATGAAACGGAAGATTTGGGAGGTTGAGTTGGCGATTTGAAATGCCAATTCGTTGTGGGAGGAACACATCATTGATGATGGCAGAGGGTACGATCAATGGGAGCGAAGGAGAGCTGAGAAGGAGGAGCTATTCCGAGCTCTCCTTCATTCGCAGCAGTAGTCTTACAATTTTAGGGTTTTGTATTTGCACCGGAGGAAAAAAAATTTGAACAGTATTAGAAGCATATTCCACGCCGGAAAGAGGAAGGGCCACGATAGGGATTGCGTGAAACGTATGCGGTCGGAGCATCTATTTACTTCAATAAATCGTACTCCAAGGGCCACGATAGCGATTGCGTGAAACGAAGGCGGTCGGAGCATCGTCGCATAATAGACTTCTCAGGCTGCTCTCGAGCGATACGATGTCGGAGGAGACGATTGCGATTGATCACGTGATAGAGGCGTCGTCGGGTGCACATTTCTCCGGCGTACACCTCGACGGCGTGCTCCTCCTTCCTCCCCTTCCATTCTCCTACCTATCCAAATATTCATAAGCCAAAAATATAAATATAACATAATTAAAATATATATAGAGAGAGAGAAATAAAAACCAAAATCAAGAACCAAACCAAAAATCGATTTCGAAATAAAAAATCGATTACGTGATGAAATCGAAATCAATTTCGTTTTTTCGATTTCGAAATCGAAATTCGAAATAGATACGCACATTGAGCAATGAAATCGAACTCTAAATCGATTTGAGCAATGAAATTGAAAATCGAAATCGATTTCGTGATTGATTTCAGCAACGAAATCAAAATCAAACCCTAAATCGATTTAGTTATTTCAGTGACGAAATCAAAATCGTAAGCAATGACGAGGAGGAACGATTTCGATCTGTTTGATATGTTCGATCTATTTGATGGCGAGTACGAGAAAGGAGACGGCGACGAGTTTTGCGAAGACGATGGTGAGGACAGTGAAGACGATGGCGAGGAGGAGGTGGATGGCGAAGACGGAAAAGTTCGGCAACGACGGAGGAGATCGACGAACGATGGAGCGAACAACGAATGATAAGGAAAAGGGATGAAAAATGATAAAGAAATGAAAACGAGGCTAACAAAACTTGAACATGGACTTATTAAATAACTTCGGTAATGACCAGCGTGTCCTCAACATGGGATGAGTTTTTGGGTATAAAAAAAATAATTTTTTTTTGTTCCTCATTTTATTAGCATTTTGAGAATCAATTCTCATTTTTTGTGTTGGGTTGAATTTGATTGGGTTGAGTTTTGTGCTACCAAACGCGTTTTCAAAAATCAATCTAAATTTTTTTGAATTGGGTTAAATTGGAATGAAAACACTAACCAAACAAAGCCTTAATTTTCGCCGGTCGTGATGTAGGAATACCTAGAAAACTAAAAAAAAAAAAAAGGTACACTTTGCTGCTTTTATGTTAATCGAGACTACTCATGGTCTATAATGGAGTCACAGTTAGCTAAAAGAGCTTTTTGAATAAAACACCCTTTTTTATTTAGTATGCTTAGCTACGCTACCATATTTTATGGATAAAAATACATTTACAAATAGTATTTTTTGTTTTTTATTCATTATTTTGATTTTTTAATCTACTTTTAAAAATTATGTAATAATAAAAAATATAAAATTACATTTGGATAAAAGATTTGACAAATTCAAAGAATTTGTAAATAAAAAAATTTTAAAATTCCAACATTTACAAATTCTTTATTTGGATAACTATTTTAGGCGAGAAATTTGACCGTGTAATTTTATGATTTTCTTATTTGGATAACTACCATTACCACTGTAGGATCAGCGGTGGCAGGTAGTGGTGGTCGGCGATGGTGGCCGGCACCGGCGGTGGTAGCAGTGGTAAACAAGTGGTTGTTGTCAGAGGCTAGCAGTCGGCGATAGTCAACGGTCGAATTTGAAATTTTTTATTGGAGGGATTTGTAAATGACACCTAATTTGAAAGAATTTTTAAATTTTTATTCACCATTATTTTTTTATTTCATAAATATCCAAACAAGATATTTATAAAAAAAAAAATTCTGAAATCCCTGTCCCAAATCCCTTACCTAATCACAACCTAATTTTTACTTTTGAAAATTATAATTCATGGATTAATTACTGATTCAGGCCCGGAACGCCGATTTTTACTTCAGATTGATCCCCTACATTTTTGGTTTATTGAATCATACTCCAAAGTCCACCGGAGGGCCACCGGAGGGAAAAAGAAAAGTTGAGGAGTATCGGAAGCATATTCCACGCCAAAAAAGGAAGGGCCACGATAGCGAATGCCGTGAAACGTATGAGGTCCGAGCATTGTCGCGAAATAGACTTCTCAGGCTGCTCTTCTGCTTGGTATTGAAGCACTGGTCGGAGAAAAGTATCAGTTCTGAGCCTGGACCACATAAAATATATAATAGTGATACGATGCCGGAGGAGACGACGGCTATTGATTACGTGATGGAGGCGTCGGCGGGTGCCCATTTCTCCGGCTTACGCCTCGACGGCCTCCTCTCGGCATGCTCTTCTCCTCGCTCCCCTCTAACTCCCACCGCCGAAACCCTAGCGGACCCCGGCACTCCCAAACAGCCCTTTGTAATCGGTAATTTTCATCCATCTTGTTTACTTTTTTGTTTCTGATTTTCTTCCGAACAATTCGGCTATCAGACGGTGTATTGTAGTTCGGCTGATACTTTCACTATCTGACTCCATCTCCATTGAATAGGGGTTTCGGGAGGTACAGCTTCCGGTAAGACGACGGTTTGTGACATGATCATCCAACAGCTTCACGATCATCGTGTTGTGCTCGTCAATCAGGTACCCTTACAATTTGTTATGCAGTCTTATTAAATTGACCGGATTTGTGAGCAGTGTTAGATTTTAAGATTTCTTCAATGCTCCATTTTTTTGGCTAAGTTTTTGAATACTTCTATTTGATTCCATGGATAAGATGAATTTAAAGAACTGTAAAACTAAGAGAGAGGAAGATAAACTCCATAGCTGAGGTACAATTCTAGAGAGATGAATTGATCTTCATTGGTCGATTATGATTGTTGTACAGAGCTTTATATAGAGAGGAGTAACATACTCCTCTAGACTACAAATCAACAGTTAGATAGATTGTTGCAGCAGGTAGCCTCGTACGACAGTTATTGTAGCCTTAACTGACTTATCTGATGTAATTACACGCTCTGCTGACCCAGCTTCATATGAATCACTCGCGGATTTCTTTTAGCTGTTGTTAGAGGTAGGTGATTCTGCAACATGCTTGAAAAGATGTTTGTCGAGGACATGGAAGCAATTTAGAAGATGAAGCTATTTGTTATTGCTAAGTTAGATTGGATTATAAGTGGACTTTTTTAAACATGTGTCATCTGGGAATGTTTTATGGTCGATGATGACCTGCCGGCAAGAGCTCAATCTTTGTGAAGTTGCATCTGTTTATACCCAATTTCCGCCTTCTTCTTCTTCTTCTTCTTCTCTTTTTTTTCTTTTTTTGGCCTGTGACAACCAATTTGTTGCTTCTGAATGTGAGGAATCAAATAGATTTATTAGTGTCACTACAGTATTCTTCTCATGTATTTCAAAATTACTAATTATAATGTGTCAATAGTTTCTTACACAACATCCTGATTTACTTAATAAGTCTTATGGTTATGCTGCAGGATTCCTTTTATCGTGGCTTGACACCCGAAGAATTAGAACGTGTTCACGAGTACAATTTTGATCATCCTGGTAATTAAATTTGTGATTGAAACTTTCTTTTATTAGTTTAATTGGGTTTGGTCTTGCTCGTTTCGTGTATAAGTTTTCATGTTCCATCCATTGAATTCTCTGAAGGTATGGTGCAGCTAGATTTAAGCACTTGCCATGAAATCAGTATATGCACACTGCCTTCATTTCATTTCTCTGTCTGTAGATGCTTTTGACACTGAACAACTTTTGGAGTGCATTGAAAAGCTTAAAGGGGGGCAGTCTGTCCATGTCCCAATATATGATTTTAAAACACATCAAAGGTGTTCAGAGAGCTTCCGTCAGGTATGCAATTTTTGGTTCTGGCTGTCACCTGTCAGTTCATTTTGTTTAATTTTATTGAACTTAAAGTTTTTCTAATCCTTCTTTCCTATATATCTTTTGCCTTTTTCCTTAATGTTATTTATATATATTTTTTCATTTACTATTTCTCCTTGTTCACAAATGATTTAGTTGAGATTTGAGAGTAACATCATGCGCATACATTGGGGAAGAATGCGGATTCCTTTGTTGTTCTTCAAATTCACATCTAAAGCATTACCGGAGTGAAAATTAAGTTCGATATACTTCCATAAGGCTTCAATTGTCATCTAACTTACTTTTATGATATTTGAGGTCTTGATTTATTTGGTCCTTATGGTTGTGTAACTTATCATAAGCGGTTTTAATATCTTCTGTGGTTATTTTCCCCTTGTCATGTGTAAAGAATGTCCAAGGTGCATAAACTTTGAGAATGCACGGTATTATAAATTGCTTTTATAAGTGGTTGCTTCAGTGAAAATTTATTGCCTGCTCTAATCAGCCGAAAAGTGCTTTAAGATGCATAGTAATGTATATGGTATATACAATAAGGTATCATGCTACTGGGTGCTAAATATTGAGATAATACCTCGTGAAGGTTCAGGGTTTTCTGGATATATTTCTTGAACTGAATGGTGCTATGATTTTTAACCAGGGTATCATGAGCAGCATGGAAATGAAGCGTTCTAACCATAAGATAGAAAACCACTTTTGACTATAATCTTTTTCAGGGCGTTGGAAGTTTGAGCACATTTGGAAATGCGATGAGAAAAAGGAAAAGATACTTTAAAAGTTCAAAGTGATTTTGAACTCTGATTCTTGGTTTAGCTCTTCCAACCCATCTAAACACAAATGTGAATTAGTTATACATAAATATGCGCTTGAGAACATAAAGAATATAGGCTTAGGGGATAACGTAGGTTTAAATTAGGGAGCAATTAGTTTTTGAAAAAGAGCAATTAGTTCTTGAGAACTCTGGCATATTTTTCAGTTTGTGAGGTCATTGTTATTTATTCAGGCCTAAAATATTAATTCATGATCTCATTTGTTTATAAATCCTAATATACAGAGTTTGCCAGGTAAATGCATGTGACGTCATAATTTTGGAGGGAATTCTTGTTTTTCATGACCAACGTGTCCGCAATTTGATGAATATGAAGATTTTTGTCGACACAGGTTTTATTCCTTTCACTGGATGGTTGTCTTGACACCATTATTATCATTGCATTTTTCGTTTTGGTGCTTTATTTTAGGTATCATTTTGGTGTCAATTATCAATGACATGGGTAGACATCACTGCAGTCAGATCTGTCAAGTCTTGTTCACCCTCTCTGCTCTTGCCTCTGTTAATCATGTAATCATCTTATGTCAGATGCTGACGTGAGGCTTGCTCGTCGAATAAGGCGTGACACAGTTGAGAGGGGTAGGGACATAAACTCAGTTCTTGAACAGGCAAGTACTTTACTTCATTGAGTCATTTTCTATTCTATAACTCTTTGTATCATGGAGTCCACAAATGTTAGCAGTTGAATGGCCTTGATTTTCTGAGGAGTTAGGCTACAGAATCACATGTCATCTTCAGTGGTTTTGACTGTTACCACTGCTTTTGGATAGCAACTTTTATGAACTTCTGATTAAAAAGTGATTCTGCGGGATTCATTTTTTTAAAAAATATTTGATCTATTATAATGTGGAGGGTGAGCCTTGGGTACAATGGTAAGGTTGCTCCATTGTGACCTGGAGGTTCCGGGTTTAAATCTTAGAAACAACCTCTCTATATACAGGGTTAAGGCTGCGTACATCTGACCCTTCCTAAATCCCGCAATGGCGGAAGCTTTCATGCACTGGGCTGCCCCCTTTTGATCTATTATAATGTACAGAAAACTTTTTGTTAAATATGCAGTATGCAAAGTTTGTTAAGCCTGCTTTTGATGATTTTGTTCTGCCGTCAAAGAAGTATGCGGATGTTATCATTCCCCGCGGTGGTGATAATCATGTTGCGGTTGATTTGATTGTGCAACATATTCATACGAAGCTTGGCCTGCATAACCTTTGCAAAATATATCCAAACGTGAACGTCATTCAGTCAACATTCCAGGTGTGCTTTCTTTCCTTTCTGTTTGAGGTTCTTTTTTGTATGTAAGGCTTGTCTAACGATTATAGTAAATCAAAATTTGATCATAATTAGGCCTAGTTCTTTCCCTTAAGTCTTTCTACTCATTCAGCGTTAAGTTATCTAGATTAGCTGCTTAGTTGAAAAAGGGGTCTGGAGTCTGGACAGAAGAAAGACTGATGTTTTGACAGTTGGTCTGGTCTATAAATGGTATCACTTGAGGTTACTCTAAATGAAACCCTTATGAGAGATTAGAAGTACATGATATTGTTACTGTAGTCATCTTATTTTGTTGGTTTTCAATACTATATAAATCATATGAAAAAATTGGGCACTGATTTATGGTCTTGTCTATTCATATTATGACAAAGGTGGAACCTTTCCTCGTCTCTATTGTTTCATTTGTATGGCCTTTGCTATTGAATTGGTTTATGATATCTGGCTTTTAGTGATGTTATGGGGACCCATGTTACAGATAAGAGGAATGCATACACTGATCCGAGATCAAGATATATCAAAGCATGATTTTGTTTTTTATTCGGACAGGCTTATACGTTTGGTATGTCCAACTACTATGATTACCTCAAATTTATTAGTTAACAGGAGATTGTATTTTTTTCAACAATACTATACATGAACTCTTTCACAAATGGTCTTTCAGGTTGTGGAACATGGCCTTGGTCATTTACCATTCACTGAAAAGCAAGTAGTCACTCCAACAGGTCTGTAATGGTAAAAGTAGATAGCTTAAGATTTTTTCAACTCAATTTGTCCACCTCCTGCTAGGAAAAATATGTTTGAGGCTTTGAGGTGTTTTCAAATGTTCCTCTTCTAAAAATTTTCCTCTCCTCTCTCTACGTGTACACACACACACACAGAGAGGCACACACTCTTTTTTTAGGTCTTATTCCATTGTTATGAATCAGTTATTGCCACTCTTGTAAGCTAAATTTGTGCAACCTCCCCAATCTGATGTCATACAGATAATGGTAATATTGCTTTTGCATAGAAAAAGTAAAAACGGCGGTTCTATTTATTTACAGGCTCAATTTAAGTGGGGTGCTGGCCTTTCATCATGCACAATTTCCTTGCTTATTAATTTTCTCTGTTCTCTTCCTTTTTCAAAACTACTATCAGTGACTTGCTGATGTGAATGCCGCTTGATTTAGTTTTAATGCCTGCCTGAGGTCAAAGAAACTACTTGTGAATGTTTGACCATCGGCTCTGGAATAATTTGCAGGATCAGTATATACTGGCGTTGACTTCTGCAAAAAATTGTGTGGAGTTTCCATTGTTCGAAGGTAAAAGTTAATATAATCCCTATATTTATCTTTGCATTTTTTTTTTGTCTGTTTGCACCTAGAGATGAAGAAGAAAGACATGCCCTGGAACATCAACATCTTGAGTTCTTAGTTTTAGTTGTAAATGTGCTAATGTTTCTTATTTTACTTGAATATCTCAAATCAATTTATTTTATTTCACAAGAATTGATGAACCAGAAATTTGTTATTCGGAGGGGATGAGAATTGGAGATAGCAAGACTTGATGAATACCTCGAATCAATTTATTGTATCCTGCACACCTTGAAACTTTATTGTGGCGAGTACTGAAGAACTATTTTCTTCTATGTTCTGGGTTGGGTGGGGGTATGGGAGTTTAGGATTCTTTCAACCACTTCTATGAGCAGCCTAAACATTAGACTGGTTGAATATGTTTATTTTCCATTCTATCTGTCCTCTTTTTAGCCGTTCACCATTTATTCACTACCAGTCACTCTTCTTGCCTCATTTCAATGATTTTCTTCTGAATCGTAGTTCATTTGCACGGGGAGTGGATTGGTTTTGGCTCCAGTCCTTCACCTATAATATGTCGAGAATCTGCAGATTTTAGTTGACTGGCGTCTCATACTTCGAAGATGTGTTATTGTTTGCATGCATGAACGTATAAACTCATGGATCAAATTCTATGTATATTACAGTGGTGAGAGTATGGAAAATGCATTGCGTGCTTGTTGCAAGGGGATTAAAATCGGAAAGATTCTGATACACCGGGATGGTGACAACGGGAAGCAGGTAAATCTTTTTTAACTGTGGGTTTTTTCCCCATAGGCCGTAATCTTTCTCTAGGAGTTCTCTTGCTACTTGAGATAGTCAGAGTGAACTTACGACTGTAAATTGTATTCTCTAACTTGAGCAGCTTATATACGAGAAACTTCCTAAAGATATTTCGGAAAGACACGTCCTCCTCCTCGACCCTGTTCTTGCTACAGGTAACTATAGCAGCAATTATGATCATGTTCATATATATTTGGGATCTTCTAATATATAATCTAATAGACCTAAATGGTCATTGAAGGAAACTCGGCCAACCAGGCAATTGAACTACTGATCCAGAAGGGAGTTCCCGAATCTCACATTATTTTCCTAAACCTGATATCTGTAAGTTATTGTCCAACTCTTGCAATACCGCCATATGGTGTGTGATGCATGTGTTTACATGCTTTTGTTATTTTTGTGTAGGCACCAGAGGGAATAGATTGTGTATGCAAACGGTTCCCTTCGTTGAAAATTGTGACATCTGAGATCGATGTGGCACTGAATGAAGAGTTCAGGGTCATACCTGGTATGGGAGAGTTTGGCGATCGTTACTTTGGCACTGACGATTGATTTTGATTACTCGACACTGGTGATTTATCTGGAATTTGAACATTTACCTTCGGCGTTTCCACAACATTCTTTTTTGTTGTTTTTTTAATCCTACTGGTATATATGTAGTATTCAGTTGGTTCGAAGGTTACCCGCTTGGGGCCTTGGCTTTGTAAGGGAGACATGATAAAATATGAGCCGTGGGCCGGTTCACCGGAACCGTACGTCCATTTCTGTATAATATGAAATCCTGTTAAAATTTGGTTATAATTCAAGTTGAAGTATCTGTTTGGTGTATGATTTAATATATTATTTGTAATTGCTCCATTTTTTTCACAAAAATGGGAAAATATGGTTGGAGGCCTCATTCTCATTTCTTCCATCACCAGGCTTGTCATCTTTTCCCAGGGAGAGTCGAGATACATTAGGTCGACATTGCCATCCGTTCCTTACTTTCGCAAGAAGTCTGTACACTTATTGCTCCTTACTTTCGCAAGAAGTCTGTACACTTATTGCTCTCCCTCGGTTTATATTGTTGCGTGTAGTTGTTGGTTTGCAAGAATCTCTGGCGATTCTTCACCCGAAAACTTGGAGCGATTAAAGTTTACGAAAATACTAATCAATAATTGGGTTGCATCACCAATCGTTGTGCCTCCATTACTGATCATTGGATTTTGACCATTGCCGGTGGTCGAAACTTCAGTCACCTGACGATTTTTTTTTTTTTGTTACATCCAATTATTTTTTTAATATATATTTTAGTTATAATTTTTTAATCACATTTAACTAATTTGTCAATCGGCTCAAGGTACCTTTTAAAAAAACATAACTAAGAAATACATTTAAAATAGTTATATATACTAATAAATACAGTAAAAAATAATTATATATAATTTAAAAAAAATCAACAGTCGGTAATCACTTTGACGACCAGAGGCCCAAAGTATGAGGGTGAGTGGCGAAGAAAAGTGATATCGACGGCTAACCATACTAATTACTGATCTTAATTGAAAATATTTAATTAAATATAAAAGAGAATATCGATAACTAAAATATGAGTCAAAAACATCATTAAAATTTAAGGAATCTTGTTGAGAGGTCTCATGATTCAAAAAATTATTTTGTAAGGACTATGTCATGTGTTAAAAAATCACTATTATAAGACCCCGCAGAGTGGTTTTATGGAATGGGATCTTTCATTAAATTTCTCTAAAATTTATATACAAGTTTAAATTAAATATGATTTATAAATTAAATTAAAATAGAATAAATTATAATTTTATATTTAAATTAAAATTAAAATAGAATGCATATAGGTCAAAACAACATTAATTTATTTAATTTATTATGAGATATTTTGAGATATTTCTGAGACTTTATCCATTCCCGCCACCCCGTGACCGGAGCAGCCCAAGCAATGGCCTTATTCCTCCTCCCATCTCCACCGTCGCTCTCCATCCCTCTCATCATCTGCCGTGCTAACACCACCTCCGCCCGCATAACCTGCGCACTGCGCACCACTCTGTCCCCGCCACCACCGCCGGTGCAACTCTCTCTGCCGCCAAACCCCAATCCCACTCCTCCGCCATCATTAAACTGCGCCCTCCATTGTCCTCACTTCCAATTGTACGCTCCCTCTCCCTACATACTCTTCACTTCTCACTCGAACGATGTACTAATTTTTATAACTACCTGAAATTTCCTCCTTGTTTGTCGTTGCATTTGCAGGTGTTCGGGCTGTACCCAGGAGTACAATCTTCACCATCCCGTCATTCTAGATGAAGCAACAGAATTCTTTAAGAAACTCGGCGTTGATTTTTCCTTCGATACTTGTAGACTGGTATAAATTGTTTTTCTCTAATCTTCTATCATTTCCATTGAATTTGCGCATTCTTAATTCCTGAAACCAGGGGGTTTGACGACATATTTTGCTCTCACAGTGGGGATGGAGGTGTCGGGCAAAGCTTGCAGTTCGTGGTTCATCAGCCAATCCTCTAATCGGGCTCTATCAAGAGGGTACTCATAACGTAGTCGACATTCCTGGTTGTCAAGGTCCTAAACGCGAACCATATAATACAACCATCTTCTCTGTAGATACATGTTATTGATTTAATTGTCTCAAACTTCTTGTTTGCACAGCTCATCATCCAAATATTAATGCTGCTGTGGAACTCCTAAGACAAGGCTAGTTCTTAATCCTTTGCCTGTTTTACGACCACATATTAATCATTTTTTCTATACATTAGATGTCTGTATATAGAGAATTAGAACTGTCAAAATTCTTTACTCTTTTCAGGGATTACTGAGTTGAACGTTGAGCCGTATGATGAAGATGAGGGAACTGGCGAATTAAGATATGTTCAGGTGAGTAATGCGGTTAAGGTTAAAAAGGGAAGACACGCTCTCATGGAGTTAATTGTCAAGTACTATGTAGTGGATGGTACTTAACTGTTGCTGAATGAAATGAATGATAATGGTTTCCTGCAGATGGCTGTGACCACACATCACACATCCCTTCCTGCTTCCGAAAGATATAAAAACGGTTATTAGCTGAGCTCATACTAATATCTCTACATGTTGAATGAAATCTTTATTGTGGACTCTTACGAGTGGCGTAAATAGATTTTTAAATTGCTAAAACTTATGTTTAACTTCAGGTAAAGTGCAGATTTCTTTGGTTTGGAATTCAAGAAACGAGAATTCACCTGGTTCAGAAAAATTGAATGCTTTGGCAGATGTAAGACCATCAAATTCCGCATTTTTCCGCAGTATTGTGTTTAGTTTTTTAACCTTTTGAGAAAGGTGATGATGCTGGATCCCTGGTATGTAGTTTTTGTGGAGACATGGCGGGCCACAGAGGAAAGTTAATTTAGTTCATTCTGTTTGGGCTAACTTTCAGACATCAACCAATAATGTAAGTGGTATATCTTTTTTTCAGTAATTAGTGATTTATATATTTCTCTAGAGCGTATTCAAAGGATCCCAAAACCATCGATGGATGAATGACTTCTAATGCTCACTTCCATGGAGACATTTCTATTTGTGGTTCTTTTTTGAACTTTTTCGGTGGTAAAAATAAACATGACTGTACTGATAACGTGGAAGGGTTTCTTTTATTTTTTTTAAAGTTTAAGGGCCTAGTTGAAGAAGAAAACTGAGTAGAAAGTATGAAATAAATAGGCAATATGCAACATAATAAAAAGGGTTCGCAAGACCATTAGTGATGAAAGCAATAAAGGGGAGGTGAGAGAAAATGGTTTTTTGCGCTGAGTTTTCTCAATTGTGAAACATAGGGTAAGGTTACTCATGTGTGATTCTCCCTGCATCTATATATGACGATCTCGTTTCTTTATCTATGTAATGCAATCATTACCAAGCATGGACGATCAAGGGTGTTTGGCTCCTATACATTGACTTAGTATTTTCTTGAAAAGCAAATGAAAGTAACTTTCGAAATTGATGAAGCAGTCCCTTTACTGATGTGACATTTACTAGCTGTTTTCATGCTACGTTGAGACTTGAGAGTAAACCATGTTAAATTGTTGTTACATACAGCATGGGTAGCACACGCACTTGAAATGTTTTGGTGGTGGTGCAGATAATATTTGGGAATAGATGGAGATATCTGCTTGGCGAAAGAGAATTCTGGGAGCATGTTGGAGGTATTGATGTTTCCTTGGCTCCATCGAGCTTCGGCCAAGCAAATACACGGGTAGAGATTTTGTCCAGTAAACACATATTAATTTGTTTCTTGAAATTGCATAATCTATCTTGTTGATCTTCCTATTAGAATATCAATAGAGGGGATTAGGAATCGATCAATTTAATGTTTTTTTTTTTTCAATTTATGTTACGGTGTTTCTATTATCTCCCTTCCACTCCCCACCAGACACACACACACCCCAATACGCACATACACACACAAACACCACCTCCCCCACCCACCAAAAAAGTTTATTTTTCTGATCTTGCCTCGGTACGTTGTTGGTAAATGCTGTCATATAATGTTTGTTATAATGTTTCTCCTCGCTTTGTCGAGGTTTCAAAAAAAAAAAAAAAAAACAATTCTAGGGTTGCTCCATCTTTTGTCTATTTACCCTTCCAGATGGATAATCATTTGATCATTTTCTATTATGACAGGCTTTTGACTCTTTGCTACGAAAAATGCAAAAGTATGTTCCTTATGGTTCATCAGTTGCTGATCTCTATGGAGGAGCTGGTGTCATTGGGTTATCATTGGCTGTCTCAAGAAAATGCAGGCAAGAGGATTTACCGTTTCAAGGGCTTTGATGTTCAAATTCACATTTTTGGCTAAACTAAAGTAGGTCTTACATTACCATGTTTTTTCCAGGTCAGTAAAATGCATTGAGATCAACAAAGAATCAAAGCATTCTTTTGAGAAGACAGTTGAGCGCTTACCAGCTTCTACTGCAGATTGCAGTATCAGCTGGCATCATGCTGACACTTCAATTGTTAGTTTATAACACTTCATACGTGATTATATATACTTATACACATAGATATCCACTTAAGTTTACATGCATTAGATTTCTAGATTGAAGTCTATGATATTACTGAGTGCTAGTTTTATAGACCAAGAGGGAGGATAAGGGATAGGAGGAGGAAGAAATTAGAGATTCTCTTTGTATATGAATAGTTTGTGTTTATTTGACAAGTAAGTGACAATCTCATGACAATAGGGGCTTTTGATATTTTGGAAAGTTGATTGGATTTTCTCTTGAGTCCTTTTAGGGGGTTTGAAGGCCTTCTGAGGTGACACTTAATTGAGCCTTTTGACATTTTGGAAAGTTGGATTGGATTGGATTGTCTCTTGAGACTTCATAGGTGTTCATGTTGACTTTTGTTTATGTTGTTTGTACATGAGTGGCTTCATGTTGTTTATGGCATACAGAATGTTTTGAAGCATTTGAAATAGCTTTTAATGATTTTAGACCTGTCTTACTAATATATGTACAATTTGCTCAGGAACCACTTTCTTGGCTTGTGGGATCAGATGTTATTATTGTTGATCCTCCCAGGAAGGGACTGGATTTGTCTCTTGTCAATGCTTTACGTACAATTTCGTCTGCGGATGTTAAAATCAAATCAACTGACAGGTAGGACGATTTCTGAACTTCTGATCTTGTTGACGTCTATCAGTGGCTTTCTTATCTTATAATTATAGTTGTGTAATAATTTGATATATTGTAACACATTCATGAATAGTTGATGTGTTTATTGTTTTGTTTGCTTCGGTTCTAGTACAAAGCTAAAAGATGAAAAGAGACCCTGGATTCTACGAGAAAGAGAAGCTTCAGTTCACATTAAGAGCAGAATGACACAAGAGGAAAGTAGGTCGCTGCCACAAACACTTATTTATATTAGCTGTGGATGGGAAAGTTTTAAAGAGGTACTTTTGCTCTGCCTTTTTATGGTTTACTAAGAACAGCTATGAGCTCAGATAGGTCTTTTGGTTTTGAAGACTTGAATGAGAAACCTTCCTAATGCAACGTTTATCTGGCAGGATTGCATGTCCCTGCTGTCTAGCAAGGCATGGCGTTTGGAGAAAGCTCGTGGTTTTAATTTCTTCCCCGGAACCCAGAGGTATTGTTGTCTTGCTCTCTCTATATATACACATTATTGGGCAATTGGATCACATAATTTTTCTTATAATTCAAGGAAAATGAAGTATAAACATGACTTTATTTCGGACTAGTGCTGAAAATCATAATGCTTTTTTTCACACACGAGTTCTTTTGGCCATTTATTATGGATTTCCATGCTTTGCCGTCCTTCTTGGCCTGTCTTGGATGCATGTGAGACTGCATATGTTGTTTATGTATTACTTCTACATTCTGTTCATCATTTGATTGCTAAGTCACCCACCAACGTTAATGGCTGTGGATGCAGTATTGAGGTTTTGGCCGTGTTCAAAAGAGGCCCAGGAGTAAGCATGAAGAAGAAGAAGAAGAAGAAATCAGGAAAAAAGAAGCAGCCTTCTTAAGGAGTCTATGGTTGAGTATGCGGCCCCCTACCATCAATAGAATTCAAATAAGACTTGTAAGTAGATTACTAGGAAGAGAGGCGTAACAGTCGGTGGAAATTTGCTTGTAGAGGGTGTTTTGGACGAGAAAATTTTCTGTTTTTTTTTTTTTATTATCACCAAGAGAAATTATTTAATATAACTCATCTTTGCCCAACTGGCATACAATTAATCTGCTTATTATAGACTAAAACATTGTGTAAGTTGTGACCCCATAGTGTAACATGATAACCTGTAATAGAAAACTGTTTCACACACCAGTGGTAACTGTTCCTATAAATTTGATGAAAGAATGTAAAACTGGGAAGAGAAAAAATTAATAACAGAAGAGAGGGTGATGCTTCTGTAAGAAAAGAAATTTTGTTGGTTTTTCTGGAGGCATCAGCTTCCCTTTTTACTTCCCTTGGATTTTTCTAGATGAGGAAAAGCACTTATAATGTTGTGGGCCCTCAAGTCTTGCCTTGTCAAGATCCCCACCACTGGAGACACCTACAAAAAGGATAGAGCACACATCAGGTCAGTCCTCATTGTTATTCATTCTTTCTTGGAAATTTTATGCTTTCTTAGCAAGACTTTGCTTAGTGATGATCTTTTTGTGATTGCAAAACTAAAAAAATGTTGAAAATGGATTATCACCCTGTTCTGAGGGTTGTGTTATTGTTGGCTAGGTTTTGGCAACAATTGTCTCATGGGGCTCAGGTGTGAGTCGAGTCACAATCGATTACCGTGAGTGCTTGTGTGTGTTGCTTAATGCACTAAAAGGCTAGGACATGCGTCTTTCCTAACACCAATTGGTTTTAGGATGAGTGATTACGCCTGAGGTCCTACTAGAAATGCAGTGATATTAAATGCTTTAAAAAACTCACCCCAGCTGCTTGATATTTGGGTACTATGAGCATATGGCGGAGCCCGACCTGTCGAAAGAGCACCATAGCCTTTGCAACAGACATGCTTTCTACCACAGTATAAGGCGTTGTATTGGTAAGAGGATGCAAATCAACATACATCTCCATTTCATCCTCTGTGATAAGTATCTCCTCGATCTTCCCTGTTCTTTCAGCCAGATCAACCCATGTAAATTTCTCCCTCACTTCCCATTCCTCTGTCCTCCTCTTCTCTTGCAAGAACCACTTCTTCTTGAGTGCCAACACAAGGTGAGCTCTTAGAATCACTCCATGCAGTTCAGTCACCAGCCCCATTGGCGGCACCACCTCGTGATCTACAATGGGGAACCCATTGTGTGTTGTGTTTCTGAGGACATCCACAATATGACCCACCTTCTCAATTCCGGCAAGTGTGATGACAGGCGGCTTAGCATCAGCCAGTTCACTAACAGTTATATTCCTCATCCATGGCTCAGGATTCGCGTCCAAGAAAGGTAGCCCTTTTAGATCAAGTATAATCTCGTAGATGCTTGGGTTGAAGCAGTCTCCTACTGTTTTGGCAATTAGAAGCACAAGCATCGTTATCGGGAGTAAGAGGAGGTTATTCGTGAGCTCGAGGAAGATCACACAAAGGGAGACGGTCATCCTCATTGAACCAGCCATGAGGGAGGCCGCACCAAGAACAGCGTACAGCCCCTGGTCGATGTTCGTGTATGACCCCATGGCAATGCCAAGCATGCGGCCATAAGCTGAGCCCATGAGGATAATTGGGAGGAAGAGACCAGATGGCACTGCAATGCCAAAGGTGATGAGTCCTAGGATGCAATAGAGTACAAAGAAGATAGCAAGCGAGAAGATATGGAATTCTTTTGGGGTGTTTATTGAGAAAATGTTTCTGACAGCATCATCATTTGTTGTGAAAAGGAGAGTAGCGAGATCATTGTAGTAGCCCTCTGGACAATTGAATTGCTTGAAGTTTCCTGTACGTCCGTTGGTGGGGCAGGCTGAATCTGAGAGGGAGTCGTCGCATGGCCTGCAACTGGCAAGGAAAGGAAGTCCATAAAGGCATGTAGACGTGAAAAGGGAGACCGCGAGACTGAGAAGAAGTTTATGCACTTTTCCTTTCCTGCAGCATAACATCAAAACGGTTTCTCAGAAATCTGACCTACATAATTTTTTAAATTGTAGGTGGCGTTTGGTTAATGTTTCTGTTTTTCCGTTTCTACTCCCCAAAAAAATGGGATGAGAATTATGTTTCCGTTCTCAATAATTCTGGGAATAGAAATGCGTTTGGTAACCACAATTGCTCTTAAATTGTTTCATATTTTATGAGAACAAAAACAAAGAAGCATAAGTTGGAAAGGAATAGAAATAACTTTCTTTTGTTTATCAAAATCCCAAAATTTTTGGGATTAATCTCAAAATTTTGGGAATATATTTGGGAACAAAATTGTGCTAACCAAATATGTTTCTGTTCTTAAATTTCAAAATTTTGAGAAAGAAAACAACTATTTGGGAGCAGAAACACTATACAAACGGGGCCTTCGAGTTCAGTTTTTCTGTGGGTGCTTACTCGTTAATGAGATTGTAGAGCCTGAGGACCTTGTGGAGGAGGTGGTTGTAAAGGCTTCCCAAAACTCCACCCATGACTCCAATAACAGTGACAGGGATGATGTCCAAGACATGGTACCTTACAGCAACACCACTCACGTCGAACATGATTAACCCTCCTTTTCCAAAAAGTCCACAGTTCCCGGATTTGCAATATTCGATAAAAGCCCTAAGCACCACCACCACAATTGCTGTGCTGAAGAAAGTTCTCCAGAGGAGTGCGCTTCTCCACCACGTTGCCACCTCCTCAAGAGCAAACAGGACGCCGCCAACCGGCGACCGGAAAGCAGCACAAACCCCTGACGACGCACCACATGTGATGAGATCCCTCCGATCCCTATCGTTGTTGAAGTAGCGGAGCCAACGCCATTTGATACGATAATTGTCCGGCCCACCTTGGCCTAATAATGACGCAATGCAGCTGCCAATGTGCACCAGCGGCCCTTCTTTTCCTAGATCCAGTCCTGCTGAAACTGCTCCAATGCTTCCAATGATCTGAGACAACAAAATCAATAAGCTTATTACACAGGTACAAACTAAAGACCTTTATCTTCTGTCATTTACTTCTTCTGTTTAGTATCCATTACTACATTGCTTGACTAATGCTTATTTAAGATTAAGATGTTAATTTACGGCATTACTATGCATGCCAAAATACAGTTAATTCTTCTACTGCTTTTAGGTTGTTAAAAAACAACGAGTTAATAATATTTTTCAGACATTATTATTGAATCCAGTAGCATAAAATCTATTTCAGACATAGGTTCCTGTCAATATTAAGGTTTTAAATTGTGGATTCTCATAGACCTTGCCATTGCTAGAGAATTTGGCTTTTAGTTTGTAATGTTAGGCGAATTTTTTGACCGGACCTAAATTAGCATCTTATTGTCCATTTTGTTGATGCTTTTATGTAAATATTGCTTTGAAATTGAGATGAGACATTCTGTAGAAAACACGCCCACCTTGACAATCAGTGTTGTGGCACCAAACATGTTGGGAGTGTCAACCCCATTAAGATAAGCTTTGATTTCTGGTATACCAGGACCGGCTGCGGTAGGTGCAAAAAATACGCACAGCAGGGCAGCAATCATTGTCAGAAGGAAATTAGCAGTCGCTAAATAGAAGAATCCCATCATGTACCTGCATACACCCAAAAAAAAAATTCAGCTTCATACTAGGAAAATTTGATCGTGATTACTAGCTTATTACCCGGGTGCGGGGTGGATGGGGGGATGTTTTATTGAACCTTTTCTCTTCTATATATCGGGCAACGGTGAGAAGTTTGTAGCCTGCAATGTTCTCAACCGCAAGATTGATCAGGGTAGCAATAATACCAGTTAGGAATCCAACCAGGAAGGCCAGTTTCCATTTCAAAATTATATACTGCAATACTTGAACTTTCGATCTGCTTCTCCAATCATGCTTGAATAGATCATTCTCATTGATCCTGCATCCACAAAAAGAAAATAAAAAGATTTTTCAATAAAAATCATACTCTGTTTTTGTTGATTCAATGGAAAGGCAAGATATCTAGTATTTACTTACTCATAGTTCAAGCTCTCTATGTGGGAAACCTTAGCTCCAACCATGGCTAGCGGACTGGAGGAAAGTGTCCGATTTCTCTTGAGAAGGGGTTGGTTTAGGGAGTTGCTTTCCAGGTCTCTTTCCTCTACATCTTCTTGACCTTCCATGTTGTATTCAGCTGTTGTTCTAACTTCCGAAACTCTGGTTGAATCCTCCATTAGGAAATCTGTAAGGAACTCTCAGAAATGGCAAATTTTCAGTTGGAGAGACTCTGCTCATTCATTCTTGTGATGTTTCAGTGAATGTTAACATACATTTGATTGCTTTTATACGTATTACAAATAGCGACATTACTTTTGCCGTGAAATCAATCAATAATATAATCCGTAAAAAAAATAATAATGTTTTTGATTCCTCTGGTTGGGGTCCATTTGACAATTACCTTTGAAAGATCTGGGTTATCCATGATTAACACTTGTGTGTACAAGTGGCAGCTACAATACAAAGTTCTGCAAATGGGTGTTACTAAAACATCTGAAAAATTAGTTCTTGATCATAACAGGGACTACCCATAAATCCATAATCAAGAACAAGTTGCCCTTTTTTTCTTCCTTAAAAATAATTTTAAATTGCTGTTGATGAATGTTTTATGTTTTTTGATTGCATGTATATGTTGGGTTTATCTCACATCGGATGTGGAAGGTGTTGGTGGTCAAGTTATAAGTGTGAGGAAAAACTTTACCTCCTGAGTTAGCTTTTGGAGTTGAGAGAGGTCCAAGACCAATCTACATTGGTATCAGTGTCCTGGTTACAACTCTGGCCCAATAGCCACGAAGTGAGAGACTGGTCGAAGATTAGCCGATCAAAGGAGAGATTATTGGGATTATTCCACATCGGATGTAAAAAGGATTGTTGGTCAGTTTATAAGTATGAAAAAAAAGAGTTAGCTTTTAAGGTTGAGAAAGATCCGACACCACACCCTAACCCTAATAGATGCATGATTAGGTAATACAGTTAGCCACTTGTCCATGTGATCTCAGCTGGTGAAAATGGCTTTGATTGGGGGGGGGGGATTGCTTTGACAGATAAGCACCAAGAATGCGGCTGAAATTTTTTTGAGGACGCGTGTATCAATCAGGAAGGGGAGGATCAACAGATCGGACGGCTGAAACAAAATGGCTCTTCGGGATTTGATAAGTCATACATCCACATCTATACATGATTATTGTAAGTTGCTTAGGCTAAAAGATTAAGCAATTAGCATCTTAATCGTTGAATTAATTGGGGTATTAATGTCGTTAACAGGGGAGGACCCACAAATCATTTTCACGATCAGAAGTTGAAGAACAATCCTCATCTGAAACACGTGAAAATGCTGATCACCAGACAAATGAAGCCCATCACCCTTTTTTTTGCCCCCCCCCCCCCCTATTTTTTTTGATAAATAACCCTCTTGGGCCCATGGTAAAAATATTTGAGAGAGGGTTGTCTAATGTAATGACTATGGATGCTACAAAAAATCGAATCGAGGGGTAATTGAGAGAAATCGAACCGAATGGTCTGGTTTTAAAACCGACTGAATAGTTTAGTTGCGATTTTGGTTTTAAAATTAGCAACTAAAGTGGTTTTGGTTTTAGTTTTAAGATAGAAATTGCGAAACCGAATCACGAATCAAACTGTGAAACCGATATTTTAAAAATATTTTTATTACATATAAACCCTTATTTTTTATATATATATTTACATTTTAACCTTAATATATATATATATATATATATATGTATGTATATATTTATTTATTTACATTTTTAGCCCCTCTTATATATATATATATATATATGTGGGTAAAGGGTGTAAGGGTTTCATCCTTTTTCATTTCACAAATCGTGCAGCTGTTCCCGACTTCCCGTTCAGCTCTATTCGTCTTTTCTTCCTCAGTTCCTCTCTTCACAAATCACGGTTTTTGTTATGTTTTTAGTTATGTTTTTGTTCATTAAAAAAAATAAATAAATAAATAAATAAAAAATAAAAAATAAAAAATAAAATCTGTAGTTTTGGTTTTTATAAAATTGCAAAATCTTAAATGGTTTCGCGGTTCGCGAATTTGGTTTTGGTTTTATGTAAATTTAAATGGTTTGGTTTTAAAACCGAATCGATGGTTTTGATTGTGGTTTTGGTTTGATATATTTCTAGTGGTTTTGATTTTGGTTTTATATGAAATCGGACCAAAACCAAACCAGTGACATCCCTAATGACTATTTGGGTTGGAGTGAAAACGTGTTTCTAAGTAAGCATAATATTATTCATGGAGTCGTTCAATCAATTTGCCTAATTGAAATGCCTATTGTGGTTGAAATTTGCTACCCCGAGGTTACGTAATCATCTTGCTTCAATCTAAATGAATGCCTCCCATTACAATTTTTTACGACGAAGAGTGAGTTAACATACAACCTTCTCGCATATTTTCAGTAAATGTCAACATACGTTTTCGCATAAAGCCTCTTAAAAATAGACAAGTACATGGCATGGAGTCTTTTTCGTCCAAAAGCGACTTGGACTATAGTGGGATGATTAAGGAACTTTAAGGTGTGATATGTACAAACTGAAACCATGGGGAAAAAATGACATTTTGTTCAAACTTCAGGGGTACAAAGTGGCAAAAACCCTTTTTTCTCTATTTTTTATTTTATTATGTAATTTTCGTTTTTTTGGTCAAATCAAAATAAAAGATTTGAGGAGGAATAAAATTTTATTTTATTTTGAAAAATAAAATAAAATAAAATAATTAATTTAGTGAATTAAACAAGCTTGCACACTTCATACATATATACCCAAAAAGTTGGGAAAAGATAATAAAGATTTATCAAAACCTGTTGCGTGGGAAAATGAAGAAGGAAGTGACTCAATTAAATATAAATTAATGCATTATAAAATGTGGGATGTGCTTCTTAATGACTCAATAATTCATTTATTTATTGGATTTTTTTTAACAAGTCGGCGCTTGATTTGTAAGTCGATTTTTCTCATTCAATTACGGTAGACAGAGATGGGTCTCACACGCCACTGAGCGTGTAGATTAACTGATGAGGGACTGTTCGAGCTTAACTAAGGTTCTTGGTTTGATATTTGGATATGCAGTTACGTTAAAACTTGATAAGGAGAGTTTTACCGCCTTTGCAGTCCAACCGACTCGATCGGAATTAGTCAAAAAAAAAAAAAAGAGAGATGGGCCTCACATACGAAACCACGTCGAGTCGCCAGTTCTATTGACCAATATTTAATTAATTATGTCATCACAAAATTAAATACACGTGGCAATGTAATTCTATCTTATCCGGATGAATAATGGAGGGGAGGCTAGACGTCGTTTTCAGGTCTTAAGTACTTGTAATTATGGGCTTTTACCAACCGGAGTTGGTCCAAACGGAAGGCGCATAAATTCCTTAAACAATCATTCCGGGTTCGATTCTTGGAAGGTTGTGTATAGAAAGTATTTTGTTGTGAGAGATTCTCACTTCTGGCGTCTGATAGTATTTCGAATTATTAGTCTCCGCCGATCTTGGTGCACAGATATTGGGAAACCCAAAAAAAAAAAATTATGGGCTTTTATTGATGTGGCCCAACTTATGACCAAAAAGTAGACTCAACTAGACTTGAGGCCCAGATAATGTCCGGAGCCCAAGCTATAACTCGTAAAGGTCGGATCGGGTTAAAAAGCCCATCCTCTAATTCTAGGAATATCAGAGTTGCAGTCTTCTAATGCCCTTAACAGTGATATGGCACGAACTTGCTATATATTTCTAACCGGACGTGATGCATGTATATTCTACTAAGGTGTTTGTTCGAAAAGACATGGAGATTGACCAAAATAAACGAATGATGGGTGAGAATAAGCATTGGCTAGCAAAACGTCAGTGCAATGATGCCAAGTTGGGGTAATTTGGCTTAAACGTGGACATTGGTTCTACACCAAAGGAGTCAATCGTGGGTTGGGGTTCACTGTTGACTATATTATGGCTTCTCAGACATTCTGATGTCTATTGGTGCCACTAAATATTTTTGTATAAAGTAATATAAGGGGTACCCTTTCTTCGAGATCCTCAGCGTGGCAATGAACCTAGGCATGTTGAGGGGCATCGGTGTACCGAGATAAGTTGTAAGGCCCGGCTCACACATGATGGAAGCTTAGGGTAAAACTTACCGAAGAATCACGATTTGGTGTGGAAATCGGAGTGTGGCGCAACGGCGGATAAGGTCGTCGTGGGATAATGCCATTGGGCGTTGCTAAAGCTAAGCTTAAAGTGATCCTAGGCATGGTGCTAGGATCAGTGCCCTGGGCATGGCATGGCACTAGATATGACCTTGGCATGAGGTCAAGACAACAAGCGTCAACATGCATTGGGCGGTATTGAAACAAATTGCTCAACAAGCGTTGGCTAAATGAGACATCATTGGGCAATGTTGGTTTACATTGGCGACGTTAGCATAAGATACAAGATAATCCTAGGCACAATACTAGAATTGGGTTTTATAGGCGCGACATGGCCTTGGTAAGGGGACAAGGTAAGGCGGGCAAAATTTGGCATAACACCACATTCTGATCAGAGTCATGCGGGTTGCATGGCAAACTGTTGAAGCGCAATGGTGTGTTTTGATCTGAGTCATTGCGTACCGCATGGCGAGCTGTTTGGGCAGCAATGCAACAAAGACGCAATGGGATAGGCGCAAGGTCAATTGGACAGCTTGGTGTTGCTAGTGCTTTAACTAGTGTGCGCAAACTTGGCTAATGAAGGACAGTTGGAATATGTGTCTGGCACGTGTGGCAATTACACATGAATCTTGGCCAACAAGGTAACTATCATGTATTTCTAGCCAGACACCTATTCAACTGTTTCCAACCCACGTCCCTAGCAGTTGGAGGTGTCATTTTTTATAAATTCAGATTTGTATCAGGGTTCAACAAAGACTAAATTGTTCTTATAACTCTTGACTAGATTTGTTATATGTTTCCTTTTTTTCTCGAGCAATAAAAATTATCATGTATTTCTGACTAGACACCTGTCCAACAGTTTCCAACCCATGTCCCTAGAAGTTAGGGGTGTCATTTTTTATAAATTCATATTTGTGTCATGGTTCAACAAAAACTAAATTATTTATCAGGGTTCAACAAAGACTAAATTGTTTCTACAACCCTTAACCAAATTTGTTGTATGTTTCCTTGTTTTCCTGAGCAATAAAAACGGGGCTGGCATACCTTATGTTTGGTGCTTTTTCAATCTGATTTCTAGTGTGTTTGAGTGCGTTGGGTTGTCTTGACATTAATGTTGTCTCGTGACAATAGACAGGGCTGACGGATTGGCGAAAAATCACTTGGCTGAAGGTTTACTTGAAGAGAAGCAATACATGGAAGCTTTTGGGAGCAGTTCCGGGGAGGACTGATCTCAATAAGGGAGGAGGAAGAGTTTAGTGAATAATGAAATAATAAAAATATTCTTATTAGAAGATCACGTGTTGAACACATATCACTTTTCATCCAAAATTATTAACTACATTTTTAATTTTACGGGATTGAAACACTGGGAGAGCAAATGTATAATTTAGCAAATCTCATAGTTCAGGTAAACACCACCCTATACTTTAGGGACCAAAAATATAATTTTTCCTTTACTCAGTAGGATTCAACTTCTGTAAGTTATCATTATAAGAAGGTCCAAAACCCATCTTAAAACTGAAGAAGGTTGGATAGGGCTAAGCCCATGTTCACATTTTCACTAATCTCATTTTTATTTCTCACATTTTCACTAATTTCAGAGTGAGTCTCGATTACCATGGTAAGGTTGTTCCATTGTAATTTAGAGATTCCGGGTTCAAATCTTGGAAACAACTTCTCTATATACAGGGAAAAAGTTGTGTACATCTGACCCTCCCTAAACCCCGTAATAGCGGACGTCTTCGTGCACTTTGGTGCAATAACATCTCAAATGGACACACACACATTAGTTTAGCTTATGATTGTCCAATAACATCTCAAAGGGCAATAAATAAATAATAATAATATGGTTTGGGGACAAATGTAGAGATCATGGTGTGAGGACATGATCTTGTTTTGTTTGTCTATATGGTCATTACCTATGCGGTTAGTTGTGCATGGGAGGCTTATGACAAAGAATGTCTGCTTTATTAAGGATAAATTGTCTTTTACTGTCGTTATCTTTATCCCCTTTTTATTTTAAAAAAATTATATTTTACCTACTTTTACTTTATATAAAATAAGAAACTAACTTATTTTTCTTTAAATTAACGGAATATTGGACGAAATAGATAAGATTGTCTTTTTATCTTGAATTTGATTTAAATTTTTTTCATAAGTATTTTTTAAAAAAAATGAAGTAAAATTGAAATAAAATGGCACTTTCGTCTATTTCGTCCACAAATTGGATGAAAATTTAATTCCATCAATTTTTAAGTATATTCTGTTAATTTAGAAGGATTTTTTTTTTTTTTAAATTATTTAAAGTAGAAGTAGATAAATTATAACTTTTTAAAACGGAGAGAGGTAAAGTGATAATTAGGCAACGTAAAAGACAATTTATACTAAATTCATTGTTTTGAGCAAAGTGGTTGATATATTGATGCATTGTTTTTGTAAATTATTATTTTATTTTATATTGTTTATGTTGGTGTAGTTGTTGCTTTCTATAAAATTTTCTGGTTTATGAAATAATAATAATAATAATAATAATAATAATAATAATATGAGAAAGGGTGAACGGACACATCAATTTGTGCTTGTCCTTAAAGCTTCTTCAAAGGTACATTCATATGAACAAGTTGAACTTGAAGTCTCCTTTATTTTATTTTTTATTTTTTTCACTAAAATGTGTTTGGTCAGTTTACGCGCATCTCAACTCATTATTTTATCGGGTGATCTTAAAAATGCACTGTCTCACATTGATATAATTCCCGATTGGGCTGGAGACCTTACTGACATACGTTCAACCGTTGGTTACTGTCTTTTTTTGGATAATTCTCTTATTTTCTAACTTAGTAAGAAACAAAATGTGGTTGTCTGTTCCAATACTAAAGTTAAATATCATGTTATGGCTTATGCCACTCAAGAAGTTCTCTGGCTTCGATGGCTACTAATTGACATGAACATCTCTTCTCCTGCTGCCACTACCTTTCACCGTGACAACAAGAGTGCTATTCAAATCACTCACAATAATGTTTTTCATGAACGTACAAAATATATCGAGACTGATTGTCACTTCATCCGTCATCACATTCTCCAGAATACGATTTGTCTACAATCCGTCAGTTTAGCCGATCAAATAACCGACATTTTCACTAAGGCTCATCTACATGGACATTTTTATTCTCTGGTTTCCAAACTCAAGTTCACCTTCCACTTACCGCCTTGAGTTTAAGGGAGGATGTAAATGTATTATATGGACTTGACCCACGTGACTCATTAGAGTAAAATCCAAAAAAATCGAAATCTGATTTATAAAAAAGAAAAAACACCTCACGTCACAAACCGAACTAATCCTAATATGGCCCTTCCTTATCTTATGGAACCATTCAAAAGCATGTTCTTCAAGTTGCAACCCTTTTTCTTATACCTAAAAAGAGATTTTAGGTAAATGGGCCTCTTTTTTTTTTTAAATTAATTTAGGTACAACTCTCTTCATGTCCAAGATGAATGTGGTGTTATAGACCAATCAAAAGACTCCTCAGTGCCCTAACAACTTTTCTTTATTTTTTACTCTTCATCTTTCTAAATCCTTGGGCTTTCATCCAATCCCATGAATCATCAATTAAATCACGACGCATTGACACAAAATATTTTTTTATATGTATTTATTATTTGAACATGGAACACCTTTTCAAGTTTTCTAATCAACCCCAACTACATTACTTATCCCTATTATAATTTTAGACAGAAAATAGTGACGATGTATGTGACTGATTTTAAAGTTCTTTATGAGTACTTTCAGCCTCTTGTAACTGATTTTAAAGCTTTTTATGAATAATTTCATCCTCCTCCTTTCTCCACTCTCGTTCTCCTTCCTGCCCAAATACTCACAAGCCTCAAATATATATATATATACTAGTTTTAGACCTGCACAACGATGTGGGTTTAAAAAAATAAATTAAATTTATATTAATAAATATTTAATATTTGACTATTATATATGAAACATTTAGTATTGTTTTTTTTTTAATTTAACGTTGAATTATATTTTTTTTAAAATAAAAAATTAATACATTTAAAAAAAATAATATTTTCGATTACTCTAATTTGTTTTTACATTTCAAAATAATAAGTAAAAGAGTAACATAAATTTAAGTATTAAATTCTAAGAGATATATAATTTTTAAAATTGTTAATGTGTATTTGAATAGAAATTTTATTTATTTATAGTTCTTTTAATTTTGTTTTTTAGGTTAACTTTTAAATAAAATAATAACTTTCACTTTGTGTTGTTTAGTAGTTATTATTATTAGAAATTTTAATAGTAATTATCAATAAAAATCACAACAAAAGAGAAAAAAAAATATAATTATTTTGGTCAATTTAATATATCATATTTATAAAAAATAAAATAAAATAGATATTTATTTTGAATAGGAAGAAAATCATTGAACTATTTGGATAATTAATTTAAGTATGAAAGATTCAATTAATTTACATTAAAATATTATTAAAATTACACTATCTTTAAAAACAAAAAATATAAAAAGTCATAATATTGTTGTGGGGAGTTAATATCACCAGGGTTAAACAAATCTTAACCATTCATTCATCCAAATGAATAGAAATTGAGAGATGAACAATATTTGAATATGAGGGCATGTCTTTCGCTTTTATATATAACATCTATATATATATATATATATATATATATACAAGATTTTTTTTTTTATAGAGAACTTCTAAAAGGAAAAGAAAGAAGATGAAAATTTTCCTGAATTTCTCTTAAAAAGTAGTTGGGTGTATGGGAGATAACGTTTTGTCATTCAGAATTGTTATGGAGCTATTGATTTGGACGGTTACGGTATCATTACGAAATTTCAGGATATCATGCGTTTAAATTAAAATTACAGGAGTGAAATTGAAATAACGATTATTATTAAAAAAAAAATAAAAAAATAAAAATAATGAAGACACATGCACCATCTATCAATAAATGCTAAGCCTAGTCGATTAAGACAGTGAAACTTGGATTAGCAAATATTTATATTAAAAAAGGAAAAAGCCAAATCCACCAAAGCTAATCAGTGGACAGACAGCCCATAAGCTTGGATTAATTAATGGTTTAACACTTAAAAACAAGGCCTTATCCAATGGATTTCCACTTTCGCCGTGTCATTTTTTCATCAACTTAACTGGTCCATATTATTAATTAATTAATTAAACATTAATTATTAGGATTAAACATTTACTATGTGATATTCTTTATTCATATGAGCTCACTAGGATAGATGTTTGAATAATTAGGCCCGGTTAGTCTTCTCGATCCAACCCAACTCAAAAATTTCGGAATTGATGTGTTGTGCTAAAAGCACTATTTTATTTTTATAAAATTAATTAAATAATTATTCTTAGATATTAAAAATATTAACAAATACAAAATTGTATATTTGGGGTTATTTTACTATTGAGAAATACAGACAAAAAAATATGACAAAACACTGTTTATAAAAAAAAATATTAAGAAAAATTCATTACATTAAATTGATTTTTGCAAATTAACATTTTTAAAAATAGACCAAAACAAAAATCTCATTATACACATAACCACTTGTTTATATATACTATTCTTTGTATTTCTCTCTTTCTCTCTCTCTTTCATGTTTCCACCACAACTGCCGCCACCGCCACAGCCACCGCCGCCGCCGCCGCCGCCGTATCTCTGCATCACACGGTTTAATATCACACGACCACCACCACCAGCTAACTAAGCCACCATTGCACAACCACCGAATCAAACATTTCATCGACACCACTGTGCCACATGTATCGAAACAACCATATTTGGCCAGATTGGGATATTTATATTGCTCTACCGATATAATAAAACATTGTCGTCTCCACTAGATCAATCAAATTTGGTGGTGGTCGAATTAGAGACCTGACCAGATCTCTTGATTTTTAGATCTAGAAACCAGATTCGGTTTTCAGACTGTTTTCCATTTTGTTCCCATGATTTATTAAATATTTGCCATCGGTTTATTAAATATTTGTTGTCTATATCAGAATTTTATTGTTGTAAATATGATGTTGTTCTGATTTCGTTTTGAAATAAATTTCTTAAAAATTGAGTCAAAAAATACTTAAAAAATTACTTTATTTATAACAATATATTTTTCATAATTGATAGGTTACGGAGAAAATAATTATTACCCGTTTTAGAGTTTTATACGTAGAATTATATCAATTATAAATTAAATTTTTTTTTTTTTTTTTAGGGACAACGATATCAGGAAACCTAAGAAGTATTTAATTGGTTTTATAAAATTCGTCTGAGATTGTGTATAGATAAGAGATTTGGGAGAGAAATTTCAAATTCTTTTTCAACAAATTCCTTGTTGGTTATCGAGTAAGATGAAAAATTCATCCAAGCGCCAAATTGATTGAAGAAAATGAAAATCTCTCTTCTTATTCGTCTGAGAAATTTAAGATTGTGAGAAGAAAATGGAAATGGCGCTCCCTCTTCCTGGCCTCGCACATGGATTTCAAAGTCTTCTCACTATCTTAAATTTTCTCATACGAATTTTATATTATATAGTGCCTTCGCAGGAATATTTTAGTAATAGAGGAGGCAACCCAGTCTCTCTCTCTCTCTCTCTCGCAGTCGCCTTTTCCGAAATCGACGATGATGGTGTTGTTTGCGTTGCTGTGTCTCACAATTTCCGAGTTTTTTAATGGCTACTACCAGACTAATTTAACCATAAATCCCCAGCAAATGGGTGGGACTGCAGACAACCGCACTTTCAAGTTTCAATTCTATATACCAACCTCTCTGCCCCTTTAATGGCCGCTCCTCTCACCCCCCTCCCCCTCTAGATGAATTTCTCTCTCCTCAAGGAATTCGAGGGCAAACCACCCTGAATAAGAACCCTAACTAATCCATTTTCAAACCCTCAAGATGCCTGATGACCTAATTCTTCTTCTTCCATAACCGTTCTTTTTGACTTTGTCGGGTACGTACGCCTCAATTTCTTCTGTACATGTACTTATAGATTATCTCGTAGGATTCTGTGCACACATATATTGACATTTGGCACGCATGATTTACTCTTTTTGAAATTAGATGTCTAGATTCGGGCAATAGCGTAAAGGGTTGTGAATGAGTTGTGATCTGGTTATATATATTATATGATCTTATTCATGAGCTCTCTTTATATCATATCTGTCTTGATTTATGCTCTTAATCATCATTTTGCTTGTTTAATGATTTTGGTTTCGTTGCTTCATTTTGATTAATTAATCGCATAGAAGGTAAATCTTAGCTCCGAATTTGTTGTTCTCAATTGTTTTGCTTTTTCTTAGCCGTAATCATGAATGTTGATCAGCTTATGATCCGAAGGAGCAGCTATCCGTCTATAACGTGTTCATGTAAATTGATGGATTTTATTAGTTTAACTTGATGGATTCGCAATTTCAATCAATTTTTTTTTTTTGTTGCAGATTCAATAATTATCCCTTTTCTTTTAGGAATTTTGAGGAACTGTAGATACATCTTTCTGTTGGATTGTGTTTTTCTTTTTTCTTGTTTAATCTCATCCGATATTCAGTTTCTTCTTGTTGGGTTTATCTGAATCGGATGTAAGAGAAAGCCTCACCTCATGAGTTAGTTTTTGGGGTTGAGAGGACCCCTTACATTGCTATCAGATTCCATGTTACAACAACTCTGGCCTAATAACCATAAACGGAGAGACTGGTCGAGGGTTAGTCGACCAAAGACCCGATATGTGAGGGGGAGATTGTTGAGTTTATCCCACATCGGATGTGGAAGGGGGTCAGGTTATAAGGGAGATGGAAAGCCTTCTAGGGTTGAGCTAGCTTGGCCCAAGACCACGCTACACTTTTGGAGTTTTGTGCATATTCATCATATTTTTTAACTCGATTTCCATCTTGAGTAAAAGAAAATAAGATCTTTTAAAAGCTATTCATTCGTTGATCCTCCTGTGGTGGTTCCCAAATATGAGATTAAGCATTTAGAGCCTCTGTGGGCATGTCTATATTCCGTTTTTTCTTTAACTCGATCAGACTGACAACATTTTGCGTCTGTTTGGTTTGCAATCTGAAAGCATATTTCTGTTTTCTGAAAAATAAAGTTTCTTGTGAAAAGAATATGTCTTGTTTAAGGTTTTAAAATCAATTTTAGAGCTGAAAAACTTGTTTATAGCATGCTGCAAAAATTGGCGTCTAGCGGTCATTTCTCTTATGTTTTTCTTTTGGCTATGTGGTTGATTACAGAAGGATTTGAATATTCCAAAGGGGTTTCCAAAGAGAAACCCAAAAAAGAAAACAACGGTTTAGATAGATATAACTGTTGCCTCAGTGAGATGGATGAAGACAATAGACATTCCGGCAACGGCTATTGGGTCAGTTTTGGTAGTCCACCCATGAATAGAAACCGCTACCGGCTGCTTGAAATGTCTTCTTCCAGCAGTGAAGAATCTCAGGATGCAGATTACTCTTATAACCTCCTCCCTTACCTTGGTTCAGATATAGAGCGTCTGATTTTGGCTAGGTTTCCTCTGTCTGAACTTTGGAAATTATGCTTGTTGAACAAACAGTACTTAGATTTTGTCAAGAGTGGCTGCCTATTCATGGTCAGGCGAGATATTGGATTTAAGGAACCGTCTGTTTTCATGTTACCAAGCGGCGAGAGCTGTTGGTGGGTGTTTGATGGGGAATTCAAATCTAGGAGAAAACTCCCGATTATACCCACGGACATGTGTTTCACGTCCGGGGATAAAGAGTGTTTTTGTGCAGGGACGCATTTGCTCGTTTCGGGGAGGGAGATTGAGGGTCTTGTTGTGTGGAGGTATGAACTGGCTAGGAACACATGGTTTAAGGATAGTCCCATGATTAATCCCCGGTGCTTGTTTGCTTCCGCCACTTGTGGAACCTATGCTTATGTTGCTGGTGGGATAGTGATCGGGCTTTCAGCAAAGCCTGAGGTTTACGATACTGCAGAGAGGTATAATCCACGCAGTAGAACATGGGATGCTTTACCTAGGATGACGAGGAAGAGGAAGCTCTGTTCGGGTTTTTACATGGACAACAAGTTCTGGGTGATTGGAGGAAGAAACGACGAGGGAGAACTCACATGTGGGGAGTTTTTCGACAAGGCTAAAAACAGGTGGGAGCTGATTCCTGAAATGTTGAAGGATGATCCAGTCTTGACTTGTCATTCGCCTCCACTTGTTGCTGTTGTGAACAACGAGCTTTACTCGCTGGAAGCATCTTCGAACAAGCTGAAGGTTTATTTGAAGAGGAGCAACACGTGGAGGCTGTTGGGGGGAGTTCCGGTGAGGGCTGATTTCAACAAGGGGTGGGGGGTGGCGTTTAAGTCGCTGGGGAATGATTTGCTTGTGATGGGCGCGTCGTCTGTTGGTGTTGCGGGTAATTCTATGGCTATTTACACTTGTTGCCCCCATCCGGATGCCACTGAACTGCAGTGGAGGCCTGTGGACTGTGGTAGGAATAGGCTCAGCCACTTCATTTTGAATTGTTCGGTTATGCCTTTTTTTTCTTTTTAAGGGTAATGTACCTAATAAAGAGGGTGGGGGTGGGGTGGGGTGGGGTGGGGTGGGGTGGGGGGTAGTTGGAGCAACTGACAAATGAGTTAGTTGCATATTGTCCTTGTGAGATCAGATGTTGAAGGATTGTTGTCTTCTTTTCTTGTATTGGATTGAAGTTTTTGTAAATCCACAGGGAAATTATGTTATAATTTAAGGCCCCGTTTGGTTAGTGTTCCCAACCAAACTCAACCCAACCTAAAAATTCTGAGTTTGATTTTTGGGAACGCGTTTGACAAATACAAAATTCAATCCAACTCAACCCAAAAAATAGGAATTGATTCTCAAAATGTTAAGGAAATGAGAAACAAAAAAAACTTGTTTTTTTTTGTGCTCAAAAAACTCAACTCAAAATTCTTAACTCCGACCCCCGTCCGATGACCACCCGCCGCTGGCCACTTCCGGCGACCGTCGCCGGCCACCCTCCGGCCACCACCGCCGTTGCCGGCGTCCGGCCACCGTCTGACACTACCGCCACCAAACACAAAAAAAAAATTCAAAAAAAAAAAATTAATTTTAGGATAAAATCGTTACCAAACACATTCTATTCTCAGTACAAAGCAAAAATTGTCGTTACCAAACGTAATTTTGTTCCCAAAATTCTTAACCCAATCCCATTCAACTCAACTCAACCCATTTCAGTTGGGTTCAGAAAAGTGGGAACACTAACCAAACGCCACCTTAGTAGATTGAGCCAATGTGTATTAAGCATAGGAGTAGATATCAATGATAGATCCAGAAAATTGATCGAAGAGGAGCTAAAAAAATTGTTTTAGATATTTATTAAATATTTACATAAATTAGGAGAGAGAAAAAATTTAATTAATTATTTTTTTTATATAAAAATATAAGTAAAAATAATAAAATAAAATCGATGTGTGCTTGAGTCTCGTTCTCTCCCTTCTCAATCCTTCTCCTTTCCCCTCACCCCCACCCCTCCATCGTCCACCCCCAAAGCACGGGATATGTACAAATCCAACGTTGCAAATCGATACAAATTCGGCATTACGAATATGTACAGATCTGGTACTGTGAATCTGTGCATATCCAGCTTTGGATTCGTAGGAGTATGCACGTGTTACGTGTATGAATCGAAGTGGATTTAGCTTTGGACTTTTATTTGCTCTTTGACCGCCGTCGTTGGAGGGCTCTATTGAAACAACCTATAAAATTTGCTTGTCTGCTAGGTTAGTGTTGAACACTTCTCTCTAGGCCCTGCTTCTTGGAAGCGATGTTTGTGTTGTTTTTTGGGCTCTGATTAATCCCGTTCAGTTGTTGTAAATGACGATCGTAGCATTGGGTTTGTAGATTCGATATCGAATTTGGATAGATTTAATATTTAATATTAATTGAAAAGTAAAAAATTCAATATTTAAATCGATAGTAATTGAAAATTTTAAAAATTATTTGAAAGACTAACATGAAAGAAATAAAGGACGATAAAAATAATTTTTTAAAGATCATTTTATGTGTAAAAAAATTACTGTTAGAGAACTCCATAAAGTGGTGTTCCTATGGATTTTTGAGGGGATTTCTCAAAAATATAAAATGTTGGATTTTTTTAAATTTAAAAGGTCCATTCGAACCCTTACACGCATAGTGCAAACAGAAAATGGCGGGAAAGGGAGATTTGACGCGAGCTTCTTCGCCGTCGTATTCGAAATCGGAGAAGATGGAGGAAAACTCGGAGGCGTCTTGGAGAAGAGAGCTCGATACAAATCTCAAGAGGCTCCATTCTCTCCTATTTAGCGCCGATCTAGCCCTCGAAAAGGGGGATTTCAGTTCCGCGCAGGTGCTTGCCCTCCGTCTCATTGGATTTCTCGATTCCCACTCTCACTCCGACGTCGACGAAGCATTTATCCGGCCTATTCGTCGTGAAGCCTTGTCCAAGCTCGATGCAGCCAGACGTTCCCTCATTACACAATCCGACCGGTATACATCTGTACCTTTATATGCATGTGGAACGATGAGTATCAATGTATTGATATGTGGATTATCTGTCAGTTACTAAATGTGTTATCGGCGTTCAATCAATGGCCGATTCATTTATCGATTAATAATAGCTTATTTCAGTGTTCTACGATTGTTTATGTATTGTGAGTTATCCAGGGCTGCTTCTATTGAAATAATCAAGTACTAATTTCATTTTTACTTTCCTTGGCAATGAATACAAGCTAACTGCTGGAAATTTTGGAATGATCAAACTTATGACGTCCTCCGAATGATCTAGTTGAAATTGTTTCAATATGGTTGTATATCTGAAAGAAACATTGGTTGTTTGTTGTCCATGAAATTCCTAAGATATAGTACAATTCAGCAATATCAATCACCCTTGTGAAAAGTCATTTTTCTCCGACTCCTTGGATATTGGTTGATTGAGATGTTTTCGTGGTTGTGTAGTTTACTTATTGTATTATAGATTATGCTTCCTAATTCCTAATAATTTTGGCAATTCGGGTTGTGTTCGCCTTCAGCCAAACATTTGAACAAGCAGGCAGAGAGCCTGGCTGTGTGTTTAGCAAGAGAGAAGGTATTGACATTGAGAAGATTAAGCAGTCAAAGTATTTCCGAGCTCTTCTTCAACGATCTAATGGAAGATGTTCAAATGAACTGGTAAGAAGTACTGAATGCTGGTCTTTCATTGAAATTATGTTGTATCAGTTTATTATTTCTTCAATTAGTTTATTGACATTATTTTAGTGGAGAAAACTACGTATCCGAAGCATAGATTAGTGCATTTGGTCAATTCAATTTTGGATTTTCGCTATCATCAGAAAACATAGTTTATTGAAATCCTGGATTAATGAAAAGCTCAACTTGTCTCAGGGCGACCAATGTGACAGGCAGGAGAATTTGACTTGCAAGACTTTGAAGGATTTGAGACAAGTGAAGTTGACATCCTTATATGGTAACCACAGCTCAAGAGGAAATAATAACTCGTATAAGAGCTCTCTAAAATCTGAACGTAACAGCTCTGAGGACTGCATTGTTGTTGAGAATGCTCACTCAAACTATACGCATCCAAAAGCTGATGATACCTCTAGAGACGATGAAGAAGAAACAGCTCGCAGAAATTGTTTTGGAACAAAAAGAGCACACAGGGAAATGAGAAGCCCAATCAATAAAAATTTGGCATCACCTTCCAGCAACGAAGAAACTAATGCAGATGATTCTGGTAATGGATTTGTAACAGCCAGAGCGAAAATGGTAATCCATTTTACTCCTAAAAAAAATTATTTATGATTTTTTACAAGGTTTAAAGAAAGGGACATTATACTCTGGGTTCTTTTGTCTATTCACCAAGGTTTACTGTGGACACCAAATTAAAGAAAACTTGAATTGCAGTATGTATGTAGAATCGATATCATCAACATGAAACTGTGTTCTAGGATCAACTTGGGAGAAGCTTGTTGCCTAGTTGAAGTTTTCAAAAATCTTGTTAAGTAGCTAACTTGACTTAGCATGTCAAAATAACCTGATTAGATGCAGAAGGAAACTCAATTATTAAAAAAACAAATATAAAACCTTGAGGGGGCAGAAACTATGCTGGCAATCCTAAAGTTGCAGATGAAAATTTGTCACTGCTCCTCTTGTAGCTTCTCGACATGTTTAAATACAAAGGAAACTTGGAGTGCTTACAACACGTTGCCCCCATAGAAAATCTGGAATCCTTAAGATAGGAGAAGAAACTGGTGTGAAGCTTTTAATGTTTCTGGAATTTTTTGTAGAACAATTGTTTTCCTTTCAAAATTCGGAAGACTGAATTTATAAACGGCCATAAAAGCTGAAGTAGAAGCATTGAAATGTTGAACTATCCATGCCATCAGTTTTGATGAACTTACATCAAATCCTTATGGATTTACTAGGAAATGGATACAAGGCAAAGGAGAGGGTTGGCTGGATCACCGAATGCTGCTGTCTCCCCACAAAGTGATAACAGTGCAACCAATAAAGGTTATGGTGTCAGATCATATGGCTTCTCACGTCGTGGTGTTCGTGGTAACTTTGTTCCACCCATTAGATCTAATGGAGGTGGTGCCGGTAATATGACTTCGCGTATAGCAGGGAAGGGTGACGATGCGCTAGATGACTCCACCAAGAGATGGTTAGTTGTATAGATATGTAACCATATCTCTCTCTCTTTCTAAAGCTAAATGGTTAGTGTTGACTGCCATGCAGGCATGACTAACATTTTCCTCTTTTATCTTTTTGAATTTTAGTTTGGAAGTATTGTGTGGTCCTGATGGTGAGCTTCCTGAAAAATTGAGGAATATAGAACCTCGTCTTATAGAACATGTCAGTAATGAGATAATGGACCGTGATCCCAATGTTCGTTGGGACGATATTGGTAACTTAATTATGCTTTGACCTAACTGTCTTCAGATCCTTGCAGCAATACATCAGTTTGTGTTTTTAGATACTGAGTTAATCCATTCTCTTTCATTGTCAATGATGTAGCTGGGTTGGATCATGCAAAAAACTGTGTGATGGAGATGGTCATATGGCCTTTAACACGTCCTGACCTATTTCAAGGTTGCCGTTCTCCTGGGCGAGGCCTTCTATTGTTTGGTCCTCCTGTAAGAAATTAGTATGTTTAATACATGAACATATTAGAGAGAAAATTATTTCCGTTATTTTGTTTGGTTCATAATTCTCTCGTGCATTAGGGAACAGGTAAGACGATGATAGGGAAAGCTATCGCTGGAGAGGCTAAGGCTACTTTTTTCTACATATCTTCCAGTTCATTAACGAGCAAATGGGTAAGTGCCATTTCTTTTAGTACTTGGGTAGTCAGTTATTGAAGGGTTGTTTGGTATCATATATTTGGCACTAACTGACCTTGTCTACAATCATTATATAGATGGACATTTTCTGCTTTTTAATATTGTTGTCTAGTTGTGCATAATGCAGTCAAAATGTAGGTATTTATTTCTGCATGCTAATTCTTTTGACCTTTTTATTTTTTATTTTTATTATATGTGATACTTCCTGGAAGTTAAGCACCAATTGGTAACTGCAGATTGGCGAGGGTGAAAAGCTGGTAAGGGCGCTTTTTGGAGTTGCCAGCTGTCGTCAGCCTGCAGTTATTTTTGTTGATGAAATAGATTCCCTTCTATCTCAGGTATGGGAGGTTCTGAAACAAAAAGGATATCTGATGTTATGAGGAATGCCTGCCTTATAAATAATGATGTAAGATACTCAATATGGTTACAGCGCAAGTCAGAAGGTGAACATGAATCAAGCAGGAGACTGAAGACACAGTTCCTCATTGAAATGGAAGGCTTTGACAGTGGGATGGAGCAGATTCTTCTTATAGGTGATTGTTCAACTGTTGAATCTTACTGTTCTTGCTTTTTATTTTTTATTTTTTTCGTTTCAAAGACATCCAATTGCAAGAAAGAGTGAACTCACTGGTAAAGATGGGAAAAACAAGTTTAAACGGTCACCTGCAGTAAAAAATTGTTGGGTTGTTAGAAAATTGAAAGTGACCTTCTTGCTTTAAAAGGGATAGTTTTATCGTTTTCCCTTTTTTCTGAAGCAAATAATAAGGAACAGATTTTCAATGTGTGCCTTTAAATACAAAATCTAAACCATAAATGTTTGATGACATATCTTTTATAGGCATTTCTGTTGCTCTATCTAGCACTTGCCCACCTGAAAGTTGAAACGTCTGAATTACAAACTGGGGTTTACCACCACCTTTTGTCCTACGGCGATATTTTTTGCAAGTACCAAAAAGATTATTTGTCTAATTCCTTTGATGTCCAAATGCTACTCCTGAAATGAATTACAAATTAAGTAAACGCCATGTTAACCAGGAGCCACAAATAGACCCCAAGAGCTTGACGAGGCAGCAAGGAGGCGACTGACTAAGCGGCTTTATATCCCCCTCCCTTCCTCAGGTGCACATTTTGCATCTTAGTTTATTTACCTTCCCAGTGTCACATATTTGTTGCTAACAATTTACATCTTGGAATTAAAGAAGCCAGAGCTTGGATTATCCGCAATCTATTAGAGAAGGATGGGTTATTTAATCTTTCAAATGAGGATATTGATGCCGTATGCAAACTAACTGAAGGTACCTGCTTTATACTCTTCATAATTGCATCCAGGTTTCTCTTGATCAGTTCTCAGATTGTTATCCATTGACAGGGTATTCAGGATCTGACATGAAGAATTTAGTGAAGGATGCCTCCATGGGGCCACTTAGAGAGGCCTTGAGACAGGGCATAGGAATTACTAAGCTGAAGAAGGAAGACATGAGGCCGGTAACCCTTCAGGTAACAACAGACAGACTCCGTTGAATAAAAGTTTACTACTCTTTTCCCTCAATTTTAAAAGTATGCCTATTTTAATGTAGGACTTTGAGAGTGCATTGCAAGAGGTTAGACCTTCTGTTTCTTTGAATGAACTTGGCACTTATGAAGACTGGAACCAGAAGTTTGGAAGCTTGTCTTTATGAACGACCAAATATAGATGACTTCCGCTGATTGTGTATGTATGATCAATCCACATTTGTGGACAGGGTTTCATTAGAAATCTATATTGTGAACGTTTTCTCAGGTAGCTGCCAAACGGAATTGAAGCCATGGAATTAGAATTCAAAATGACTGAATCTAAATTTTTTAGATTTTTACATGCGGTCATTTCAATTCCATGAAACCAAACACTAGCTTACTGTATTTGATTTCTAAACCCAAACCCAGTTTAGTGTATTTCCAGAAGACTAGTATTTTATAGTGGACAAACGAAGCAGAAACACACTTTTTTCTTTTAGAAGTATATATAAAGCTCAATTTACCTTTACTTATAAGTTATTTTAGATGAAGTAAAGGAGAAAGAAAAACTCATTCTGAAGTTCTCAGTGGATAATGTAGGGTGGTTTTGGATTTTTCTCAACTCCAAAAGTCAGCCATCTGATGAGGTGAGACTTTTCTTATAATTGTAACTCGACCATGAGTCCTCTTCCACATCCGATATAGGTAAACCTAATAATCTTCCCCTCTCTCCCTTCGTGGATTATGTTGTAACCTGAGCTCCAGTGTAAAGTGGTCTTGAATCTCTCTCAACCTAAAATACGAAATCATGAGGTGACGATTTCTCTCACACTTATAACTTGATCACTAGTTACTTCTGCAACCGATGTAGAATAAACCCAATAGATAGGCTCATAGAAAAGCAAGGGAATGTCGATGTGGTTCTTCCGAGTGGTCTCGCCATTTTGCGGCTTTTTCATTCCAAGGTTTTTGATGAGATAGAGAGACTGTGTGTATGTTTGTTGCAGTTGGTGTCTCCCTCTCCACATATACATTTAGAATTCTTTCATTAAACTAAAAAATATTATTTTAGGGATAATTGGTGATTAGTCTCGAATAGCTGGTGTAATTTGTTATTAGTTCCATTTAAAATATAAATTTTGATTTAGTCTCTTAAGTTAGTTTTTACTCACGTATTAGTCTTGCATGTACTCATGCCTGTGTAATATTAGTTACATGTATCTATGTAATATTAGTCACGTGTAACAAGCTATATGTAACAATATCACATGTACTTATATAATATTTATTACATCTAATAAATATTATATACACAAATTAAATACATGTAATTGTGAAAGTGTATTGGACTTTCTGTCTTTTTTTATTGCGCGGGACTAAAATACAAAATTATAATTGGTTATGGACTTTTTTTTAAAATTAAGAATAAAATAAAGAATTTGGCACATAAACATCTTTTTAAAAAAAGAAAATTTAGTGAAAGGTTGTATAAAATTATTATTTTATTACTCTATAAAATCATTATTCTGTAGGAACTTGTAATAGTAATTTTTTAAAGTGATTTTTCGAATCTTCGACCTATGATACCCTTTATTTTGTGTACTAATAACGGCTGCTTGTTTGTTCATGGGTTCACCCGCTAGATGCTAAGCAGAGCATAGATGTTCTACCCGCCTATATCACAATTGTTCAGAAAGCTCACTCTCCCTTCTCTCTGCACTCTGGCAGCCCTTCCTCGGCCAAAGAAGCCTCCGCACCTCTCTCTCCTGGCTGACAAATGCACTTCCATGCACCAACTCAAGCAAATCCACGCCCAAATGGTCGTCACCGCCCGCATTCACGATCACTACGCCGCCAGCCGGCTGCTGTCCTTTTGTGCTCTCTCCGATTCCGGCGATCTCAGTTACTCTCTGAACCTCTTTCACGATACCCGAGAACCCAATTCTTTCATGTGGAACACCCTCATTAGAGCTCAAGCTAGTAGCAGAAACCCAACTGAAGCCTTGCGTCTCTACCTGAAGATGCGAAGGCGTGGCGTCTTCCCAGGTAAACATACTTTCCCTTTCCTTCTGAAGGCTTGTTCTAGTTTGAAATCTGATGCGTCTTGCAAACAAGTGCATTCCCATGTTTTGAAATTTGGGTTGGATGTTGATCCACACGTCGTCAATGGTTTGATCAGGGCTTACTCTGTTTCAAGTAACTTGAATGATGCCCAACAAGTGTTTGATGAATTTCCCGATAGAAGTTTGAGTATTTGGACAACTATGATTTGTGGGTATGCTCAAAATGATTATGCCGAAGAAGCTTTGATGCTCTTTGATCAAATGATTGCTGATGGGTTTGATCCATCTGGTCCAACTTTGGCATCTGTGCTCTCAGCTTGTGCTCAATCTGGTTGTTTGGGTTTAGGAGAACAGATAGGTAATTACATGGAACAAAAAGGAATCGAAGTGGGAGTGATTCTTGGGACAGCATTAGTTAACATGTATGCAAAGAATGGAGCAATTTTGATGGCTCGAAAGTGTTTTGAGAGCATGACTCAAAGGAATATTGCTTCTTGGAATGCAATGATTTGTGGAATGGCCGCACATGGGCATGCCAAAGAAGCACTTGATCTCTTTCAAGAGCTAGAGAAAGAAAAGGTAGTTCCAAATGATATCACCTTCGTCGGGGTGTTATCTGCTTGCTGCCATGCTGGCTTGCTCGATTATGGTCAAGAAATTTTTCGTTCAATGAAAAGGGTATATAATGTTGAGCCCAAGCTACAGCATTACGGGTGCATGGTAGATCTCCTTGGCCGGAGTGAGAGGTTGTTAGAAGCTGAGGAGCTAATAAGAGGAATGGTGTGGAAAGCCGATGTGGTTATTTGGGGAGCCCTGTTGAGTGCCTGTAAAAACCATAGAAACATTGAGATTGCAGAGAGAGCTGTGAAAGAGATTCTTGTTTTAGACCCAAAGAATCATGGGGTTTATGTTGTTCTATCCAATATGTATGCAGAGGATAGCAAATGGGATCTTGTGTCAAGGCTGAGGAAGATTATGAAAGAAGGGAGTTTGAAGAAAACAGCTGGATGGAGCCTTGTGGATTGATTTAGGACATCCACCCCATGTATTTTTGCATTTACGCAGCGTTTGGTTGTGACCTAGAGGTCCCAGGTTCAAATCTTGAAAGCAGTCTCTCTGTATATAGGGGTAAAACTGCGTACATCTGATCCTCTCCAGATCTCACAATGCGGGAACCTTCGTGCACTAAGGTGGCGTTTGGTAACCGTTTCTGTTTCAATTCCAGCAGTGGGATGGGAATGGGATGAGATGGGATGGGATGGGAATTTTGTTTTCTTTTTTGGAGTAAAATTGCGTTTGGTAACGATAATTTTTTTTTTTTGTTTTGGGAAGGGAATTGTGTTTGGTAACGATTTTATCCTAAAATCATTTTTTTTTTTTTTTATTCCCTTTTCAGTTTTGGCCGGCCGGCGGTGGCGCCGTCGCCGGCCGGCGGCGGTGCTCCGGCGGCTCCATTGCCGGCCGGCCGGCGACGGTTCTCCGGCGTCGGAGACGGCGGTGCCCCGCCGGCGATGACCGGACGGTGGTGGCGCCGTCGCCGGCGACTGCCGGAAGTGGCCGGAAAAATTCCGGCTGGACGGTGGCCGGCGGCGGCGGCGGACGGTGGCCGGCGGCGGTCGGCGGCGGCGGGCGGCGGTCGGCGGCGGCGGGCGGCGGTCGGCGGCGGCGGGCGGCGGTCGGATGTTGCTATTAATATTGCTATTAATATTGTTGTTGGGCAGTAACATTTGCATCTCCTGTTAATTATGTTATAAGTGATGTAATGAGAGAATATGTATTTGAATTTATCTTAAATAATAAATATATAAGTGGTATTTTCTCAATATGAGTTCGGGCCTATTATAATTTTAATAGTAAAAATGGGTTTCTCTCTAATTTATTTTTAAAAAAAATAGTCATAATTTATTATATAGATGTGAATATGATTGGTCAATAAAATGATAATTATAGCAATAATCATTTTTATATTTTGTCATAATTGTTAATTGAACTCAACATTAATGATCTTGTTTAGTGAAAAACACCAAATTGGGAGATTTCATGTGCAATTTTCATGTACGTTCCAAAAGGCGACGTGCCACTACCCACTAGCTACTAATTAAAGTCGTCCAACCTAACATTATAAAAATAGTAGGTAGAAATTCTATTTTGTCACATGAGGTACGAGGTCCACATCAATGTTTTTGCTTTGTTTGTTTCTTCATTTTTTATTTTATTTTTTATGATAGAATAAAATGTCGGGTGGTCAGCTTACGCGCATCTCGACTAATCATCTTACTGAACGATCTTAATTAAAGATGCGCTCCACGACATCGATCTAATCCATTCATGATTAAATTTAAAATTTAATTGCTGAAATGTTCTCCGAAAAAGTCGAATTTTGATTGACAAGAAAAGAGACAACTTCGACCCACAATATTCTAAATACATGATAGGGGTAAATTGTTTTTGACCTTTCTACTTTATTTAATTGTTACTTTATCTTTTTGAACAAATTGCCAAATAGATTTCTTTTTCTTTTAAATTTAACAGAATATGTTTGATAAAATTAAATTTTTCGTCCAATTTTTTGATAAAATAGATGAAATTATCCATTTATTTTAAATTTTTTTACCATAAATATTTTTTAACTAAATTAAAATTAAGATAAATGGATATTTTTGTCTATTTCATACAAAAATTTTGATGTAAATTTTTAATTTCGTCCATTTTAAGCACATTCTATTAATTTAAACAAAAAAATAAATTAATTAATTTCTCACATTATTTAAAAATGAAAGTAGGTAAAATATAGCTTAGTATGGTAAAGTAATAATTAGACATAATGAAATAAAATAAGAGACAATTTATTTTATATAATAATTCTAATATATATCTAAGACTGGTAGTTTAGTGGATATATAACTTATTTTTTTTGTAAAATGTCTAGAGTTGAAATTGTTTTCCCAACGTACGTAGCCAAAAAATTTTTATAATAAACATATACGCACATTGAAACAAGTGCAACAAGGATTAAATATTATTAGTGGAGTCATTAGTGTAGTTGTTATTGTTTCCTAAGTTGAAGACACAAGTTTATAAAAATTAAACAACCTCATTTATTTGCCTTAATTATTCTATATCCACTTGTAAGAGTTGGTAGTGCAGCAACATGGACGGCTAGAGCTAGGTGTGATCTCCATATCAAACCATGTTATATTTCCACTACTTGATTTGATATTCCACGAGCCATGATCTTCTATCATAAACAACTCCTTCACTTTTCTACTAACAATAGGGATGGTCATAGGCTTGGGGCCCGTCCAGCCTGAACAGCTCGGCCCTATTTTTTTAGAGCTTGGACTTAGAGTTTAAGCCCACGGGCCGAACTAGGACCTAAGTATTAGGGCCCGATCAAAATTAGGGTCGGGCTTGGACAAGATTAAAAAAATTTAAGCCCGGCCCCGCCTGGCCCGAAGGATATTTAAAAAAAATTAAAAAAAATAAAAATAAAAAATATATATATATATATATACACACGTTACAATACAACCCTAATATTTGGAATATTAGTTTTCTTTAAAAATTGTAATTTTAATATTTCCTATTGGTTTGGTGTTGAATTTTTTGTATTTATTTTTGAAATTTAAAAAAAAAAAAAATAGGGCCAAGGGCCCGTGGGCTGGGCTTTGGGCTTAAAATTTTCTTATAGAGTCGGGCTTGGGTATAGAATTAAGGTCCGATCACTGGGTCGGGCCGGGTTAGGGCCCAACATTTTTTTGTAATACACTAGTCTAAGCCCGGCTCGGCCCGACCCATGACCATCCCTAATTAACAATAATAAGACATACTTCAGTTGTAACAGTTAAGGGACCTCTGTAAGGTCAAGGGTTCAACCTTGTGAAAAATCAGTTATTGGAAATGATAGACACACACCCCGAACGAGATAGTATTTCACCTTGTGTAAGTAAGAAGACACTCATAGTGTTTTTATATAGAAAATTATTAGAGTTTGTAATATTGGATTTTAAGTTAGCAAGTCAATATTCATATGTCCTTTCAAGTTTGTTTGTCACAATTGGAAGTAATAGCTATAGGGGAGGAGTCTTTCATATCATAGAAGAACCAACGAAAATAAAATAGTTCTTGTATTGCATTAACGATGACATGATATTCAGTTTTAGTACTGCAACGAAAAAAACTGTTTATTTCTTATTGCACTAGGAAATGAATGAGTATTCCAAGAAGAAACAACAATCAATGGTAGAGTGTCAGTTGGTGAGATCCCTGGCTCAGTGGGTGTCAAAAGCTTGTCATAGTTGGTAGTAAAGTGGGCTAAGAAATGAAGTCAGTAAAATAAAGTGACTTTGACATACCAAAAAATGGGAAGAACAACCAAATAGTGAGTGGTCCGAAGAGCACATAGAAATTGGCTAACCTGATGGATAATATAAGCAATGTCTGGGTGAGACTATTATACTGGGTTCACCTATGGTGCATTGTTTCGCAGAAACCCAAACTCAAGGAAGATCACATTTCGAATCTCAAGAAATCATTCCTGACCTTGCAATTTCTGGCATAATCATTGATTATTTACTTTACTATAAATAAATTTTAAGAGAAAAAAATGACACTTATTTATACTTATTTGTCAAATTAGGTTTAACATATGAAATTATCAATAAATATTTCTATATAATAAGATCGGATGAGAATACGAGGTTGGATATTTCTCAATCATCCAATGGTCTTGACTACGTCGGTTTTTAGTATTATCAATTATATTGGCCTTATCAAAATGTGCATCACTAGATCGATTAAATGTATTTCTCCCTGAAAATAAATATATATCCACAACAAATATTTTTTATGCAGAACTATTATTGCATTACTAAAAATTCTACATTTAATAAAAAATTATGTAAATATTTATAGTTTATAATAATTTTATTATATTTTCAATTTAAAACACTCTATTAGAATACATATATTTTTCAATAAACTTAAAATTTTGTCGAGAAGACTGATTTTCTGTTGTTTGTTTGGTGTTGAATATATTAAGTATTCAAATTTTTAATACTTTTAACTTCAAAAAAAATATTTTTTACAAATTTGTTCCTAAAATAATTTTGCAACTTTATTTTGGGGTGCTTACCGGGAGATCCCAAAAACGGTTGGAAACTACTGATTACACCCACTATTTTTTTCATGAATCGAGCGGTCATTTTGCCATTTTTGTGACGAAAATGCCACTAATTATTGCGCCTACATAATACATCCCCATCTTATGGAGTTAATTTAGGTAATAGATGGCCATTTATTAAAATAAAAATAACTATTGTTGTATATATTTTTTTTTTTACAGTATAACTATATATTCAAATTCGTCTAAACAAGATCTTCAAAACAATATCAAATTCACTATTTTTTTCATTAATTTTCAGTTTTCATATTCATGTTATATTTCACTTGAGTACTTCCAAATTCTTTAGTTTTCTACGAATTATAAAATGTTATATGTAACATCTACATGAAATACGATTCAACACAGGTAATATTATATTTTCAAGCGAAAAATGATATATGTGTTAACAGTAAATAAGAAATGTTACAAATAATACAAACAATGTTACATTTTACACACAAAGAACATATTACATGTGAAATGTTACATTGCCTCTATTGCTTGTAACATTTTGTATTTACTGTCAACACATATATCATATTTTGAGTGAAAATGTAATATTATCTGTGTTGAATCGTATTTCATGTAGATGTTACATATAACATCTTATAATTCGTAGAAAAATAAAAAATCTGAAAGTACCCATGTAGAATGTAACATGAATGTGAAAATTGAAAACTAATGAAAAAAATAGTGAATTTGATATCGTGTTGTGTGTGGAATGTAACATTGCCTATATTGCCTGTAACATTTTCTATTTACTGTCAATACAGATATCCTGGTAAGCGCCCCATAATTTTATGTATATAATTTATTTTGTGAGATTTTATAGTATTGATATAAAATATTGGTTGTGATAATTATATATTCTATAGTATTAAATGATAAGTGCTAAAAAATTAAGTGAATTATACACTGCTTAAAATTTTGAATAATTTTTAGGTGATATTTATTTTTTAAGTAATTATTTAATTTTGGTAACCGTTCCCATCCCAGAAATTCTCATCCCATTCTCAGATTTTTGGGATTTCTTTGGGAATAGCGTTTGGTAATTTTTATTCCTGTTCCCATTCCATTTCCGTTTGAGAATTCATCTTACTTTTTTCTTTAGGATTGAGAAACAAAACGAAAAAAAAGCTTCTTGTCATTCCCATTTCCTCATCACCTTCGTTCAGCTCCATCGTCATGCTCCATCGTCGTCATTATCTTCGTTCTGCTCCATCGTCTTCGCCTTTGTCACCATCGTCATCATTCTGCTCCATCGTCTTTGCCTTCATCGTGCTCCATCGTTGTCGCCTTTGTCGCCGTCGTCTTCACCTATGTCGAACCCTATTTCGTCAAAATCGAAACTGGAAATGGAGTTCGAAATCGAAATTGATTTCGATTTCGAAAATGGAGTTCGTAACTGGAAATGGAAATGGGGTTCGATTTCGATTTCTTTCGTTCTTGTATTTTTATTTTTATTTTTTAAATCAATATTCTTGGATTTATTCTTGAATTTATGGTTTAGGGTTCATTCTTGATTTTTTGAACAAAATCGTTATCAAATGCGATTATGTTCCCAGATAAAAAAAAAATTGTCGTTATCAAACGCCCTTTTGTTTCAAGAAAAGGCCCCGTTTGGTAACTGTTTCTATCTCAGAAATTCTCATCCCATTCCCAGATTTTTGGGATTTCTGTTTGGGAATAGCGTTTGGTAATTTTTGTTCCCGTTCTCATTCTATTCCCATTTAAGAATTGTGTCCATTTTTTTCTTAAGAAATGAGAAACAAAAAAAAATTATTTCTCATTATTCCCATCCCATTCCCAAAACCACTGCCACTGTTCATCCGCCGGTCACCTCCGGCATCGCCGGCCGGCCATTGTCCGACAAATCCCGATTGCCGCCGTTAGGCTAAAACAAAAAATAAAAAATAAAAAAAAATCTAAAAAAATAAAAAATGATTTAGGATAAAATCGTTACCAAATGCGATTTTATTCCCAAAACTAAATAAAAAATTATCGTTACCAAATGCAATTCTACTTCCAAGAAGGAAACAAAATTCTCATTTCATCCCATTCTATTCTCATCCCACTGTTGGGATGGGAACATAAACGATTATCAAACGCCACCTAAAATTCTCATCCTATCCCATTCCATTCCCATACCACTGCATGGAATAGGCACGAAACGGTTACCAAACGGGACCTCAATATCAGTAACTCTGAAAACAAACAATATCCAAATGTGACATAGAATTAAGATGGTTCTATTTTTGGTAACGAGTTTACGCAGGCTGTAATCGAATTGGGCCATGCTGTGATCGGCCCATCAATCAGCGACCCATACCATACTTAGCTGCCTCGCCGACGTGTTCAGCTCCATCTTTCTCTCTTCGCTGGTTTGAAGAGAAAAAATGCCCTAAACCTGGTATAAGGATTTTTCAGTACGGGTCGACGATCATCTGGTTTCATCAGTCGCCATGGAAAGCGAGTTAGATCGTCTGATTTTCTTTGAGCACGCTCGCAAAACCGCCGAAGCCACCTACGCCAAAAACCCTCTAGATGCCGATGTTCGTATCGCCTTCATTTCTCACTCATATATATATATATATATTCTTGTGGTTTGATTTTTATGGATTTTGGATCCTCCGACATGTCATAGGATATTTGTTTTTGCTGAAATTTTCAGAACCTAACAACTTGGGGAGGGGCATTGGTCGAGTTGTCACAGTTTCAGAGTGTGCCTGACTCCAAGAGGATGATTAAGGGTAATGTTTCTCTTTCTATCGAGACACATAACAATGATATACACTCACACTTGATCAGTATTTGTTTCTCTGTTGTATTGGTTTCTGATAATTGGATTCGGAGGTTATTCTGAGTGAGAAGTACATTATTATTAGAAGAAATTTATGCCAAAATCAGTTGTTTCATAGATATTTGATTTTTCGGGGTGATAGGATTGGAGCCTAGTTATTGTAAAGATTTGTGATTTTTTTTTTTTTGCATTTTTGTTGGATTTGTATTTGGTCATGTAGAGGCAATATCTAAGTTTGAAGAGGCATTGGTGATTCATCCGAACAAGCATGATGCGCTTTGGTGTTTGGGGAACGCACATACGTCTCAGGCGTTTTTGACTCCTGATCAAACCGAGGCTAAGGGTTATTTTGACAAAGCAACGGTGTACTTTAAGCAAGCAGTTGATGAGGTGAAAAATTATTTAATTTGGCTGCTGATTATTTGAGTAATATATATTACTTGAGAATTTCTTCTACATGCCAATTTATTTACATTATTTGGTTATGAAATCTAAATGCATTACCTTGCATCTCTTAAATGTTGGATTGCAGGATCCAGGGAATGAATTGTACCAAAAATCGTTGGAAGTGGCTGCTAAGGTAAATGTCACTCTTCTCGTCAATATTTGCTGAATAACGTACAATCCCTGTGATGCCAAAGCTAGAAGCTTTTATCGAAATCATGAATTTAAGTATCTAATGTAGGGGGACCCCCCCACGCCCACCCCAAAAATAAAATAAAATTTGGTGGCATAATTGTATTACAAATCAAATGCACATAAATGTTTCACAGTTCTTATCCCCGCAGCTTTGAAGGTATAACCTCATGGCCATTTACTCTTTTGATTGTTATATTCATGATTCTTTGATATGATGGATTGGTAGCCTTGGAAGCACAGGCTAATTTTATAAATTTTGGGACAACATTATTTGCTGCAACATAGAAATTGTTAGACATTATTAGGTAGCAAAACCATCAAATATTCACGTAAGGGCATGTAAAAGAACTAGAGTGACGACAGTATGATTTTAGAGTACTTCCAATATTTTAGAATCTTCAGAGTAGTACATGAATAGATCAGCAAAAAGTTTTATCTGGAATTGTATCGAATTTGGCTAAGGATTATGGTAAAACACGTTTCTGTTTCCAAAATTTTATAAGTAATTTGGGAGTAATTCCTGAATTCCTTAAAAATTTGAGAAACCAAAAAAAAAATATTGATTCTTATTCACTCCCACAAAACTATTCTCATTACCACCCGCCGGCCACCACCACGACCCTTCCACACCTACATTTAAAGAAAAAGAAAAAAACAAATGTTGCAATCAAACGTGTTTTGTTTTTGTTCTTTTAAGACAATGGTCGTTACGAAACATGTTTCTCTTCCCTGAATACTCCAGAACAGAAATAGAATTCCTGTCCCAGATTATTGGAAGTAGAAACAGAAAAGCAGAAACACTAACCAAACACCACCCTAGTATTTGAATAATAAGTTCATAGGAAATTAATTATGTAATTATTGTAGGCTTATATCTTCAATCTGTATGAAGTTCTTATGTCTTTCGGATGCACCAACAAGACATGCTTGTGATAGAGGCTCATGAATATATTGCAGATGATATAGGCTTATATAGTGTATTAATTGATAAGATTCGATTAGGGCTTAGCAATATGTTGGAGAGAAGCCCTTATCCTAATGGTTTAGGAATAAGCATAGGCAGTGGAATCCAAGTTGATTGTTCCAATTGTGTGTTTTGAATATTCGAAAATTAGTTTTCTTGTTCTTGAAAAGATCTGTAATTTTCCCCCTTTTTTTGTGATTCAATATATTGTTCTGCCTCCTCTAGGCTCCTGATTTGCATGTGGAAATCCATAAGCATGGGTTAGGACAAGCCGCCATGGGACCTGGACCTTCTGCTTCAACATCCACAAAGGTAGTTGTTGGCGTCATAATGTTCTTCCAGTTAGCCATTCATTTGATTCATTTTTATTAATACATTTTATGGTTATGATCATATTCATGTATGTATGTGTATATATTTATTTATGTTGCAGAGTCCAAAGAAAAAGAAGAACAGTGATCTAAAATACGACATATTTGGATGGATAATCCTGGCCGTCGGCATTGTTGCATGGGTGGGGTTTTCTAAATCTCACGTACCTCCCCCGCCGCCGCCTCCTACTCCTAGATAAGACATCATGTATTTGTTGCTTATATCACCGCCCAGGGTAGGAGGATACATTGCTTTTTTCACTGAGAACTGAGTAATAAAAGCGTTATTTCATACGTAGTATTTGTTTCTGTTGAAGTTGCTATTTTAGGAAATGATATGTATTGGATTTGGGCACAACATATTCATTGTTGACTAGATGTGATTGATTATATTTATTTATTTTATTATATTGTTAAAAAATATATGGAATTAAATTTTTAAAATTTGAAGAATTGATTGAGAAGGGTTCAGTTTGAAAAGCATACACTTACTTTTTACTCGGAAAATGAGAAAAAAAAATATATATTCTGTTTAAACCAACGGAATATACTTGAAAATTAAAAATCAACAAAATTGAATTTTGCATCATTTTTTTTTTTTTTTTTGTTGAACGAAATTATCATTTTTATTTTTGCTATTCTTTTTTCTTTACTTCTTTTTAGAGTTAATTATATGTTGCAGTCGATTGAATTGTACTTTAACACTAATTCAAAATTTAAGGATGGAAGTGTATATTTTCCATCATCACCGCCGAACAACCCACCCACCCCTTGCCTCCTCTGCTCACCGCCGAACAACTGCGCCCCTCAAACTCCTTTGCTCACAGCCAAATAATATCCCAATCATAGTCCCTGTCCTTCTCTCTCCTTTGTCTCTCCATGTCGATTTGAGTTTAGAGATCCCCTCATTTTTCGTCCGATCTAGACGTTTCAGAGAAATTGCTTACTGTTTTTTGGCTTTTTGTTTTTTTTTTTCTAATTTTCAGATGATTCAACCATTTTTTAAAACTCAAGGTCACCCCGAACTCATTCAACCATCCATTTAACCACCCTGAATCTCATATTCCAAAATCCACATCTCAAATCTCCATATTGCAAAATAGAGGAGATAGAGAAAGATGGTGGTTATGGGTTGCAAAAGAGAGCGGCGGTGGGTAGTGGTTCTGGTTTGCAAAAGACATCGACGGTAGCGGGGGGAAGAGAGAGAGTGAAAATAATAATAAAAAAATAAAAGAAATAAAATGAAAAAGAGAAGAAAACAATATAAAATAATTATATTAGGGACAAAATTGTCTTTTCCTTCGCAATTAAAAGGACATTTAGGTCTTTTTATAATTTTTTAACATTAAAGGAGAGTAAAGTAATATTAAGTCAAAGTAGAGGGGGGGATAAAAGGGAATTTACCCAAAAGAAAATGTAGCCAACGGCGTCGTATTGTTTAGCTTCTCCACAATAACGGCCATGGAAGCTCCATTTCGTCTTCTTCGCTTGATCTCCAGAATCCTCCGATACCTCGCCGAGGAGTTGAAGATGGCCTTGAAAGCGAAACCACCTCACGGCGCTGCTGCAACTTCTTTATGTTCCCGACGTTCGCTCCGTCCGTTTCCGACATGCGTTTCTTTTCGGACAACCGCACCTCCTCCTTCGCGATTCTGTCAATTCACAGCCCTTGCTGCTCTCAAAAGAAATCCTAAACGGCTTAAATACTCTTCCCCCCAATTTACGAAGGTTCTCTCTCCTCCTACTTTTGCATTATTCCAATTTTTCTTGTATTGCTCCAGTTTTCTTCGTCTGGTGGATGATTTCCTGGAGACTTGATGCCTCATAGTGTTTGATTATAGCAGCAAGTTCAATTCATCATGGAGACTTTAGCTTAGTTGTGTTAAGTCTGCTGGAAATAAACAATTTTTATTTAATTTGTGGTACAGTAAAAGATTCAGTGGAGTACTGTCCATAAGTGTGGTTGTGGAGAATTGGTGTGTCATTGATATGGATGTGTTTATGAGTTATTATAGAGTAGTGGTGCTAATATTCCTTAATATGTTCAAGAGTTTGGGAGTTAATTGTATGGGTAGGTGTCACAGGGGCCTGATCAGTCAGCCAACAATATTCCCTGCAACACACAGCAAAACCAGAAACAGAAACGGTAGAAAAAGTGTAGGGTTGCAGGAACATGCTCTCTGCTTAACCCTGACTATATGAACTATGAAATATAAGAAACATGATGGTAATTGAGAGACTCAAGTTCTAGGAACAAGCAACAAACACCTGCCCAGCAAGCCAGACAGCCAGGTAAGCAGAGCAGTTACTCTGCCTTATCTGTAGAGATCAACGTAAACTGCCGTCACATACCTTCCACACACACCAAGCGTCCAACCCGCTTAGTTTTCATCAACATAGCTACTAGTTGCCAGCATCACAATGACATCTGTGCGTTCTGCCCAATATTTTGTTCTTATATTCCTGTTGACGCGCACCACTCCTCAGGTACCTCACTTAACCAAGTGTGGTCTTCTTGGGTAAGTCGTGCCACAAGACTTCCCATCACATGTAGACAATGTCCACACGTTGCCCTTGCCATGCCGAGACCCTAGCATGCAAAGGACCACTGCCACCTTTGAGGCTAAGGGTCCCTTTTATAGTACTTTCAGCAAAATAATTCAAGTGGCAGCAATAGATCTTTAAGTGCTTGGGCAGGCATATCAACAACCCGCTGTTGACTTCTTACGTGCTTGAACAAGATCAACGCCAAGCTGTTTTCAGCAACATCTCCTAACAACGCCACAACACTTGTCTCTCTATCTAACGCAATATGGTTTCATTCTAGTTCCCCAAGTTAACCGAGTCTTGCTAACATGAGGGGGAGTGTTAAACATAAGAGCTGACGTTGAGGGAGAGTGTTAAAAGAACAACATCAACCCAAAATTAATCCCAAAGCAAATGATCTGCCCAAAATTAATCCAAAACAAATGAAATCCAAAATCAAAACTTTTTTCCCTTCTATTTTTTTTAATATGAAATTATGCATTTCGGCGATACTTTAGGGAGATTATGTGCTCAATTTAGGATGTGAGGGAGAGGAGACTAGTGTAATTTACCAACTATTTAGTTTTATTTATGTAACTCTCTCCTTCTTGACCCATGTCTTCTTTTCTATCAATACCATTTATTTGTTATTTTAATTTTATCATAAAACTGTTTATCTAGATAACTCTCTCACTTTAAAATTCAAGACCATTTATTTATTTTACCTATACGAAATGTGAGATTAATCTTGTTCAAGATGCATGATTGGTCGTCCCAACAATTATTTTTTTACAAACTCGAATATCTGACCTTACAGAGGTTTTTCAACAAAAAAAATCTAGCAATTATTCAATAAAGAGAGAGATTTGGTATTGCACCGACAACTAGCAGCTCCTGTGAATGCACTGCCTCACAACGGAATTACACCGACAGATTGTAAACACACACGTTTATGTAACGAAATACAACGGGAATACACCGAAACACTATCCGAAACGCACCCACGCAACAGTACACACATGTATTACGGGAAAACCCAACCTTGTATTAATAAATTTCGGTTACAAGGAACCAATTACAACACTTAGTCTGTAAAATCCGCAGGAATACATTCAGCCACCAAAAACAGACCAAAACAACATAATTTATAAGAGAAGACAGCAGTTGACAGCCCCAACTGCATAGGCAGACTACGGACACCTGTCCCGACACATGTTAGCACCATAAAAGTTGGTTTTCCTGCCTGAAAACCAACCAAAACCGCCCAAGAACTGCCCAGAACTGCTCACACATGCCCTGCACATGTCTGGAAACCACCAGTCCATTAGCTCACAAGCTCAGCATTCTTTCAACGTTTTTGCACCGTCCCAACGTCTGCCCGTTGCCATCTCGTCCCATAATCTGCCAACGTTCACCAACGTTTTGCCACGCCGCTGCACGGCCGGAACGCGTCGTTGCGCCCAACAACTGCCAACGTTCCGTGTGCTATTTTCGCACCACAATGCACCGCCGTCCAATGGTGCGTCATGCCTCTACACGACTCAACCCAAAACGTAGCGTTGCGTCTACGTTCTGTTTTGTTGCATCGTTCTGCCTAACGACGTCCCAACGCCGTATGCATTTTTCGCACTAAAATGCACCGTCGTTTCCAACAGTTCGCCATGTCGCACACATGACACTGTTTGCCACGTATCATTGCACCTCCGTTGCACCATTTTGCCTCGGTACCGCACCGAGGTCTTCCTTTGGTCCCGTGACTCCCCACGACAACCCCATTATCAGCAACCTCTGCCAATGCCGCCAACATGCGTCCACTTTGCCCAACCGCGCACCGTTTTGCCAACGCCTGCCCAACAGCTTGGTCCAACGCCTCCCCACTCCTCCAACGCATGTTGCCGTGTCCAAGGCATCGTTTACAACGTAGCGTTGCACCTATGTTGCACCATTTTGCCTCGGTCCCGGATCGAGATCTTCCACATTGCCCAACACCCGTCGGTATTGTGCCACAACGCTGCTGCCCACCGACAGACATCAAGTTGGTGCCCTTTTTGCCAACGACCCCATCTGTGCCGCATGCACCATGTCCGGTAGCAAATCGCACCAAGTTGGTGCTGTTTGGTCCTCCAGCATTGTTAGGGTCTAACAAACCACCCCCACTAAAAGAACCCGACGTCCTCGTCGGATCGATCCCAGCATGATCCACTGAATTTGGCATGCACCGATGCCACCCGTTCTGCCACAGTCTTTTCATTCTGTCAGCAGCATGTTCACTGTTCATTGCAACCCCGTTGCAACATGTTTGTTAATTTCTGTCCGCCACAGTCTCCTCATTCTGCCTGCAGACTCTCACCGGTCCGTTGTAACTCGTTTACAACGTGTTTGTCAAATTTCGTCTATCATAGCCTACACATCTGCCCACAGACTTGCACCATTTAGTTGCAATTCCCTGCAACGTTTTTGCCACAAATCACCGTCCGTGACCCGGACTGACCACCAGCCCCATAGCTACCGCAGCAACCCAATTTGGCATACACCTATGCCAATGATACTGCCACAACCTCCTCATTTCGCCAGCAGTATTTTTCCACCAGTCCGTTGCAATGTATTGGCCACAAAGCACTGTCCATGACCGGAATATCCACCAATCTGCTACCACAACAAACCCCGTTTGGAAACCCATTAATAACCAGCCTCCTCCGGTTATTTTTCAGCATGGGACATAGGACTGTTTTCGGTATCCTACATCCCAAACAGGTTCATTACATACCCGTTTTCAGACCGCCCCCCCGGTCTGCTTGTTGTTGTCCACCGACAACACTGCACCGACGCGCGCCGTCTCCCGTCTAGAGCCTTCCTCGTCTGATTCCTATCGAACCAATACTGTCAGTCTTTCTTTCTTCGGACAGTCCCTCATTTGGTGAGGATCGTTGCAGATAAAACAACCTCGACTCTTACCTGCAGCCGACATCGGTTGTGATTTTGAACGTGGTCCCTCGGAAACGTTGGCCTCAGCGCCTCTGTTTTTTCACTCCTTTGTGCCCTTGTTCATTTTTTCCTTGCCTTTTCTACCTGACTTCCGGTCTGCTCCGCTACCGTCTCGGGTCAGGTTGTAGTCAGTCAGGCTGTCTGCCGCCGCCACAGCAGTAGGCAGGTCACGCACGCCCTGCCGTCGCAGTTCCGCTTGTGCCTACAGTTGTAAGCCGGAAGTAAAATTGAAGAGCTTGTCCTCTTCCGACATATTTTTCACATCCAACAGCAAGGATGTGAACTCCTTCACGTACTCATACACCGATCCCGTGTACTTGAGTCGCCATAATTGATCTCGAGCCACCCAACTCAAGTTCGTTGGTAGGAATTGTTCCTTGAGTTTCTTCTTCAAGTCTGCCCACGTCACTACCACCGGACATGTGTTGTTAGCCACACGCGTTTGCCACCACAGCTTCGTGTCGCCCACCATGTACATCGTTGACATGGAAACTTGATCACCGTCACGAACATGAGCAATCAGAAAATATTGCTCCATGTCCCATTAGAAGTTCTCTAACTCCTTGGCACTCCAAGTGCCTGAAAATGCCGTTGGTTCCGGCACCTTCATCCGTGTTGGTCCGTCCGCCGACGTGCGCTGTCCAGCACCGGCCTGCTTAAAAATAGCAACTTCATCCTCCACGCTCTTGAGGTTGCTCTTCAGTACGTCGGCCATCGTAATCACGTCCTCCGCCATGGACGAGAATCTGGTCGTCGTATCTGTACAGAATTCCTTCAAAGAATTTCGCTGGTTCACAGGATCGACCTTCAGTTCAGCGTTCTGTGCGGACAGGTTCACCTCACCGCCCGTCGGTGGCGCACCGACGTAGTCCTCCAACACTTCCAGTCGACTGTTCACACCTGACGCAGGAGCCATCCTTCTCTGATACCCACTGTCATAGGGTCAAAATTTTCACCGCCAAATTTGCAACCGAGTGAGGTTTAATTGCACCGACAACTAGCAGCCCCTGTAAATGCACTGCCTCACAACGGAATTACACCGACAGATTGTAAACACACACGTTCCTGTAACGAAATACAACGGGAATACACCGAAACACTACCCAAAACGCACCCACGCAACAGTACACACACGTATTACGGGAAAACCCAATTTTGTATTAATAAACTCTGGTTATAAGGAACCAATTACAACACTTAGTCTGTAAAATCTGCAGGAATACATTCAGCCACCAAAAACAGACCAAAACAACACAATTTATAGGAGAAGACAGCAGTTGACAGCCCCAACTGCATAGGCAGACTACCGACACCTGACCCGACACATGTCAGCACCACAGGAGTTGGTTTTCCTGCCTGAAAACTAACCAAAATCGCCCAAGAACTGTCCAAAACTGCTCACACATGCCCTGCACATGTCCGGAAACCACCAGTCCATCAGCTCACAAGCTCAGCATTCTTTCAACGTTTTTGCACCGTCCCAACGTCTGCCCGTTGCCATCTCGTCCCATAATCTGCCAACGTTCACCAACGTTTTGCCACGTCGCTGCATGGTCGGAACGCATCGTTGCGCCCAACGATTGCCAACGTTCCGTGTGCTATTTCCGCACCAGAATGCACCGCCGCCCAACGGTGCGTCATGCCTCTGCATGACTCAGCCCAAAACGTAGCGTTGCGCCTACGTTCTGTTTTGTTGCATCGTTCTGCCCAATGCCGTCCCAACGCCGTATGCATTTTTCGTACCAAAATGCACTGTCATTCCCAACAGTCCGCCATGCCGCACACATGACACTGTTTGCCACGTATCGTTGCACCTCCGTTGCACCATTTTGCCTCGATACCGCACCGAGGTCTTCCTTTGGTCCCGTGACTCCCCACGACAACCCCATTATCAGCAACCTCTGCCAACGCCGCCAACGTGCGTCCATGTTGCCCAACAGCGCACCGTTTTGCCAACGCCTGCTCAACAGCTTGGTCCAACGCCTCCCGCTCCTCCAACGCATGTTGCCGTGTCCAAGGCACCGTTTACAACGTAGCGTTGCACCTATGTTGCACCATTTTGCCTTGGTCCCGCACCGAGGTCTTCCACACTGCCCAACACTCGCCGGTATTGTGCCACAACGCTGCTGCCCATCAACAGACACCAAGTTGGTGCCCTCATTGCCAACGATCCCATCTGTGCCGCATGCATCAGGTCCAGTAGCGAATCGCACCAAATCGGTGCTGTTTGGTCCTCCAGCATTGTTAGCATCTAACAAGTACATAGTACTATTATTATTATTATTATTTTGCCAGCCACTCTCTCTCCATCTCTCTCCTCCTTTTTCTCTCTCTAATCTCTATGTGAATTCACAGAGCAGTGAAAACCCCCAAGCACCCAATCCCCAATGTTCAGATTCTTCGCCCATTGACGCCTCTCCTTTGGTTTCCGAGTCCCTGTCACAGAATAGAGAATGAAGAGAGACGACCCAAATCTCCATCACGAAATTTTCTCTGCCGGTGGTGGTACGAGCGGAAGCTCCTCCGTCGGAGGCGGCGGAGGAGGGACTAGTTCTAGTAATAACTATTCCATGGCGGCTGCCAACGGTACCGGGAAGGCCAAGATGTGGGAAGAAGCCGTAAAAGAAGCCGGAGTTGATGAGCTCCTTGCGGTGTTGGGGTATAAAGTCCGGTCGTCGGACATGGCTGAGGTGGCGCAGAAGCTGGAGCAACTGGAACAGGCGATGGGTAATGTGCAGGAGGATGGGCTATCGCATCTGGCCTCCGATACCGTTCACTATAACCCCTCCGATACCCTTATGGCTTGTGCGGAAGCCATTCAACAGGAGAATCTCAAACTCGCCGAGGCTTTGGTCAAGCAAATTGGGTTTCTGGCTGTTTCTCAATCTGGAGCCATGCGTAAGGTCGCCACCTATTTCGCCGTAGCTCTGGCCCGAAGAATCTACAGACTATATCCGCAGAACCCGCAGGACTCCGCTTTCTCCGACCAGCTCCAGATGCACTTCTACGAGACCTGTCCGTACCTCAAATTCGCTCACTTCACGGCCAACCAAGCTATCCTGGAAGCGTTCGCTAACAAGAAAAGGGTTCATGTGATTGATTTCAGCATGAAACAGGGGATGCAATGGCCTGCTCTTCTCCAAGCCCTGGCTCTCCGACCTGGCGGGCCACCGTCTTTCCGGATAACCGGAATTGGACCTCCTTCTCTCGATAACACGGACCATTTACAAGAAGTGGGTTGGAAACTAGCCCAATTGGCGGAAACAATCCATGTCGAATTCGAATACAGAGGATTTGTTGCGAGTAGTTTGGCTGATCTTGAAGCTTCCATGTTTGATCTGAGGGAAGGTGAGGTCGTGGCGGTTAATTCGGTTTTCGAATTGCACCAACTGTTGGCTAGATCAGGCGCCATCGAGAAAGTGTTATCGTTGGTGAAAGGTATGAAGCCGGAGATATTGACCGTGGTTGAGCAGGAAGCCAATCACAACGGACCCGTTTTCTTGGACCGGTTCACCGAGTCATTACATTACTACTCGACCCTTTTTGACTCGCTGGAAAGCTCCGGCGGCGGCGGGTCAGCGTCGCCGGTGAGTAACCAGGATAAGGTTATGTCGGAGATGTACCTGGGGAGGCAGATCTGTAATGTGGTGGCGTGCGACGGGATTGACCGGGTTGAAAGGCACGAGACGTTGGCGCAGTGGCGAACCCGGTTCGACTCGGCGGGGTTCGAACCAGTCCACCTGGGTTCCAATGCGTTTAAGCAGGCGAGTATGCTGCTGGCGCTGTTCGCCGGCGGCGACGGTCACCGGGTTGAGGAGAACAATGGGTGTTTGATGCTGGGTTGGCACACACGGCCACTAATAGCCACCTCGGCCTGGAAACTCAGCTAAGTGAGTGAGTCAACTGGGCAACTCAGTTGGTGAGCATGTTGGGCCGGGCCGGGCCGGGCCCTAAACCTGCTGGTTCAGATCTGGCCCACCAAAACCGAAGCAGGGCTGGTGTATTGTGAGAGTGACACCACTTTCCGTTGTGTCTCCACTTTGTTATTTATTAATCTTTTCTACCTACCTTTTTAGTAGGTTTTTAACATTTTATTTTTCAATTTTTCTTAGCTTTTAATTTCATTTTTTTTTTTGGTACTTTCTTGGGTGGAATAAAAAGATCATCTTTTTTGGTGAATGGGTGCTGAGTGTTTGCTTAGGGTCTGTTTGGTTTGCTGCCAAAAGTAGTTTGCTAAAATTGATTTTTTTTTTTTTTATATGGTTAATAATTTGCTAATATGATCTTAGAATTAGACTAATCAAGTGTATTTTCCTAAAATAATCCTAATGTTTTGTATTTAGTCCTCGATGTATGTTCTAGCAACTGTATGGATCAGACAGTAATATCACTGTTGAAATTGTGGAAGTTAACTATGGAAACGTTGGTTAGTAAGTTATAATTTTGTTACGTTCAGTACCTTTTTTTTTTTTTGTACAAGCAAATTTTGGATTTTTACGTTCACTTGTTCATTTTTAATATTTTGAATAATGAAGACAGTATCAACATTAAATGATTTTGTGCAATGATTGCATGTTAGTTGATTAATCAACTAATTATATATGTCATCCATTTTCACAAATTATTTTTGAATTGAAATGTTCGATCAAGACATTGTGTATTGGGTGTAATCGATCAAAATATTTGTTATTATGTTTTAATGATTTTATGTTTTTTCATAGCGAGTATTGACTCTCTCAGTGATTGATGTTGAAAAAGACAGTTTGAAACAACGCAAACTTTCACGTTAAGTATGATAATAGTGATCGTAAATGTTTTGTAATCAATTATTTGTTGAAATATTAGTCAATTTAAAGATTTTGGACAATATGTTGATACTATTGAGTTAGCTGTCAATAACATGTTGAATGTCAACATTCACATTTTTTCTCATGAGTATATTTAATCATGTTAAAACAATATAAATGTGAAATATCGTAGTAAGACTGTAAATATTTCGTAAATATTCACATAATTATTTGTTGTAATACTTGTCAATTTGATGATTTTGTATCGTGTGTTGAAACTATTGCTTTAATTGCAAACAACATGTTAATTGTAAACATTCACATTATTTCTCATCAACATGTTTAGTCACAATGTGAACGTTTACATTTAATATAATACTGGTGACTGTAAATGTTTTACAAACAATCACATAATTATTTGCCAAAATACTATTTAATTTAATGATTTTGGACAGTGAATTGTTATTGTTGCGTTGGTTGCAATCACACGTTCAATGTTGACATTCACATTTTTTCTTATGAATTATTTTTAAATATTATTGTGAATGCTTTCCTAAATTCAAAGAGATTCTAAACGAATACAAACTAATGGGAGAATTTTTTTATTAAATATTTAGTCCCGCACTATTATTTTTTATTAAATGTGATTGTTTATTAGCAAGTCAATATTAAAATGTTATGGGTAATAAATAACTCATATTTGGATGTATACAATAACATGGAACAATATGAGCTTTCACACTAAAGCCATTAAAAATAACTTATTTGTAAAGATTCGCAATCTCAATTTTCCTCCATAAAATAGTCAACATGGATATCAAATTGAAGATCTTGAAAAGGAGAGTGAGATAATTATTATTATTATTATTATTCAGATTTTTTTGACAATGAAATTGTTCACAAAAATGATTTATCTACGTATTAATGATTTTTTTAAAATGACTGAAGTGCATTAATGGTGTGCGACGGCTACAAGGTGACATAATGACATGATTTGTTACATTTGTAGACATTCAAGGTTATTTATACAAGGTTAATTGTTGATGAACTATCTTTTAGAACTGAAAATTTAATTGTAGTCAATTTTTTTTTTTTTTTTTTTATTTTTTTCCGACTACTTTGGGGACTATATAATAAAAATTCATAATTATTATTTTAAGAATTTCAAAGTAAAATATAATGGAGTTGTAATTGTATAGTTTTTTATTTTATTTTTATTTTTTTTATTATTATTATTATTATTTGTGTTTTTTTTTTTTTTTAGAGTAATTAATTTTTTAAACATTATCAACTTTATGTTACGATTAATTTATTTTTTAATCAGAAAGACGTTTTAGTTGATTTGACCATTATATCAATTATAAATTTAAAATTTATTTGATATCAATCATATATTATTAATCTAGTTAATGTTAAGTGAATGATTAAAATTTGATTTAAAAGATTGAAATAACCCGCATTTGCACAAACTCTACTATTGTTAAGAAAATAAATTTAGTTACTGTTAACTGAGGATATGGAAAAATAAAAAAAAACATCAAAATAATCTTCTTGGTTCGATATCCATTCCTTTATTTTATGAGCAAAACAATAGTGCTTCCAGTTAGCCATTCATTTGATTCATTTTTATTAATACATTTTCTGGTTGTGATCATATTCATGCATGTATGTGTATATATTTATTTATGTTGCAGAGTCCAAAGAAAAAGAAGAACAGTGATCTAAAATACGACATATTTGGATGGATAATCCTGGCCGTCGGCATTGTTGCATGGGTGGGGTTTTCTAAATCTCACGTACCTCCCCCGCCGCCGCCTCCTACTCCTAGATAAGACATCATGTATTTGTTGCTTATATCCGGTCTGCCCAGGGTAGGAGGATACATTGCTTTTTTCACTGAGAACTGATTAATAAAAGCGTTATTTCATACGTAGTATTTGTTTCTGTTGAAGTTGCTATTTTAGGAAATGATATGTATTGGATTTGGGCACAACATATTCATTGTTGAGTAGATGATTGATTACAACTTACAACTTACAAGCAATATGTGCTTCTGAGTTTTTCTTGTAGATGTGATTGAATATATTTATTTATTTAATTATATTGTTCAAAAATATATGGAATTAAATTTTTAAAATTTGAAGAATTGATTGAGAAGGGTTCAGTTTGAAAAGCATACACTTAGGGCTTGTTTGATAACAACTTAATTTTTAAGTGCTGAAATTTTAAGTGCTGAAAATTTAAGAAGGTTATTTGATAAAATTGTGCTGAAAATAAAATGCTGATTTTTTTTTAATTGTTTGATAAGTACAAAATTTGTATGCTAAAAATTATTTAATTTACATAACTACCTTTGAATTAAGATAATGTGAAAAAAAAAAAAAAATTGAGAACAAAGCAATAAAATGAGAGTGCCATTTTAAAAAAAATAAATTATATTAAAATTAAAAGTAGAAATTAACCTAAAAATATGTAAATATTATGTGTTTTTTATGTAGTTTGATTACTTAAATTAAATTATAACAATAATTTAAATATAAAATAAAATTACAACCATAAAATAATTTAAAATTAATTCAATTCTAATTAATCATAATTTTAATTAAACCCTCGTAAGGGATCAAGGGTAAAATGGTCAAAATATAAATTTTTTTTAAGTGAGAAATAATGGAGTGCATTAAGCAAAATAAAATAAGTGAAGGAATTTTGACTTAATTTTTTACTCACATTTTGACTTAATTTTTAAGTTAACTTAATTAATTAAGTGATACTAATTACATTTATCAAACAAACTTAATTAATTAAGTACTTAATATAATCAGTTTTAAGCACTTAATTTTTTTATCAAATATGCCCTTACTTTTTACTCTTCGGAAAATGAGAAAAAAAATATATATTCTATTTAAACCAACGGAATATACTTAAAAATTAACAAAATTGAATTTTGCATCCAATTTTTTTTTTTTTTTTAACAAAATTATCATTTTTATTTTTGCTATTCTTTTTTCTTTACTTCTTTTTAGAGTTAGTTATATGTTGCACTCCATTGAATTGTACTTTAACACTAATTCAAAATTTAAGGATGGAAGTGTATATTTTCCATCATCACCGCCGAACAATCCACCCACCCCTCGCCTCCTCTGCTCACCGCTGAACAACTGCGCCCCTCAAACTCCTTTGCTCACCGCCAAATAATATCCCAATCATAGTCCCTGTCCTTCTCTCTCCTTTGTCTCTCCATGTCGATTTGAGTTTAGAGATCCCCTCATTTTTCGTCCGATCTAGACGTTTCAGAGAAATTGCTTACTGTTTTTTGGCTTTTTGTTTTTTTTTTCTAATTTTCAGATGATTCAACCATTTTTTAAAACTCAAGGTCACCCCGAACTCATTCAACCATCCATTTAACCACCCTGAATCTCATATTCCAAAATCCACATCTCAAATCTCCATATTGCAAAATAGAGGAGATAGAGAAAGATGGTGGTTATGGGTTGCAAAAGAGAGCGGCGGTGGGTAGTGGTTCTGGTTTGCAAAAGACATCGACGGTAGCGGGGGGAAGAGAGAGAATGAAAATAATAATAAAAAAATAAAAGAAATAAAATGAAAAAGAGAAGAAAACAATATAAAATAATTATATTAGGGACAAAATTGTCTTTTCCTTCGCAATTAAAAGGACATTTAGGTCTTTTTATAATTTTTTAACATTAAAGGAGAGTAAAGTAATATTAAGTCAAAGTAGAGGGGGGATAAAAGGGAATTTACCCAAAAGAAAATGTAGCCAACGGCGTCGTATTGTTTAGCTTCTCCACAATAACGGCCATGGAAGCTCCATTTCGTCTTCTTCGCTTGATCTCCAGAATCCTCCGATACCTCGCCGAGGAGTTGAAGATGGCCTTGAAAGCGAAACCACCTCACGGCGCTGCTGCAACTTCTTTATGTTCCCGACGTTCGCTCCGTCCGTTTCCGACATGCGTTTCTTTTCGGACAACCGCACCTCCTCCTTCGCGATTCTGTCAATTCACAGCTCTTGCTGCTCTCAAAAGAAATCCTAAACGGCTTAAATACTCTTCCCCCCAATTTACGAAGGTTCTCTCTCCTCCTACTTTTGCATTATTCCAATTTTTCTTGTATTGCTCCAGTTTTCTTCGTCTGGTGGATGATTTCCTGGAGACTTGATGCCTCATAGTGTTTGATTATAGCAGCAAGTTCAATTCATCATGGAGACTTTAGCTTAGTTGTGTTAAGTCTGCTGGAAATAAACAATTTTTATTTAATTTGTGGTACAGTAAAAGATTCAGTGGAGTACTGTCCATAAGTGTGGTTGTGGAGAATTGGTGTGTCATTGATATGGATGTGTTTATGAGTTATTATAGAGTAGTGGTCCTAATATTCCTTAATATGTTCAAGAGTTTGGGAGTTAATTGTATGGGTAGGTGTCACAGGGTCTGATTTTTTTTTTCCCCGTCAATTTGAAAGGAGTGATGGCTTGATCAGTCAGCCAACAATATTCCCTGCAACACACAGCAAAACCAGAAACAGAAACGGTAGTAAAACAAAATCGAGTGTAGGGTTGCAGGAACATGCTCTCTGCTTAACCCTGACTATATGAACTATGAAATATAAGAAACATTATGGCAATTGAGAGACTCAAGTTCTAGGAACAAGCAACAAACACCTGCCCAGCAAGCCAGACAGCCAGATAAGCAGAGCAGTCACTCTGCCTTATCTGTAGAGAACAACGTAAACTGCCGTCACATACCTTCCACACACACCAAGCGTCCAACCCGCTTAGTTTTCATCAACATAGCTACTAGTTGCCAGCATCACAATGACATCTGTGCGTTCTGCCCAATATTTTGTTCTTATATTCCTGTTGACGCGCACCACTCCTCGGGTACCTCCCTTAACCAAGTGTGGTCTTCTTGGGTAATTCGTGCCACAAGACTCCCCATCACATGTAGGCAATGGCTACACGTTGCCCTTGCCATGCCGTGACCCTAGCATGCAAAGGACCACTGCCACCTTTGAGGCTAAGGGTCCCTTTTATAGTACTTTCAGCAAAATAATTCAAGTGGCAGCAATAGATCTTTAAGTGCTTGGGCAGGCATAATGAGGTCAACAACCTGCTATTGACTTCTTGGGACTTAACCAAAAAACGTGCTTGAACAAGACCAACGCTAAGCTGTTTTCAGCAACGTCTCTTAACAACGCCACAACACTTGTCTCTCTATCTAACGCAATGTGGTTTCATTCTAGTTCCCCAAGTTAACCGAGTCTTGCTAACATGAGGGGAGTGTTAACACGAGTAGATGTTGAGGGGGAGTGTTAAATGATCAACATCAGCCCAAAATTAATCCCAAAGCATACGATCAGCCCAAAATTAATCCAAAACAAATGAAGTCCAAAATCCAAACTCAAAGCCTATTATGATTGTTGAAGTCTTCCGCCAAGAACCTTCTAATGTTAGGTAAGAAGCGATTACTTGAAAAATTGTTAGAATATTGTTGAAAAAATGTGTGTGGCTAAGGAAATTTAGTGATTGTTTATTTGTATGGTTTGTGTTAAAAGTAGACTCTAATAATTAAACCACAATATGTGGTTCTTCTTAATCCTTATGTAGTATAACTTGGTAGCTTCTTATTTGGTTTAGTCATTGAGAAGTGAAAGACAAATGAGACTAAAAGCCTTGTAGTCAAAGTGTGTAGTCTTCTTGAGTGTTGTGAAAGAGTGTTTGTGAGAAATTGAGTTTTTCTTTGTAATTCTTCCATTTAATACAAGTAATTTAGTTACTTGTTTTGAGTAAATTTCTCTTCTTATCGAATGATATATTAGAGTTGTGTACTCTAACTTTCTCAACAATTGGTATTAGAGTGGGACGGTCAGGGATCGTTCTTGGTGGAGCTATCTTGAGTCGTGACTCGTGAGGAGTTTGGCACTCGCAAGTTTGAAAAAGAGCTTGTTCGATAGAGTCGAAGTCTTGCAAACACGACGGGAGACCTTTAAATAGTTGGAGGAATCAAGAAGCTCAACAACCAAAATTACAACACGTGGGCAACATGTATGGAGTCTTATCTACAAGGTCAAGACCTTTGAGAAGTCGTCGATGGTAATGAAGTCACACAACTAGTGGTAGAAAACACCAATGGCACCTTGCGGAAATGGAATATTAAAGCGGGTAAAGCGATGTTTGCCTTAAAGACCACAATTGAAGAAGAAATGTTGGAACACATCCGGGATGCCAAAACACCAAAAGAAGCATGGAACACTTATGTTACACTCTTTTCAAAGAAAAATGACATAAGACTGCAACTTCTCGAGAACGATCTGCTATCGATGGCACAACGTGACATGATGATTGCCCAGTACTTTGACAAGGTGAAGTCAAGGTTTAAGTAGATCAAACTACCTATCAATTGTCAATGCATCGTTGCATCCTCCAAGTCTTTGCCTTCATGAGCACACATCTTGTCATTCGGTTCCGTCGGAATTGAATTTGGTTTGCACTCGAGCATCCCAAACTTCTGCAACAAATCTTTGGCATATTTCTATTGACAGAGAAATATCCCTTCTTGTGCTCGATCAATCTCTAGCCCAAGAGAGTGCTCCAGTTGTCCAAGTTCTTCAATTTGGAAACGAACTGACAAGTTCTCATTCGTTTGGTGAATTTCTTCAACATCATCTCCAGTGATGACTAGATCATCAACATACACTAGCACAACAGTTGACTTTCCTCCATTGGCTTTGACAAATAAGTTGGAATTTGCAAGTGTTACTGATTAACCACTTTGAGTTATAAATTCAACAATCTTACCATATCAAGCCCTGAGTGCTTGTTTTAGTCCATAGAGTGCCTTCTGCAGCTGATACACATGCTCAGGATGATCTTGGTTCTGAAAACCCATTGGTTGATTCATGTAGATCTCCCGATCCAACTTTCCACGAAGGAAGGCATTCTTCACATCCATCTGCTACAAATTCCAGTCTTTGTTGGCTGCAAGTGCAAGTAAGACTCATACGGTTGTAAGTTTTGCCACCGGACTAAACGTTTTATCATAGTGTAGTCCGTATTGTTGAGAGAAACCACGAGCTACCAACCGAGTCTTGTACCTCTCGATCAACCCATCTGGACGATGCTTTATCTTGTAAACCCATTTGCAAGATATGGGTTTCACATCTCTTGGCTTTGGCACTAGAGATCCCAAGTCTGATTTTGCTCTAGTGTAGCGATCTCTTCTTTTTATATCCGCATTTGATGTGCTGCTTGGAGTTGCCTCTGCTTTTGTTGGTGAAGAGCGCTTCCTCCTCACCCTTCAGCGAGACTCCTCCTATTTGCTTAGCTATAGCTTCTTGATCGGCAAACAAAATTTCAAACTCAAGAAATGATGGTTCAGTCGGCTATCCCTGTATTGCAACAACGAAGCCTCGTATTCGGGTCTCAAACCATGGATAATTATTCTCTTTATCCTGGTTTCGCCAATAGGAATTGTTAGATCCAACTCTGAAATCTTGCGGCATATCGACTTCACTTTATGAAAGTACTAGGCAATCATCATGTCGTGCTATGCCATCGATGGCATCTCGTTCTCGAGAAATTGCAGTCTTGTGTCATTCTTCTTTGAAAAGAGTGTAACAAAAGTATCCCGTGCTTCTTTCGATGTTTTGGCATCCCGAATGTGCTCCAGCATTTCTTCTTCAATTGTGGTCTTTAAGGCAAAAATCGCTTTGCCCACTTTAGTCTTCCATTTCTGCAAAGTGCCATTGGTGTCTTCTGCAGCCAGTCGTATAACTTCATTACCACCGACGACTTCCCAAAGGTATTGACCTTGTAGTTAAGACTCCATACATGTTGCCCATGTGTTTAGTTTTGGTTGTTGAGCTTCTTGATTCCTCCAACTATTTGAAGGTCTTCCATCGTGCCGGCAAGATTTCGACTCTACCGAACAAGTTCTCTTTCAAACTTGTAGAGTACCGAACTCCTCATGAGTCGACTCAAAATAGTTCCACCATGAACGATCCTTGACTGGCCCGCTCTTGATACCAATTATTGAGAAAATTAGAGTACACAACTCTAATATATCACTCAATAAGAAGAGAAATTTACTCAACACAAGTAACCAAATTACTTGTATTAAATGGAAGAATTACAAAGAAAAACTCAACTTCTCACATACACTCTTTCACAACACTCAAGAAGACTACACACTTGGACTACAAGGCTTCTAGGCTTATTTGTCTTTCACTTCTCAATGACTAAACAAAATAAGAAGCTACGTATTTATACTACATAAGGATTAAGGAGAACCACATATTGTGGTTTAATTATTAGAGTCTATTTTTTAACACAAACCATACAAATAAACAATCACTAAATTTCCTTAGCCACACATTTCTTCAACAATATTCTAACAATTATTTAAGTAATCACTTCTTACCTAACATTAAAAAGTTCTTGGAGGAAGGCTTCAACAATCATAATAGGTTTTGAGTTTGGATTTTGGACTTCATTTGTTTTGGATTAATTTTGGGCTGTTCATTTGCTTTGGGATTAATTTTGGGCTGATGTTGATCTTTAACAATTCTAATCAAGTTCAATGAACTTAGTAGGGTTAAAGCTAATATGTTCATGGTAGTGTTTTTGTAAACGATAAGAATTTCTCCTTGTTTGTATTAGTTTTATTTATATGTAGCATTCAAACTACAAAAAGTTACACCAGAAATCCATGTTCATTAATTCTATATGGTGAAGACTGACTTAAATAAGTGAAAATATAGATTGATGAAGAATCTGATACAAGACCATTTTATCGCTGATCGTTCTGAAATTAGCAGGAGGATGGCTTGCTTTATGTTGAAGTTGATCCATCTGGTGCAGATGCTTGGAAATTAGATCCTGTTGTTGAACTTCTGAAACAGGGAGCTGTTGGGGTTATTCCCACTGATACTGTGTATGTTGATTTGACCTCTTTCCAGTCCACCGCTCCTTGCTTAATTGATCCTGCAGTTATTTTTTTATTCATGTAGTTCTAAAAGAGAACTGACAGCTGGATACTTTCATGTTACGCCTGTAACCCCACATGTTTATCTTCAACTTGATTCTTGTGTGCCTTTCATTTGCCAAAATAGGTTGCCCTCGTGCTTGGAACATGTTATTAACTTATTTTGCGTTCTTCCCCCTAACGGATACGTAGTGCATCAACATGTGGCGTGAGCTGTGATTTCGGTTTCCCCAGATTCGGTAATACAAAGAAGCATAGATACTCTTATCAGCAATGCAAATTAATCATTTCATTGCAAGACATTCCTTAAATAAGAAAGAGGTTTATTTAGAAATAACAAGGGATGATAATTTATACAGTCGAAACTGTAAAAAAGTAAAAAAGAATATGGAGTTGAATTTACATTTCACTTTCACGGTTTCACCATCTCATGTATGTTTTGCTCTGTGTTATGTTGCTTAATTCATCCCTATTTATGATGTTAATAACCATAAATGCTTCTTGTGTTGATAGTTATGCAATGGTTTGTGATCTGAAAAGCTATGCAGCCGTTGAACGTCTTCGTAGGTAGATGTTATTCTCTTTCATTGGCTTGTGAATTTTCATTTGTCAATCGAATTTTCCATTTGCTTTGATGACATGTCTTGTATTTCCAATTGCAGAATAAAAAAGATAGAAAATTCAAAGGCAAGTTGCATCACTCCATGAAAAAGAGGACATTTTTGAATTCTTTTTCCTTGTCTGGATAATATATGCTTGCCGCATCTCGGTCTCGTGGATTTTTTAATTTTCATTAGTTGATTTAATCTTCCTTTGTGCATTCTTTCTGACATCTATATTTGTATCACTAGTGCAGCCACTCAGTCTCTTATGCCACTCTTTCAGAGACATCGATACATATACAACAGGATTCCCTCGTGGTAACAATCAAGGTTCTACTGACATTTTTCGAGCTGTTAAGCATTGCCTGCCTGGGCCTGTAAGTACAATTATTGCTCTTATTCTCTGCGATAGGAGGCAATATAGTGTAGTAGCACCTTGTAAGACTAACTTGTTGATGCATATTGAACTGTGAGGCACGGTGCACTTGAAGATAATAGAGATTATAGTTGACCATAAATGGATTTTCTATTAGAATTGGTTTTCTCTTTTGACCCATCATAGTTTAAGAACCAATAGTGCAACATGTTCATTTCCCTGTAATGGTAATTGGGTATGTCGTCTCCTGGTTACCTTTTACTTCTAACCTAGTGAGGTTTCTTTTATCATGGTACTTAAAATTTGCTGTCAACTGAATGTCACTAGCATAAGGTATTTTTAGCTTCTTAAGGAAAGATTGGCCCAACTGTCATGTAGTGATGCTCCTAATTGGGAGTTCAAGAGTCCAATCCAACCGTCTTTAGAGTAGTTGTAGAGTAGATGATTATATGATTTTCTTCTTACCCAAATAGAAAAAGCAACAAAATATCATTTTGCAGTACACTTTCATCTTAACTGCTAGCAAGGAGTTACCGAGACAGTGCACGAGATATGGGACTACAACGTCAAAATACGTTTCAAGAAAAAGTGTGGGTGTTAGAATACCTGATGACGCTGTATGTCAAATAATCCTGGAAAAGATGGATTCACCTCTACTATCTACAAGGTATGTGATGTATCGAGTTTTGTCTTAGACTATCAGTCTTCTTCCTTTTCATGCTAAGATTATACAACATACATTTATTAGCTATTGGTGGTATCTGTTCCCCAGTGTATGATCATGTTCTCACACTGGATTGCCTGTCATTCCTTCAGCGTCAAGTCGCCAAATGAAAATGAGTGGATAATAGATCCGGTTGTTGTGGCCGATGTATATGGACCAGAGGTATCGCCTTTTTCCATAATGGTCTGTTGGTTTTATGTGAACTTAACTTTAACATTTCTCTTAGCACCAATCTGCATCATTTTGAAATTGTCAAATTGACACTTTTTTGGGGTAGAGCCTGGATTTGAAGTCAGGAGGCAAGCAAGTAATTATACATATTAATTATGAGGGGATAAATTTTTAATTAGGGGCATACAGTTGCGGAGCTACGTTAGGCCGAGGGGAGACTCAAGCCTCCCCCTCAACTTTTGAAATTTTTCATTTTTACCCTTATATTTTTTTTAAAATTCAATTACAACCCTTAAAATTTTACATGAGTCCCCCCTGATTTATATAAATATCTGAAAAAAAAAAATGGCGCCCCTCGATCAATTTTCTATATCCGTTGGGGCCATACAGGGGAGTTTTTCATAAATTGATAAAATTTGATGGTGTCTATTTTGATGTTGAATGAACCATTTCTCTTATTTTGTGCAAAATTTAGGGTCTTGATTTCATAGTTGATGCTGGTACTAGAGTGGCTGATCCATCTACTGTTGTGGACATGACTGGAAGCTTTCCTCGAATTATACGACAGGGAAAGGTAACTTGGACAATGTTTTTCATTTTTTTCACCCGAGAAAAGACATCTCATCTTATTACAAAAAGACAGAAGTACGTATCTTTTTCATGTATTGATGTTATGGCGTTTCAGGGGCCTAAACAACCATGGATGGTGGAAGAAGATGACATAGATGTTGAAGATGACCTGATCCTACATGCTGCCTAGGTTTCACCATTTCCTTGTATAGTGTAATTTTTGTCTCTTTGCTTTGATGTACATTTGTTGCATTTTGGGTTTCTTCAAGAGATGTGAATTTTACATGGAATGTAAAAAGAACAAATATTTCTTATGTGGTTGGTGTAGAAAGGCAAAAGAAAGGATGTGGAAAAATAAAATAAAATTGTGTGATAAAATTCATAGTTAAAATTTAAAGAATCTTGTTGAGAGGTTTCAAAACTCAAAAAATCACTTTCTAAGAACCATATCATGTGTTAAAAAATCATTATTACAGGATCCCGTAGAGTGATGATTTTATGGAATTGGACCTTTCGCCAAATTTTTCTACTAAAATTTATTGTGTGAATATCAAGACATTTCCTAAGGTCTTGTTCAATTGTCTAGATTGCCGTACTTCAAGAATTATTTTATTTTAAATAAACTTATTTCTCCATATCTTTATTTATTTATAGTCCGAAATTTTTTAGTCTTGTTAATTTTTTAGCTAAATCATTCTCAATTTAAATTGAAAATTAAACTATAAAAAAAAAGTATGATTAGTCAATATTCTTAATTAGAGAGTCTAATTCATAGTTTATCATTTTCAATTTTAAATTTAGTATAAATCTCGTAATTATATTTTGTCTTATGTTTTAGTCACATGATCAATTCTCTCTTATGTCTCTAATCAAATGCTTTCAATTAAAGTTTATATCGTGGATCTCTGACACCACCCTCTGTCTCCACCCGCTGCCATCCACCTTCGGACCTTAGGTTTCCGATCTTCGAAATTCGGCCATCGGTTACCAAAATTTTTATACTCTATTTTTTTAGTTATATGTAATTATTTTTAATTATATTTTTAGTTATTATATTCATGTATTTTTTTGGCAATTGTTAGCCAAAAAATTAGTTGAATCTTGAATGTAACTAAAAAAAATATTAAAATGATGTTACAAAAAAAAATCCGGTGACCAACGATCGGATAGTGATGGTTGGAATCTGACGATTAAAGCTCAGTAGCTGCCAACGGTGGATCGACAGATGACAACACAACCCTCATTAGAATATTATTATTTTTATAGACTCTAACGGCATGTTTGGTTGGATGGAATCGGGGGCGGAATGGAATCGCATTCAACCCTCGATTCCTATTCCGTTGTTTGGTCCTCCAATGGAATCACTTTGAAATGAAATATGGTGGAATGTGATTCCATTTTAGATAGGGTGGAATAGGATTCCAACCTAATAGAATCAACATCCTAAATTACATAATAGCCCTTGTATTTAAGCCTTGAAAATTGAGAACAAAGATTAAAAATTAAGAACAGAAACAAAAATTAGAAAACATAAATAGAAATTAGAGAACAGAAAATTGGGAGTAGAAATAGAAATTGAGAACAAAAAATTAAGAACAGAAATAGAAAATTGAGAACATAAACATAAAATTAGAGAACATAAAACTGAAAACAAAAACTGAAAAATTGAGAACAAAAAATGAAAATTAAGAACAAAAATTGAAAATTGATAACAGAAAATTGAGAACAAAAATTAAAAATTGAGAATAAAAATAGAAATTTAGATAACAGAAATTTGAGAACGGAAACTGAAAATTGAGAACAAAAACAAAAAATTGAGAACATAAACTGAAAATTGAAAACAAAAATAGAAAATTAGAGAACTGAAAATTGAAAATAAAAATAGAAAATTAGAGAACAGAAAATGGAGAACGGAAACTGAAAATTGCGAACAGAAACAGAAATTAGAGAATAGAAACTGAAAATTGAGAACAAAAACAGAAATTAGATAACAAAAATTTAAAATTGAATGGAATAGTGAAATATAATAAAATGAAGGAATGAATGGAATAATAAAATATAATAAAATTTTGTAATAAGGGTATAATGAGAATTTTATTATATTTTATTCCATTCATTCACTCATTTCATACTAATCAAATAAGAAAATAGAATAATAATTTCATAAGGGCATAATGGAAATTTTATTATATTTCACTATTTCATTCCTTCCCTTATTCCATATCAACCAAATAAGAGAATAGAATAACGATTCCATTCCATTCTTTCTCTCATTTCATTATTTCTTCCATTCCATTCCATTCCACCCTCGTTTCATTCCGTCCAACCAAACAAGCCGTAATAGATATGAGTAAAATTAAAATAATTATTTGATATCGTTTTATTAAGTTAATGTCATCGTTACAACCTCCTATTAACCATTCCAAAAAATAATTATACATCAAAATATAAATAATTTTAAAATACATATTTAATTGTAGAAAAGTATAAAATCAAGTTTCAAGTCGGTGCAAAATAAATTCGTCACCAAATTTTGAAATAAGTTACCAAATTTTAGTATTAAATGGCGCCAAAAATTGAACTATCTTCCCTCACAAGCTTCTTTTGGTATATTCCATTCAATTTTTGTATCTTCCCTCGCAATCCCCGTTCAAATCACCCGCTCCCTCTCCATCTCTCCTTATATAAACGCCTGCATATCCCTCCGTTTTCTGCAACCATCCATCTTCAATTTTCGAATCCAAACCCTAATTTACCTCTATCTAAATCTTTCAATTCACACCCAGAATGCCGTCGATTCCAGAAGAGCCATTGCTCGCCCCAAACCCAGATCGGTTTTGTATGTTCCCAATTCATTACCCTCAGATCTGGGAAATGTACAAGAAGGCAGAGGCCTCCTTTTGGACCGCCGAGGAGGTTGATCTTTCACAAGATCTTCGCCACTGGGAATCCCTGACCTCCGGTGAGAAGCATTTTATTACTCACGTTTTGGCGTTTTTTTGCGGCGTCTGACGGGATTGTTCTTGAGAATCTCGCCGGGCGGTTCATGAAGGAGGTTCAGGTCGCCGAGGCGCGTGCTTTCTATGGCTTCCAGATCGCAATCGAGAATATCCACTCGGAGATGTACAGTCTACTGCTCGAGTCTTATATCAAAGACCCCAACGAGAAGAGCAGGCTGTTCCGCGCAGTCGATACCATCCCCTGCGTGGAGAAGAAGGCCAAGTGGGCGCTGCGGTGGATCGATGGCTCCGAAACATTCGCTGAGCGCATCATCGCCTTCGCCTGCGTGGAGGGAATCTTCTTCTCCGGCAGCTTCTGCGCCATATTCTGGCTTAAGAAGCGCGGGTTAATGCCGGGGTTGACCTTCTCCAACGAATTAATCTCGCGAGACGAAGGCCTGCACTGCGACTTCGCCTGTCTGCTCTACAGCCTGCTGAGGATGAAGCTGAGTGAAAACCGAGTCAAGGGAATCATCGAGGACGCAGTGAATATAGAGAGAGAATTTGTATGCGACGCCTTGCCGTGTGCTCTGGTGGGCATGAACGGCGACCTGATGAGCCAATACATAGAATTCGTCGCGGATCGGTTGCTGGGTGCGTTGGGATATGGGAAATTGTACAATGTGCAGAACCCATTTGATTGGATGGAGCTGATCAGTTTGCAGGGGAAGACCAATTTCTTTGAGAAGAGGGTCGGAGAATACCAGAAGGCTTCAGTGATGTCCAGTGTGAACGGAAATAATTCTGACCATGTCTTCACCATGGATGAAGATTTCTGAATAAGAGTTTAATAAACTGTATGCTTGTAGTAGTATTTTAAGACTTAACATTTGTTGTTCAAATTCAGATATGTTCGTTTCTTTCACTCTTAATGAAGAAGACAAAGGTTTACAACCTCTGCAAATTTCTGTTGTTGCCTGTAGCTGGATATCAAATCAAATCAAACCCTATTTTTCTTCAGATTGAGGATTTTAACTAAAAATTCTTGCAAAATGAAATTCAATTTCATGTCAAATCTGGGTTAATTTATACAAAAAAAATTAAAAATTCTGGTTCTATGATTTTTGGATAATTTATAGTGCATATCTTGGTTCTTCTAAATTTAGTGGTGTACATTCTGCCGCCAAATTGCCAAACGACGTCGTATCGCTGGGCGTCTATGCTACTTTACCGGCTCACTTTCTTCTTTGGCGATCGAGTTTGCGCCGGCGGTGTGTAGAGGTACTCTTCTTCTTCTCGAAAGCTCTGCAATGCTGACGAGAGAGCAGTTGCTTTACCTCTTCGATCGATTCGCTGCTCTCACCTCGCAGCCTGGTATGTACTCTCTCCATAATCACTTCTCTCTTCTTTCTTTATTCCCCGTCTTCAACCCTTTTTTTTCCATTCTCAGATGTGAAAAAACGCATCGAAGATGCTGTCAATGAGAAACAGGTAACTCTTTGCTCGTGCTTGATTTGTTCTTCGATTGAGCTGCGCATTGCGAAAATGGGTGTCGAGAGTTTGAAATTAATCCAATTAAATGCTGCACAATGAGGCGTTTATGTGTCTGGGGAGGTGGATCTTTATGATTATGAGAATTGCATTGTCCTGTTGTTGATGTATAAGGTGTATCTAGGGCTTGAATTTTTCTTTAGTTAGAAAAAACAAGGACATGAAGATGAAGATCTGACTCAATAGTTGAATATTTAGTTCTTCATTTTGCATTTCCTACTTACTATAGTGAGTTTATGAGAACTTACTCATTTTGGTGTAACCATGTCGTGGATGAAGATTATCGGGAAGTTGAACGTGTATGTCAAATGAGTTAGGCTCATTGGATTTCTAATGGTATCATAACTAGGCCTTTTGTTTGATGTTGGACTTGTTGAATCCCACATCAATGATAGCCCCACCACATCCGTTTGTAGTGGGTTGTCAAAGTTCACCCTGCGCATGAGGGGCATGTTGAATTCCACATCGCTTGTGTTACTTGATCTCGATCTCTCCTCTTTAAAGGTGTCTTTTGAGAGTGAGTTAGGCGCATTGGATTTCCACAGTGTAAATATATTGAAAGAAAAGAAAATTTGTAATTGATGTGAACTCTTGGTTAGGTGCATATGATGTACCTATGGCCTAAGATGTACTTGAAAATTCAAACTGTGACAGCAATGCACAGTGATCGACATTATAATGTTCATAAAACGCGACTTTTAGCACTGATTTTTATACAACAATCCTAATCTGCATGAATACAAAAAATAAACATTATAAATATTATAAACACTCAAGAACATATAAAAATATAGATTTAGGGGATAAAATAAGTACGAAATTGGGAGCAATCAGATGCTCCACCTTTTTCAGTTCGCTGTGAACTACAAATGCTTATGTATCTAAAATAAGCAACCCCCACTTCTTTTACTTCCCTAATTTGTAGTTTCCATTATGAATTAAGAAGTTATAGTTTTTACTTGTAAAAGTTAAATATGCTGATCTGAATGTTTTGATCATGCATTGGGGGTAATGGAGGGTGGAATTTGAATTTGTATGTGCTTTTGATAAGCAAAAATGCCCTGTCAATTATACTGGTGCGTGAAGCTTATAGTTCACTGGTTCCTTGATGATGCAAAGCTGGCTAAATGACTGTGTTCTGTTTGTTCCTCTTGGTATATAATGCGTCATCAATTTTGAGTGATTACAACCTTTATTGGGATTAATGTGAGGCTTAAAGCTTGATGAATACATAAATTAGGCAATTGACAACGCCTGTAAATTTGCATTGGTAGTGAAATTTAAAGTAAATTTGATTCCATTAACCCTTCCATCCCCATTGAACTGTGATTTTTTGTTGTTCCAGTTGTCTTAACCATCTAATGCTCACGTTACGCAGGAAGCTGTTGCTGTGACCACTGCAATCCAGGAAGAGATCTTTTTGGAATTGGGTGTTGGTGGGTTTGTATTAGTTAATTGCCAATATATTATGTCTTATTGACGTTTCTTAATCAAATAAATAAAAAACTGAGAAACTGATCTCCTGAAAACATAGCGTCCATTGTGTATTCGTTGAGTGCTGACAAGTCAAATTACCGCCTTGAACTTGAAACATTCTTTTGCAATGCTATAAAATTATTACGCTAATACAATTTTCTGATCCCGATGTGGTTGATAACTTGGTCCATCATCTCCGATGGGGAAGGGCATTGTCTGTTGTATTTTCACCAGCCTAGGAAAATATATATAGAAAAGTATGCAATATGTGTCTTAGTTGTGACGTTAGCAGCGTACTAAGCTAGAATAAACCGGTATCTGATGCAGTACTGAGTTACTATTAACATGCTATGGCATGATCATAGTTGTCCTCTCTTACAGAGCCAAGATTTGGTCTAGCCTGCTTGGGAAAAGTACACATGGCTTGTGAGAATGACCAGGATCTGATGATTTGCTTTTATGGCTTTGTTGCCAGGTGATCTCTCTCTCTCTCTCTATATATATATACACACACACACACAAACACACTATTAAGAGCCGTGCCTTTAGGCACGATTTAATATTATTTTAATATTTATTTGACTTAAAACTATAAATTTTTAAAGTTTAACTAATTATTACTTTAAATTATCATTTTTTATTGTAAATGTGAATGATGCGAACTCTACAAAGTAATTATGACCAACAGAAAGACTGAGATCTCTCCAAATATATAATCTAAGGGATGAAACTATCTCTTCAATTGAGTGGTTGAGATTTATTCGCATCTGCATTAATAAACCCAACGACATCCTGATTTATATTATTGAGATATATTTACACACACATGTGTGTGTGCCTACCTATATATATATATGGAAAGATATTTGGATATTGTGCCTAATTGATAATGATTGCGGAATTGATTTCCTTATCTTTGCTCTGTGGAGTGCTTCCTATTTTATTGTGCGGTATATCCTTGTTATTCCTACAATTCATGTCTCCCTCCTGATTCTTGCGCATGATTGGTCGTCTTTCATCCATTATGGGAGGATATGAATTTGATTGACACTGACTGATCCAAACTTGATAAAACTGAAAGGGAAGAGATGGCTTGTGAGGAAGCAGAGCTTGGACCAGAAAAATTTGCTGAAAAGATGGATGTGCAACAGAAGTTACAAGAAAAGGTAGAGCCTCTTCATTAAATGCGATAGCATGGATTAATTTAACGTTTACATAAATTAAAATGGGCGTGTTTCGAATTTCTTGCAGCGACTAGAGATGTTAAAGAACATGCGTAACTTCCACCTGAATGACCAATCCGCCGTTCTTGAGGGGGTGTGCTCATTTTATCTAAACATGAACACACACACACACATGCACGCACACGCGTACTGTGAAGCTGCTGCATATTTTAAGATTTGGCCGTTGTGTTTGTGCAGTTGCATCAAGAGATGGAGAAAGCCAATTTCGATAGTGAAATATCTGTTCTCTCGGTGGAAGAGATGCAGGATATCGTGCGAAGGAGGGTTTCGCCTATATTCCAGCCAAGTTAAATCTGCAATTTATTGTTCTATTTTGGGACTTTTTTTTTTTTCCAGCTGATATGAATTCTAATTCATTGTATTGTGGCCTTGCCTTTTTTTTTTGCTATGGGATTCACACATCTACAAACACTGTTCTTCTAGGACTACTAATTAGTAACAAAATTAATAGAGAATTGAAATGGTGTTGTAAGAAATGCTTAATGGTTTTTCCTTTTGTCCGCGCAGGTAGTAGTTTTTCAAAAGTTCTTTAAAAACTACACTTTGTACCCCTGAAGTTTGACCAATATCTCATTTGGTCTGTATGGTTTCAATTTGAACGTATAACAACTTCAGGTTTCCTAAAAAATCGTCACCCTGTTATTGAAGTTATTATCCCCACTGTAATTTTAGACAAAAAATAGTCACTTGTCATGCGTATAACGATTTTTAAAAGGTTTTATGGACATTTTCAATTTTTTTTACCTCTCCATTTTTTTTCTTGTCCAAATACTCAAAAAAAATAAAAATATATATATATATATATATAACACAATGCATATAGATCTTTTTATTGAAAATCTATGAAGGGCAAAGAGGGAGGAAACTTCAGGGCATAATGTGTTGAAATTGAAACTACAGGGACCAAAGTGAAATAGTGGTTGGTGAAAACACCAAAAGAGTGTTAAGTGGGTGTTGTACGGTAGTCTCACATGTGGAGATGGCCGAGTTGGTCTAAGGCGCCAGATTAAGGTTCTGGTCCGAAAGGGCGTGGGTTCAAATCCCACTCTCCACACCAATTACTATTTTTTTATTATTACTTTTTTTAAATTGTTTTTTTACTCTCTTCTATTTTGCACTTCAAACATTATGTTTTGCCTGTTATTTTTTAACAAAGTGCGAAACTATTTTTTTCTCGGATATTTTATCATGGGCTTCAAGGCCATTACTAATTCATTCTTGTACCTATCTAAGTTTAGAGAAAAAATCAATTAACATATAGTAATTATTTGTTGCACAATAATAATTACATTTCCCTAGTTGTTATGTTGTTGTCGTCATTGTTACTGTACAATAATATTTATATTCTCCCATTTATTATATTACTATTAATATTGTTGCGGACAATAATATTTGCATCTTCCATTAATTATGTTGCAATTGATGTAGTGAAAGAATATATATTTGAGTTTATCTTAAATAATAAATATATAGGTGGTGTTTTTTTAATATGAGTTTGCGAGTGGTGGTCCATTTTAATTTTAATAGTAAAAATGAGGTTCTCTTTAATTTATTTTTTTTACAATTTAAATTGCTTAAAAATAAATGAAATTAATTTTTCTATCAAATTTTTAGTGAAATAAATGTTATTAATTTTATTTATGATATAAAAATTAAATCAAAATTAATATAAATAGACAATTTAGTTTATTTCATCCAAAAAAATGCATGGAAAATTTAGACAAATTTTTTTTATAATTTCTTACTCTATTTAGAAGTAGAAATAAATAAAGTACAATTTTTTGAGGTGGAGAAGATAAAATAATAATTAGAACAAATCGAAAAGTAAAAATATATTAAAAAAAAAAAAAAACAGTCCGTTGTTATAAAGCTCCCGCAATGCACGGAATCTGGAGAAGGGTCGAATCACTTAGGTTTATTATACTCAGTTTTATTTTTTTTTTAATTTTTTTTGCAAGAGGCTGTTTTCACGATTCAAACTCGTAATTGCTAGATTACATGGTGATATTTTTTACCGTTGCGCCAAGTCCCTTTGAAAAAGGATAAAATATAATCTATTTAAAAAAATAAAAAATAAAAAATAATGTGTGTTGGTTGAGTAGAATTTCAGTTGAAGTGGATAAGCTCTTCCATTCATCCTTCCATTTCCATTTCCATTTCTCGCAAAGGCAAGATAGAGTGCTCCCCAAACCCCTAAAGCTCTCAGTTTCCATTCCCTCTCCTTTCTACTTTTCTTGATTTTCACAATCCCGCGCAATTCACCTTCTCTTTGTTTTTCATTTTTCAGAGTCATGGCTACGACATCTGTGACTTTCAATTTGGTCTCAGCATTTAGAGGAATGTCTCTGGGTTCAAGCTCTTCATCGGAATGTTTTGGACGAAGTTTGGGGACGATTCGCGTAGGAGACAAAGCCTCCGTGTCGTTTCAGTTGAAATTTCCTCCGACGATCACGTGTGCACACAAGAAAGGGGCTGGAAGCACGAAGAACGGTCGGGATTCCATAGGCAAGAGGCTCGGCGTCAAGATTTACGGTGACCAACTCGCCAAGCCAGGTGCCATTATCATTCGCCAGCGCGGTACCAAGGTATGAGCCCTAAATCTCGTCGATTGATTCGCTATTTAACTTGTTTGAATTGTAATGTTGTTGAGATAAGAATCTCATGTTTCGACTATAATTTTTCCCTTCTGGTCTAATTAAGATGTTTGAAGTTTGGATATATATTAAAACACACACACACACACACACGCACTACTGGTTCTTGTGGTTCCATATGGTACTTTTGTTTGTGTGTATTTGCGAGAGAGCATGCTGCTCTTAGTTACTCCTGTTGTCAGCACCCAAAAGCTACTGCTGCTTTCTGTTTTTAGGGAACTCGAAATGCTTCTTATGTGTCCAAACAAAATTGTAATTGTTGTCCACTGTTACTATTAGACTGGATCCATTTTGGAAGAATGGAAGATATACTTTGTGTAATGAAGCCCTGCTCACTATTTTCCGGAAGGAAACACTTGAAATGTGTGTGGTGTTTATAGTGAAGTGCAGTTGGGGTGATATGTTTATGTAAGGTGATTAAGGATGTCATACAATGTATTACGGTATCGTTGCTAGTGTTCAAATGGTGAAGGGTAATACTTGTGACTTTCTAATTATTTTACTTTTGTCTTACAATTAATAGATGCTGAAGAATCGTCCTTAAGTCCCTATCTCTTTGTTTAAGTGATGCATGAATTCACAAGACACATTCGGGACAGAGTACAATGGACTATAGTATGTTGTTTGTGAATGATACATACTCGTTGATGAAACTAGACGTCTTAATAAAAAGTTAGAACTTCGGAGAAGCACCCTAGAGTCTAGAAGGATTAGTACAGATACATGCATTATAGTATTATGTGAGAGGCGATGTGACAAAATTGGAGATCAAGTGGTTCGAAGGGTTGACTATTTAGATACTTAGGTTATATAATTATTAATTCAGGACAATGGAGAAATAGAGGCACACATTATGCAAACAGTGGCAGAACTATTTGAAGACTGGGGAGGGTGGAGGTTCTTGCATTTTTTTTTTTTAAACAAAGATGGTTTAGGTGTAACATTTTCTTACTAAAATTTTTACTATACATATGGTCCCTTCAAAGTAAACAACAAAAGCGCACCCCCCCCCCCCAGTGTGTGCACGCCCAATACAGCATGTATGGCTCCACTACTGTACGTAATGTGTCAAGGTAAGATGCTTAAATGCTTAAAACGAGTAGTGCAATGGAGGTGATATTTGATGTTGGATACAGTTGAAATTGAAAGAAGAACTATGTAAGCCGGCAATATGACCAACAATTTCTGTGATTTGGAATGTTGCAAGAAGCATGTTTAGAAAGTAAGTGTAGATGAGATGAGGATACTAAAGTGGATGAGTGGTAGGAAAAAAATTGATAAAGGACTGAGGTTATTAGTAGAAGCAACGAATAACGCCGACCACAGAATTAGGATAAGATGAGAGAAAATCGTTTGGATCGGCAGACACAGTGGTTAGAAAAAATTATTGAATTTGAGAGGACTGTGCTATTGGGTGTATGGGTTGTATCGTACACCTAAGAAAATTTGAGAAAGACAATTTGGAATATGATTTGATGGTATTAAACTTACTTGATTGAATAAACAACTGTAGGGAAGTGATTACGTTATCTTTAACCCTTTGTGCTAGGTAGCAGGTAGGCTCGAGGGAGTTTGGTCTTAGTCAATGTGACAAAAGATACCTGAATTAATGTAGAATTATCAACCCGACATCCTCTATTGATTTTTGTAGGTATCGCTCATAACATCTTTCATTTCATGATGTCTTGCGACCAACATTTAAATCATGCATCTTTTTTCTTTTTAATTATTGATTTATTTCCTTTTTATTAGAGGGTGGGTAGGGGATGGGGAAGTGTGATACAACGATCGTATTAATCATGTTTTTTTTTTCTTTCCTTTTTCTTTTGTTTTTACTGACTATGTTTATTTATATGAATATGAAAATTTCAGTTCCATCCTGGGAATAATGTTGGACTGGGAAAAGATCATACAATCTTCTCTTTGATAGATGGGTTGGTGAAGTTTGAGAAGTTTGGACCGGATAGAAAGAAGGTTTATTTCCAAAGCCCTCACCTCCACTTTAGTACGTACTTGAGAATCAAACCACTCTAATCCTTTAGTTTGATTGGGGCATGGCAGGTGAGTGTTTATCCGCGGGTGGCTCAACCTGAGAACCCCAACAGTTACAGAGCAAGGAAAAGGGAATCCTTCAGACTGCAACGCGAGCGTAGAAAAGCAAGAAAGGAAGCACGCATTAATAATGCTCTTCAGCCTCAACCTCAACTTATACTTGCTTCCGCCCCAGAAATCGCTAATGAAATCAATCCCATTGGCTGACCCGGACCCGCACTGATATTTCTGCTATGTAAGTTTCATTGCGACAAAGCTTGTTATTTGTAAGTTCCAGGCCAATTTTTCCAGGTCCAATTTATTCTCATCTTTTGTTTCATTTCCATGCGCCAAGAATAGAAAATCTGGGTGGAGCACAAGCCCAGTAAGTGGTGGTGTTGGGCTAAATTGACACGGCATTTCGATAGAAATATCCTCGCATCATATTTTTTTTCTTATTAATCTCTTTTATTATTTTCTATTTTCTACTCTATCTTTCTCGCTCTCTTGCTCTCTCTCTCTCTCTTTTTTAATTTAAAGTTTATTTTTTTTATTTCTTTAATTTTTTTTTTTGTACATGGTGTTTATAGAAAAAAAAAAATCAAAAGTAGAAAATAGAAAACAAACAACATAAATAGAATAAAAGAAAAAGAAAACTTATTTCTTTTATTTTTTGTTTTTGTTTTCTTTTTCTAATTCATTTTTTATTATTTTTTCCATTTTTTATTTCTTTTGTTGTTTTTGTTTTTATTTTATTTTATAGATTTTCACTTTCGATTTTTTTTAGTTTTCTAGAAATGCCATACCGAAAAATTAAAAAAAAAATAGTAGAAAACAAGAGGAAAAAATATTATGTTGTGAGGATATTTGTGTCAACAAATTGTGATTTGTGTATCATAGACAACAGAACTAAAAAGACAAAAAATATGTCAGGTATAATGAAAATGACAAATGATGCGTGTCGGATTTAAACTCAATAAGTTGCATAGGCAAATAATCTAAAGCTTGGAGTGGAATCACAATTTCAAGGTCGATTTTGATTCATTTGTTTGATTATTCAATGAAATAAAAAATTTAATTCAATTCGACTGAAAATGGATATAATTGAATCACATTTAATGGTGGTTTATTTTTGGGGGTTACATTTAAATAACTCACCTCATTTTGTTTTTATTTTGACATTTCGACAATTTTTCTAAATTGATTTTATCAATTTAATTAAAAAAAAACTCAAAAAATATTAATCCATGAATGATGGAAAAAATTGTTCTCAATTTTATATTTTTATTTTTCTAATGTCCTATTTTTGTTTCGGGAAGAGAGATTTTTTGTTTTCATTTTTTTGGAATAGAAATATGTTCTGTTACCACTTTTTTTTTTTCAAAAAATATATTTTCTTCTTCACAAATTTAGATGTCCAAAAAAAAAAAAAAAAAAAAAAATTGAAAGCAAAAAAAATTAGTTCATATTGCGAAAATAAAAACATAAATTTTGTAATCGTGTTTTTCTAAATATTTTAAATAATTTATTAGATATATAGTGTGAATGAATTTGATCTTCAAATTCATATTTAAAATAACATTATGCAAAACTGGGTTTCTTTGAAGGTTGCCATCACGGAGAGCTGATTGCCAAACAGAGTTTCTTTGAAGGTCACCACCCGTCTGAAGGGTTCAAATGGGCGTAATAGCCAATGATTTTCCTTTCCTTTTTTTCTCCTAAACAACGTTATATGCTTGCAGATTGTTTTAACGTGTCATAATGTATGAATAAAAAGACAACTACAATATGTAAAAGATATGGCGAGTAATGGCCATCCATGGCACGCGGCCAGTCGTATAGACTCCAAACAAAGTCAAATCCTGACTTGAGGGTCACCTGCACAGTAATTAGGTAATCAATTCCATTGAAAATGCACAAATAATTCAAATACGGCAAGTTAATGCAGTGTTGAGATTTGGAAAATCTGCAGTCCAAGACCCAATTCTCACAATGCCGGTGCAGTAACCTTGCACAAAGGCAAAATTCAGAGTGAAACTTATATGAAACATCTAAAGTGGGATCGCCGCCTGCTACATGACCATGGAATTCCATCCCACTCCCATCAGGAAGAAGCATATTCTAGGGAGATGGCGGTTTAAATGGTAAATCGCAGTTAACACATCAAATTCAGAAGTTCAACAAAGGAAGAGGAAGTTACAGTGTTTAAATTATTATGTAATGTTTCCTTTCGAAAAAAGACCCTACAGTACAAAAACTAAGTTTTTCCTCGCCAGACTGCATATCCCAAGATACAACACCTGCAAATTTAAACAGATACCAACACTCGTAAACGGACAGAATCGGATACCCGTGTTTTTTAAGAGAAAACATCAAAAGCACAAGAATTGTCTAGTCAATGCCGCAAATGCCCACTGTAATCACATGCTTCACATGAAGAAATTTAAAAAACAATAACAGGAATAAAATAATCACTTCATGGAATAACAATACAGCTATTACAGTAAGAAGCTTGTACTAGAGGTAAGAGGTAAAGATAAAAGTGCACTGAAAAAAAAAATTAATAAGAAGATCCAATCTCCACAGCAAAAATGGAGGGAAACTTCTTACTCAAAGAAATGGTAAAATACATGCAGGACTGCCGCACCCCCCCGCCCCACCCCCCCAAAAAAACTTCCCATTTGGACAATCTTCACTCCAAGGCTCCACAAAGCAAAAGACTTCACAAGAATTGGAAATACCAGAACCTATCTACCTAAACAATCCATCACATACATATCCCCAAGCATCCAGAGAAAAAAAAAATGACAATTGGCCACAGATTTCTTTCACCAAACACTTGCTACAGCAATTACCAAAATAGAATACACCACCAACACCCTAGTAAAAAAAAAAGAGAGAAGGAAGAAAAAAATGTGAGTATGAATGGGAGCACAGGACATTAAAAGTGAGTCTGGAGAAAGAAAAAACTATCTCAAAATCCAAGTAGGAAGGGTTCCAAATAATTTCTTTCACTAAGTCATTTAAAATTATTTTAAGGTAAAGTTTGGCTGCAAAGAATTAGCGCCTTGTAATTAGAAGGTTTTTGCATGCGTTCTTTTTGAATTCCAATTCCGTTGCTTCAATTCCTTGAACCAAAGGCTACCTGATTGCAATCATAAATGTATGTTTTTGGTATCTCGATATTTATCTCTACTATTGATTCTAAATTAAATTCAAAACAATTCCTTCCAAATCCCTCAATCCAACTCAAACTAAAATAAGAAGAGACTGCCATGCACAGCCTAAGCAAAAAAATGCAGTTCAGGAGGCACCTTCAATCTCCAAATATCCTTCCCTGCAAAAACCAATAGAAATAACGCCACGGCCTCCCATAAAAAGAGAGAACCGACAGTATAGTACATTCCCTACCTCCTTCCAAAGGAATTTGTTGACCCAACCTTCTGCACGCATGAATAGAATGGAGACAACACCAAGTTATTACAAGTCAAGTAGACAAAATCTGACACCAGGTTAATCTATTACTCGTGTAAAAAATATTTGGGTATCTAACTTCCAAGGAATTCTCACCACACCAACAGTTGAATGAAAACCAATTTCTCGAACCATCCCACAACTCCAAAAAATATGCAATCTGCCGGAAAAGGAACCAGATCCTAGCAACACGTTTCCACAAACCCACACCGAAAGAGCATGAAGCTACTCCAGTTGACCAATCATCCCTGTCAAACGCAAATCTAGCCACTACAATCCCTTCCACAAGACTCTTTCCCACAAGCAAACATCCATGACCCTTAACACCGAGAAATTGCAAAGAGATTTCCTTTGGGGAGATGTCTTTTGCATCTCCACAGCTCCAAAAAGTTAGCAAACTGTCAGAAGTAGCACCAGATATCAGCAACTCTTACCAACTCTTAACACACTCCCACAATGAAAGAGCATGAGGCAACTCCCATTAACCAAACACCCCTGTTAACCGCAAATCTAGCCACCAAAAACCTTTTTAACAAGACTTTCCCCCACAAGCAAATATCCGTAACCCTCACCACTTAGAGATTGATTAAAAAGTCTATAATCCCAAACACCTAGATAGGTGAGGGCTCCTCTCCTTTTCGGCATCTCCCAAAGGAATTCTCTTCGCAATTTCTGGACTTCGGCTGCCTACCACGCAGCCGACATAGGAGAGATACAAACCCAACTCCCTACCCCCATCCCACAAGCTAAATAGCGGAGGAGATTTCCACCCAACTAGGGGGTTTTCAAAATTATCAATCGCCTACAACGCAATAGATTTATATTTTGCCAAGATTGGAGAAAGGAAGAGGTCACTCTGCACAATCTAGGGTATCTTGCAGAAGCCAAAGCACCAAATCTCTGGCCTCACTCAGCTCGAAGAATCTCTGCCTTAACAGATCACTTTGAGGCTCAAAGCTGTGGAAAACATAAACATCTGTCTATCTTCAACAGAACTCGCTTCCTTGGCAAAATAAAGGACCAAACCTGCAAATAGAAGATGTGACACATGCAACCCATAATTCCTGAGATTGCCCACTTCCAAACACCCATAAAACTCAACTAAGCAGTGGGAGCAAGTAAAGACCAAAGCCAACCATGCAGAAAGCAAGTGGGCATAAACCCATCAAGAGCTGGAGCCATGCCACCTACGACTTCAAAGATGAAGCTATCTCCGACTAAGAAAAGGATTCTGAAGAGCATCCCTTTCCTCCAATTTTATTTAAAATCCAGGCACATCAATCCAGGTACCTCAATCAAGGACTCTGATAGCAAATTCTGATAAAACTCCACTATCTCATCCTATTCTCCTCATTTCTGGAATCCCAATAAGCGTAAAAGATATGAGGTCACCTCTCCTATGTGCTAATGACATCATGTGACAATATATGTAATTACAATTTCCCTCCTTTACAACAACTCCTTTGAAGATGCCAACATCTTTTCAACAACAAAAGTGTCCGCAACTCCGATCTCTTAGAAACTTTCTCTCAACTTATCTTCAATGGGTGTTATTCCCAACCTCTCCCTAACAATGTCATTCCTAACTTTATTCATCATTGTCTTGCCACTGTTTCACCTTAAAATCCCTATCTCCGTTAACCCTACTCTCACTACCCCCTAAACAAGTTTATCACCCAAGATTCTGAACCATAGAGAATAGCCGATTTTATAGTAGTTTTGTATAACTTTCATTTAAATTTCAATGGTATCCTATGATCACAAATCACTCTAACTGCACTTTTCCACTTTAGCCATCTTGTCTTAACTCGATGTGTAATGCCCTCCTCAATATCTCCATTCCCCTGACATATAGAACCTAAGTATCTAAAATTACTAACCACAGGGACCCCCTAATCTCCCTTTTTTACCATGTCATTATCACTTCGAGTATTTCCATTATTGCAATGGCTGCATTATGTCTTATCTCTATTGATCTTTAATAAACTATCCTCTCAACTTTCCCTCCAATGTTTTGACTTAATGTTAAAATCTCTTCTAGTTTTATCAACAAGTACTACATCATGCACAAACAACATACTCCATGGAGCCTCAACTTCAATATGTTTCGATCTGTTCATCCATCACGAAAACAAAGAGGTAAGTACTCCATCACTAAAACAAAGAGATAAGTAGTTGATGCCAAATCCAATTCTACTATGACACCCGAGATCTCTTACAAGAGATAAGCCTTCCCTAATAGGTGCTACTCTATCTCTGCCGCCTTATTTCAAACAGCCATCCCATTTGAACAAGATAAAATTAAGCACCGGAAATTTTTAATGTTTATAAAGTACGATGAACAATAAGAAATGTGCCAATGTTCCATCAAGGGCTCTAGTCTATCAGCTTCTGTTGTTTCGAGAGGTAGCAGGGGTTTCGAAACTAATGCATGCATTCGTAACACTCCTAAGTCAACAATAGAAATACAATGCAAGGTCTTAGATGGAGTTACCTAAATCATGTGACAATTCATTATGATTTCTCAAACTCATCAAGAAGAATTTTAATCAAGGTTAACTTACAACAAAAACATGGTTGACCAGTAAATAGTTTAAATTCTGCCTTGGGTATCAAAATTTATGGACCCTATTCTATTTATTGAAAAGAAAAACATTACCCAGTTAAAGACATGCTATTCTTCCATACTCTAAAAAAAACAGCAACTACCTTGCTCCCCCTCTCTTTTGGGAAGTAAACCACTCTCAACCACAGAATTCAAAACAGTCATACAATCAAAGCATATGGGCATAAAGAATATTTATACATACTTTTTTTAAGAATTAAATTCCTCGAAATAATGACATAAAAAAATATACAGGTAAGTCCAAGCCATAATCATTCAAGTGCATGTCACATGAAAAATATCACAGTAATCAGATAAATCGCTGAATAGTATTCAAATGATGATCGTGCACTACAGAAAGCACCAGAACAATCGAGAAAACACACACACACAAACAGAGTACCTTAAGTAGATCCAACAATGATGTTGTTGATAGGGATGAAGATAAGTTTGACGAAGAAACCCACGAATCCCATCACGACGAAACCTATGGCTGTGCGGACCGCAACCTTCGTAAATTCTACATACAGAAACCCCGAGGAAATAAAAGATATGAGATCGCAGTGTCACAAAATGCAGAAGAAATTCACAACGATGACAAAGCATGAGAAAATATTATATCAGTTAAATTATTATTCAGATGATCCGGGAAATTTATTACCAACTCCGATCCAAAACCCTAATAAGATAGGAATGAATCAATATGAGATTAGAGAGTTTGACTTACCTTTACGATCGGGTTTGTGGCACCTCTTGACGAGCCGAGTACTGTCCTTTGCGAACTCTCGCAACGGATCGAAGACGGAATCCAACGCATCCATTCCGTGAGAAAAGAAAGAACTACAGCGAGAGAAAGAGAAATGGAGAGAGAGGGGAGGGCAGAGGGCGCTCAGATCTGGACAGGCAATCTGAGAGTAATGCGCATACGGCGTAAACAAGAGCCAAGAGGGAAACATTTACTTTTTTAGCCCCCAAAGTTTGGAGTGAGTGTCTAATTGATCCTTATGTTTCCAAACTATACAATTTTAACCCTGAAGTTTGAGGTGAGTGCCTAATAGGTTCAAAATATAACATGCCATTAAATTATAGACGAAATTTGTACACAGTGAGCACAACAACAATTTTAAGGACATTTTCTGTTTTTTAATCCCAATTAAATAAGAGACAAATATATACCAAATGAAAATATATATTTTTTCTCTCAAAGGACATCGGTAACTGTTATCTCCAGATAACGTTTATCTATTTTTCACAATTAATATTGTCGAAAATCATTCGACCATGAATTGACAATTAATTGTCTTCGAGAAGAAGATAATTATTGTGTTTTGAATAGTTCCCGTAAATTAATTTGAACGTGACACATCCATCCATATTTTAATAAATAAAAAATAGATTTTCAATTTATTGGACACCCGTAGCAAACTTTAAAGTCAAATGTGTTGGTTTTGAAAACTTATTTAAACTTTATGGGTTAAAATTTAATTTTTCTTTAACAAAGTACCTCTTATTTTTTGGGTACAAAAGCAAATTACCTTCTTTTTTTTTTTTATCTGGTTTCCCAGAGTATCCAGCACCACGGTCGGCAAAAATTAATTTCTCGAAGTATTGTCAGATGTCAAAAGCGAGGACCTCTCCCCAACAGAGCACTTTCCATACATAATCCCCCATAATTTGATCCCAGAATTATTACTTAAGGAGCCCAAGTCCCCATGGTTCCGTACTTTTTGCTCCTTATTTTTTGCGATTTTACAAAAATATATTTGAGATAATTTGTGTTGAAATTATAATATATAATACTTCCCATAAATTATTAGGACAAACATTTGGGATAACAATTTTCCAAGTATTGAAACTATAAAGGCCAATTTTACAAAAATATTTGGAATAATACATGTAAACATTAAAAAATTGATATTTTATCATGACCTTAAGGTTTATTATTAATTCATTCTTATACTCATATATCATTTAAGTTTAGATTGTGTTTGGGTAAGAGAATTTTAAGATAAATTTCATTTAGGTAAAGAATTTGTAGATCCTCTTTTGACAAATCTTTTATTTGGAGAGTGAAAAGATTTTAGGAAAGAGGATTTGTCAAATCCTTTTTGAGGTGAAATAAAGAATTTCAAAATACTTTTGAAACAAGCTGAATTTGTGAAATCCTTCCATCACTGTCTTCTTCATTCTCGTTCGCCCGTTTCGTTCTTCTTCATTCTTCGATCTTCTACTTCTTCGATCTTCTGCTTCGTTCTTCGTCGTCGTCGTCAAAAACAAATTCGATTTCGATTTCTACTTCGTTCTTCTTCTGCTTCGTGGATCGTCGTTCTTTGTTCTTGTTCTTCGTGGATTTCGTTGTCGTCATCAAAAACGAAATTGATTTCGATTTCGAAATCGAAATCGAAATTCAAAAAGGGATCGAAATCGATTTGGGTTTCGATTTAGATTTTGAAATCCAAAAAGGGTTTGAAATCGATTTATATTCTGAAATCGAAATCCAAATAGGGTTTCGATTTCTACTTCGATTTGAGTTGCGATTTTGAGTTTGTTCTTGAATTTGTTTGAAGATTTAGGGTTCGATCCGAATATGTTAGTCGTTCTTCGTCTTCTATTTGTCGCTTCTCTTTCCGTCTTTTCTTTTCTTTTTTTCAAAAGTGATAAAAAATAGAAATATATATATATATATATATATATATATATATATATATATATATATATATATATATATATATATATATGTGAAATGAAGTGATTTCAAAATTTAGGATTTTGAAATCTCTTCATTTTACAAATCCTTTACCCAAACGCAACCTTAGAGAAAAATCCAATTGACATATTGTAATTGTTTATTGGTTTATTGTACAATAATATTTACATTTTTTCATTCATTATGTTGCTATTAAGATTGTTGCTGTATGGTAACATTTATATTCCTCTATTTATTATGTTGCTATTAATATTGTTGTTGGACAATGATATTTGCATCTTCCATCAATTATGTTGCAATTGAAACAATGGGAGAATATTTATTTTGGTTTATCTTAAATAATAAATATATAAATCGTGTTTTTTTAGTATAAACTTACAAATAATGTTTTATTTTAATTTTAATAGTAAAAATGAGATTCACTCTAATTTTTTCCTAAAAAAAAAAAAGGAAAAAAAAGCCCTCAACTTGTTGAGATAAAAGAAAACACCCACATGCTTAAATTTACAAAGTCTTTTGGCCTTCACATTTGACTTTGTGGAAGACAACTACAAAAGTTGGAACGGTTCATAAAATAATAAATTCCGGCCCCCCCAAGTCCATACCAATTGTCCAATGCTTTTCTTCTTGTTTTCATTTTTTATACATGGCTAGTGTCACAACCTACCTCTTTACATAAAAAATAATATCTGAACATAATATCTAAAATCTTTGTTAAGCAGGGTTTAATTTTTTTAGACAGTGTTTCAATAATTAAATCTTGAATTTAATCCTAAATGTATAAAATTGATGATAAGGAGTGCACCCTTAAAATCATTTGGGAAGATGATTATTTAAGGTGCACGTAAATTGATTTGAACATACCTTACCGTTTAGTAATAATAAAAAAATAGATCAGGTATCAAATTCACGAAATAATAGTTGGTGACCAATTCAAAATGCAAGCCTCGAAACCATTGAGTAATGGGTTTGGATCAGCTCTGATACCATATGTAACACCAAGGGCCATCCACCTATAAATGTTATTTGAAGCTAACATATAGGATCCTTAGACCTTCATATAAGTTTAGTTCTCTCGTTGCATTATAACTATGGGATACTCATCGTTTAAAAATTATACTCATATTGCGATACTAATGTAATAGGGTATTGAACCAAGAGGATCAGATGGTAATTGCTAATTTTTTATTATTTTTCTTAGTATTGTAAAAAGAATTTGCATGTGTTATTTTACTATCTAATTGCAAGAAATTCAAATTCAAAATTAAATTGTTTTTTGCGGAAACAGGTTAGGAATTAAGGGTCATGTACTTCAAGAATTACACAAATTTCATATTTTTGTTAGAATCTGAATCTGTGCGAATGAATGTTCTTAACTAAAAGATGGAATCATTTAGAAAAATTAGATTGATTATTCAATCAACATTATTTATCTTAGATACTTAATTCTTACGTTATTTTAGTCTATGGTTAATTAAATTTTAAGCATTGACCTTCCAATCTAACAATCAATATTTTAAAAAAAAAAAAAAAAAAAACTATTGTATGACCGTTAAATTTAGGTCACATGCACTAGATCTTACGTTCTAACAGTAATCAAATTCAAAAATAATTTTTCTAAATTAAATTTAATCACATTGAAATCAAATGAAAAACAAGATTCATTGTTGAACAATTGTCCCAAAGATTTAGAAAATGAAACCAAAATAAAAAGTAATGTAAAAACCGTAGGTATAATAACAAAATCCTAACCTGATAATGGAGATCAGTCAAGTATCAAAGCGTAGATCGACGTCTTATTGTATGAAATTCTCAAAATTATTGTCTTCGCTCTTCTTTTTTCCGAACCCTAGCCGTCTGGGTTGAAGGGGAGGAAAGAATGATGAAGAATGAAGTGTGAAAAATGAGTCATCCCTTTAACAATTTTGTCCCATTGTTTCTAAATATGAATCCCTAATTTTCGGCCCCAAAAATCCTCCAAAAAGGCTGATTAAAGCCCTTTTCTAGGCCTTCGGTCATAATAGCGACAAATTGAGGTCGCAATCGTGATCGGATCTCTGGAGTCCCAGAATCTTTAATATTCTAACATCAACTTCAAACGCGCATCTCTCTCTCGTCTAAGCTTCGTTTTAGCTATATAACCAATCGTTGGAAAAATTAGAAAGTTTACTTTCATATGCAGTTAGTTTCATTCAAAAATTCAAGTTGTAAAGTCAGTTTTGTTTAAATAAGTGTATAGTGGTCCGTAATATGCTTTTAGTTTCGATTCTAATAAAACAATCAAAACATGCACAGAACAAACAAAAAAAAATGAACTTATTGAAAATAATTAAATATATACTGAAAAATATAGAAAAATATAAATTTATGAGATAAATTAAATATAAAATCGAGAACAACCAGTTACAAATGTTGGTGTTGACGATGACATTTGGGATAATTGAATTTTTATATAAGCTTAAACTCTCCTCATTGCATCACTAATATGGATACGTGTCTTCACTAATTGATGGATTAAAAAAATATATGGCGGTTGTGGTTTCACAAATGTGATGTAAAGGTAGTAGTTAGGATTCAAAATCAAGTGGAAGAAAATTAATGATGATCGTCACGGCTCTTAATAAAGGAAAAATTACATTTTAAACCTTCCAGATATTGACACTTTTCTAATTAGTACTTCTCCGTTTGAGCGTTTCATTTTAAACCTTCTAGGTATCAGTTTGTTTTTATTCGGTACTTCTGTCAAAAAATCTGTCAAACATAACAGAACAGAGAGACAAATCTATTTTTTTTTACATATTCTTAATTTTTAAATATATATATATATATTTGATCTCCCGCTCATTTCTCTCTTCCCCCTCCCTTCCTCTCTCTCTCCCTCACCCCGCCGACCAGAACAGGGGGTGGAACACCCTCTATTGAAGGAAGTGTTTTCACCCCCTGTTACAGGGGTAAAACACCCCCTTTTAAGGGGGTGCACCCCCGTAATAGGGGGTGAAACACCCCTTAAAAGGGGGTGAAACAACCCTTAAAAGGGGATGACGCCTCCTGTTGCCACCCCCATAACATGGGGTGGTGGTTCACCTCCTGTTACGGGGTGGTTTCGGCCAGCGGGGGGAGGAAGAGAGAAAGAGTGTTGAGCGTGGGAGAGAGATAGGTCAAAAAATAAAAAAAATATTAAAAAATAATATAAAATGACGATTTTGTCCTCATAATTATGTTAGTTTGGACTTTCTTTTTTTTTTTTTACAGAAGGACCAAATAAAAACGTGCTGATACATAGAGGGTTTAAAATGAAACGCTCAAATGGAAATGGATCAATTAAAAAAATATCGATACCTGGAGGGTTTAAAATATAATTTTTCTAAGAATAAATAATAGTCCAATCCCGTGTTAAGTTAAACAAGGCAGGCAGCGTTTGACCTCCTCCAATTGAGTCACGAGAAGCATGCCATGTAGGCTGATGAGCCTTCCCCAACTTGGGATTTGTTATTCAGTCACTTTCAATTCTCTGAATATAGGAGAAGCTGATCACCATTAGTTTAACAATAAATAAAACATGTAAGTTTATCCGGACAGATGATCAAGTGATCAAGTTATAAGCGTGAGAAAAATACTCACTCTATGGCCTAACTTTTGGAATTAAGAGAAGTCTAATACCATCCTATACTTATAATTTGACCACCAAACCTTTTCACATCCGACGTGAGTAAACCTAAAAAAAATATTCTCACACATCGGGCCTTTGGTAGGATTAACTCTCGACCAATCTCTCCTTTTGTGGTTATTGGGGTAAAGTTGTTGTAAGTTAAATTTTGATGTGAGTGTAGGGTAGTCTTGGACCTCTCTCAATCCTAACGGCTCGTTTGGTTGGACGGAATGAAATGAGAGTGGAATGGAATGAGATAATAAATGAACTGGAATTGTTAATGGAATCACTGTTCAATTCACTTGTTTGATTGGTATGGAATGAGGTAAGGAATGAAATAGTAAAATATAATAAAATTTTCATTATAAGATATAATAAAATTTTTATTATATTTCACTATTTAATTCTTTCTCTCATTTTATTATATTTCACTATTTCATTCAATTTTCATTATGTTCTCTAATTTCTATTTTTGTTCTTAATTTTTCGTTTTTGTTCTCAATTTTTCGTTTATGTTCTCTAATTTCATTGGGTTAGATTTGATTCCAACACATTTCAAATGAAATTTCATTCCCTTGACTTTCATTCCCTTGACTTTCATTCTAGAGAACTAAACAACGGAATAGGAATCGAGTGCGGAATGACGATTTCATTCCGCCCCGATTTTGTCCAAGTAAACATGGCGTAAAAATTAGCTGATGAGGTAAGACTAATCACCGTTTAAAATACTCTTTCGGAAAACAACCACCATGAGTTGAATATTCCAAACTCTAGATGGGTGAGCTATAGATATTGAATAATACAGTACACACGGTGATTTGATCTAGCAAGTCATTGACCAAATCCTCTGTATTTCTTTGGCTTGCGTTGTGAAATGAAACGAATCGTTTGATTATTGGTTAACCATTTTTAAAACCTTTTTGTTGCATTTACACTCCTTTCATCAACAACTACAGGGAAAGGCAGAAACTACATAATAACGTTTCGCAGCAGCTGTCCATGCGAAGAGAGAGAGAGATGGAGGCATGGAGGAGGGGTTTGTGTTTGTGTTTGATGATGGTAATGATTTTGATGGGGAGAGGAGAAGCGCAATTGGTGGAGAATTTCTACAGTTCAAGGTGTCCTAACGTGGAAGCCATTGTGAACCAGGCCGTGAGCACCAAATTCAGCCAGACGTTCACCACGATTCCGGCCACCCTCCGCCTCTACTTCCATGACTGCTTCGTTCGGGTAGGTATCCATCCACGACCGCATAGCTAGAATTTTGTAGCACCAGGCTGCCTTTTTTTTTAATCTTCTTATTGTGGGTGGATGGCAGGGATGTGATGCTTCTATTCTGATTCAATCGCCCAATGGAGACGCAGAGAAGGACGCTTCAGACAATCTCTCGCTCGCCGGAGATGGGTTCGACACAGTAATCAAAGCAAAACAAGCGGTAGAAGCGCAATGCCCTGGTGTTGTATCTTGCGCAGACATTGTAGCCATTGCTGCCAGAGATGTCGTGGTCCTGGTAATAACATACATCATAATAGATAGCATGTACCCCATTTTACATTTTATTGTCCAAACCATCATCTAAATTAGAGATTTTAAGTGAAATTTAAAAATTAATTTGAGTTTTTTTTTTTTTATTTGACTTAATATTAATAGGAATGTTTTACACAATAGGTTATTCCGGATGACAAGAGGAGATGTCGTTTTTCTTGTTAACCATGATTTGACTCTCTTAAGAAGTACTCTATAAATTAAATCTTAAATAATTAAATTTAATCCTGAATGCACCAGATCGATGTGAGAGAATGTGCTCTTAAAGATCGCATGGAGAAGTAATTAGTTGAGGTGCGCGTAAACTAATTTGGACACATTTACCGTAAAACCAAAAAAATAAAAATAAATGTTTTGAAATAAAAAAATATAAGGTTCAACCCCAAATTTGAGGGTTTGTTTTGCCCAAGAGTATGCACTTGACACCATATGATTTTAATTTGACACCTCTTTTTTTTTTTTTCTGTATAATCACGAGTGTTTTCATACCCACAAAGGGTGTGAGACTAATCTCATTCAGGTTGCATGATTGTCCTTCCCAACAAGTATTTTTTCGCAAATTGGAACTCTTAATCTTGCAAAAGTCCCTCAACTACTTTAACTAACATATATTAGAATCTAACGTTATGAGAATTTATCTCATTTTCACCAAGAGGGGTTTGAGCCTATAAAAAAAAAATTGTTGGGAGAGATAATTACGCTCTCCGAACGAGATAGTCTTTTACCCTGTGCAGGTAAAGAGACAATTGGGGATAAAAAAAAAAAAAAAAAACCGGATTCGTCTCCCTTTTTTTGTTGTCAAATATTTCGAACAAGATAGGAGCTGTTGTCAACCGGATTCCATATCGATTACTGTTCAAACCACTCAAAGAATTAACAAATCCAAAAACTCTCTTTTTTGTAGGGGGGAGGCCCTTCGTTCAATGTAGAATTGGGACGTCGTGATGGGCTCGTGTCTCGAGCGTCTGAGGTCGCCGGAAATCTGCCGGAGCCCTCCTTTAATCTCAACCAGCTTAATTCCATGTTTGCCAAGCACAATCTCACTCAATTCGACATGATCGCCCTTTCCGGCGCCCACACTCTCGGCTTCTCCCACTGCAACCGATTTGCAAACCGACTCTACTCTTTCTCGTCATCGAATCCAGTCGACCCTTCCCTCGATCCGAACTACGCTCAGCAGCTGATTCAGGCTTGCCCTAGGAACGTCGATCCCAGCATAGCCGTAAACATCGACCCTGAAACACCGAGAACATTCGACAACGTGTATTACCAGAATCTGGTGGCGGGGAAAGGTCTTTTCACTTCAGATCAGGTTTTGTTTACGGATCGAGATTCTCGGACTACGGTTAGAGATTTTGCCAACAGTCCTGGTGACTTTAATGGCGCATTTGCGACCGCCATGAGGAAGCTCGGAAGGGTGGGCGTCAAAACTGGAAACCAGGGTGAGATAAGGAGAGATTGCACATCCTTCAATTCTTGAAGGCACATAATTTTTTTTTTGATTGGTGTTTGTTAGTCTGCAAATAAAAAATTCCAAAAATGGAAATAATTTTATTTACTAAAACAAAAATTCAAATTCAACTTAAAAAAATTATTGGTAAAGGATTTTAGAGCGGACGAGAATATTTTGTTATGATGTAATATATTGTATACAATAAAACTCTACACTCTTGTCCTATAGTTAAAATGATGAGCTAAATTAAGAAGAATATCGCCTTGGACCAATGAAAAAAAAGGTAATCCACAATTAATCCTAAATAGAGGGTGTACTATGTAGTCTCTTAAACTGATTTTTGGTTTCGTATTAATCGCACGTGTGTTCACGCATTATATGTGAAGCGTAAAGAGAGCTTGACGAGTGATTCCATATTAGAATGAATATTAGTTAAATATAACTAAAATTATTTACAAATTATAGGTTACACATGTACATGTGTATTATTCGTTACACGTAACTATTTTTGTACAGAAAAAACTACAACCACCTATATCTCTCGAATTTAAGACCGAATCGTTAATAATAGTTCTGTGTAAATACAATTATTCATAAAAACTGAGAAAACAATATATATATCGTTTTTTTAGGATGATATCACTTAATATTGTTACATCTAACAAATATTTACATACAAGATAAATATATTTAATAGATTTGGTATTGTTATGGTGGGTGCATGCGCGTGTATTGGACCTTCTGCCATTTTTTTTACAGAGAATAAAACACAAATTGTAATTGGGTAGGAGATTTGAAAAGAAATTAAGGGTAAAATAATAGATTTGCCACCGAAACACCATAAAAAAACGAACCTAGTAAACTGGTCAACATGACCTAAATAGGAAATATCCCCTTTACTAGGTCAACATGACCTAAATAGGAAATATCCCCTACTTGCAACAGATCAAAAACAACGAAATTAAAACTCAAAACTGCGAAACTTGCAAATTTGATGAAGAAATATCTGACATTTTCAAACATAACCTCATACATCACTCAAACCAAAAATAAAAAAAATCACCAAATGCAGCAAATTAAAGAATGTGGCGATACCTATGTATATGCCTTACCCCACTCATCCTCGCCTGTAGGAAACACAGGCTAAAGCCATTTTAAACTTTCCGCAAAGGCTAAAAATAACACCAATGAAGATAAGGTACTCAGAATTTTGGAAAGAAATCAACCACGAGATCTTCCGTAGAGATGAGTGTAAACGGTCTTAGTCCTGTAAACAAGAATCATGCTCAAAACAACCGCGACAATGCAGAATCCAGACATTATCAGGGAAGTCAGGAAGAAGCAAATGGCGCCATCGCACTTGGGTTGTCCTTCAAAATCAAGAATGCCTGAAAAAACGATTCTTCCAAAGTTCCGTCCATGTTGTTTCTCTGCTTCACTGTCATATATACTGCTAGCAATAAGGCCTGAGAAGACGAGCGAACCTGCAGGATTTGCCAGCGTCAGAAAATTGTACAATGCCCCAAATTTTTTCAAGCCAAACAGCTCGGAGGCAGCAGCAGGAACAATTGCCCAGTGAGCCCCATAACCAAGCCCCACTAGTAGAGTGCCAATGTGCATTGCCCCGGGCCAACCCATTGCAAAGAAGAAATGCCCAACTGCCATTGCCACTTGGGCAACTGCCATAGCCACCGGCCTTGGATAGGCATGGTCCCTGAATAGCAACACAAACACAAATGGAATCGGATGAGGCAAACGCATTTTAACGAGGATAAAATTAAGGGTTTTTACCAAAAGAATATAGACTAAAAAGACAAGGGTTTTTTGCCGTGAGGCTTAAATTTTACAACTGACACTGTTCACCTAATCTACTTTGTACAATAATTTTTTGAGAAATTCAATAATTCTATCAAAAGTCCAAAATCACCGCTTGATATGAAACTCACTGCAATTTTTTATATGGAAAAAATGTAATGGCTTTCATGTAATACAATAATTTTTTTATTTTTTAAAACATTACTGGAGTACATTGGTTGTATGAACAAAAAATTCAAATTTGTAGACTGTTCATCAAAAACCCTAAAGAATAATTTGGTATATTACTTTGAGGCTATTCTCCCTTGTTTATATAGTCTAACATTGGGCTAAATAAGAAAATCACCCCCGATGAATAGGCTAATAATGGAATAAAACTACAAAATTGATTAACACGATCTTGATACGAAATACTAAATAATAAAAATTCCAGCATTACCTGACAATTATCTCAGAGAAGTAACCACCACCGATACGGCCTAGAAAGTTCCAAATGCTGATCATGGAGACAAATACATGCGTATTATCAAAGCCTAAAGACTGGCTCATTTGACCCAAATTGTCAATCACAGTCAAACCCGAACCAGAGCCCAACAGAAGAGAGAAAAACAAAAGCCAAAAATCAGCCTTTATTAAAGCCTGCATGAGGGTGAAGTCTTCCCCTCTGTGTGGCCCTCTTCTCCTCTTGATCCTCACTGCTCCTTCTGCAGCCGCCTGAGCGAGTTTCGCCTGAAGTTGGGCGATCCTCTTCTGCCTTTCTGAAGCAGGAAGCAAGTCTACTTCCTTGGGTTTCTCATCTTCCACCTCACTGAATATAACGTCATTCACATCTTGCTCGGACCTACCAGGATCTTGTTTCTGTGATTCGGATAGCAGAGCCTCTTCCAATGGCTCAGCGGAGAAACTCAAAGAGATGGGAATCACAATGGGAACTACCAAAAGAACAAACAAAATGAGGGTAAATATTATGATCACGGTGTGGCTAAGGTCAACTAGATCTTCAACAAGCATAACCCCCATCAAATAAGCAGCCAATACGAGGCAAATGCTATAAATAAAAGTAAAACTCGACCCGTCTGATGGACGGAGTTGTTTGTGACCTCCAACGGGCCTGACAATGAACATAAGGGCAATAATCACCATGGCTGGTCCAACAGCAACCATGAATATGAGGGAAGCATGATCAGGGGTGTGGATCATTGCATATATTTGAGTGAGAATGGCACCGCCTAAACCAGCAAAACCCTTTAATATTCCCACCACGGGGCCTCTGCTCTTGGGGAAGTTCTGGACACACGAGACCAATGCTGCCGTATTGAAGTAGGTCTCGCCATTCGTTCCAATGAATATAAGTATGCACATCTGAGTAACTCCAATCATTAGGAACTCAAGAAAGGAAACACATTTTTTGATAGTAAAAGTATCCTTAATTCCATCAAATGCAAAAAGCTTGATTGTCTAAAGTTTTTAACACATTTGATTACTGCCCTGCTCTTCACATTTATCAACAATCCATAGATTTTTAAAGTTTCTAAAGTTTTAAACACATTTGATTCCTGCCCTGCTCTTCACATATATCACCAATCCATAGTTTTTTTTTTCATCACTAATTGAACATTTTTTTTTTTTCATTTGTTTCAATATCATGAATCCTACCTACAAATCATTTTCAAATGTTGGATATTATCAACCAAAATTGATGACTATTACATATTTGCATCAAGCTTGAAAAGACAAGGATTTAAGACGAAGAATGTCTGAAGATAGGCTTAAATTAAACACACCCATCTCATTAATATCTTGTACTGCATGTTTCGTTGGAGTTGATGGAATCAAATTCTCATGGAATGAAATCTAAATTTAAATAGATGTAGAATCCATTAACTCCAACCAAACACGCCTTAAAGATTAAGAAGGAAGATCAGATCCTAGTTTTATTGAATTGAAATGAAATTTTGGCGCAAATAATAAAAGCAAAGAATAATCTCTTGAAAGCTGGAAAAAGAGACTGGAATCATCGCACATGGGGTTATATGAACTTTACACCAAAGAAGAAGAAAAAAGGAACATGAAAAGGCAAAGAAAACGATGGATCAAGGCGACAAGACGAGACAGTTCTAAAACAAAAGCGATTAATTAGAAGAAGAGATTCTGAAAATCAAATCAAATCAAAGATTAGATACTCACAGCCCACAACGGCAGAATCGGAGATCGGCCGGTGACGACAAGCCATACCCAGCCATACCCAACAAAGTTCTGCAACGCGCCGACGAGAAGAGCTGCCCACAAAGGCAAGTACTCGCACAAAGTACCAGCTAAGAATCCAACACTGTCACCAAGGTCCTTAGCCACGCCCAACCTCGCAACCTGCCTCTGGTTATAGTTCAACGAGCTCTTGATCGCCGGCGATATGCTTCCGAACAAATACCCAATACCCGCACATGATTGAATCCACATTGCGGCCACAAAAACCAGCCATCTGTTGTTCAAAAACAAACAGAGCCTCTCTTTCAAACGAATCATCACGAGTCAATCCAGACGTCTTTGTGCTTTCTGGGTTCTTATTGAAAACGGATTTTAAAACACAAAAAGTAATTTATAATGAACCAAACACAGGATCGAGGTGGGTAAGAAGGTATAGATGTTCTTCAAACACCGTGACGATATTATTATTATAGGACAAACGCTGGCACAAGAAATTAAGAAGAAAATGAAGTCCGAATAGAATAATAAATTGTTTGATAATGAATAAACAACAGAGAAATGGTGGCTGTGATAGAGGCAGGAAACGACAATGGATGAGGTGAGTCGGCGTCAAAAAAACGTGCCGCCGAGATCGGATTTTGGTTTAATTAGGGTGAAGTATTATTTGAAGGAGAGGAGAGAGAGAAGGGCAACTTGAAAATTCATATTTGCCTTCTTCTTGCCTTTTGCCAATTTGTCACTTGCAAGCAGCCAACTCTTCCCTTCTTTTTTTACTCATTGAAGAGGTGACAGTGGACAGTGAAGAAGGCATGAGCATGGCCATTTCTTTTGTTGGGGAAATTATCCCATAAAAATATCAGTCCTGTAACAGCATTTTATGGACTCATTTTCACATTATATAGTTCTTAAAAAATTATTTTTAAAATCTTGAGAACTCTCAAAAAGTATTTCTTTTTATTTTTAGTATCCAAAATAATTTAATTTTTTTTTCTACCTCACACCCACATGTAAATATGTGACAATAATAATAATAGCTCTCTCATACAAAAAAAATTAGGTTGCGCTAATGCAAGTTTTCTAAAATTAAATATGGGTGGTTACGTTAAAGGTGATCTTGAAAAAGGAGGTTTTGGAGGATTTCTTAGAGATAACTTGGGAGCATGAAAAATGAGATTCTATGGGAGCATTGATATGTGTATAGCTCTTGAAGCAGAATTGAAAAGCAATCTTGAAACAGAATTGAAAAGCTTCATCACTGGTATAAAAATAACGGCGAGGAGAGACTACCCCGGAGTTCAGGTGAAGACGATTAGACGAACTCAGTTGATGTTGTTGCGCTGATTCAGAATCCATGTCTTTCACTGCAGATTTGAAGAGCTAATTGAAGAAGGACAAAGACTCCTTCAAATTGAAGAAGGAAAAAGACTTCTTCTCAACAATTATACCTTGCAATTTGTCCCTCGAGAGAAGAATCGATGTGTGGACATCCTTGCTAAAAGAGGTGCAAGGGTGCCTAGACTTTTGATACGTTCTTATTTTGTTTTTTGTTTGTTTCCTTTTGTTGTCTGTAATTTTCGGCTTACCAAAAAAAATAAAAATTGGTTGCGATGTTTAATTCATATAAATGAACAATTTTAAAATTTGAAATCTCAATCATTTATAAATTATTTGAATGATTTTTTTAAATAAAAATTTTGACTATATATTTTGATATTCTCTTATTTGAATAGATAAATATTTGTATGCAAAATTTTAAAATTTATTAAATTTTAATATTAAAAATTAAAAATATATTATTATTTAATAATTTACTTTTTAACCTTCCTCTCTTTTCTTTTTGGATGTTGATATATTTTTTTCCTACCCCAATTTTAGTATTAATACAAGATAAGACAAGAGTGTTTATAAAGAAAAGATACAATACAATATGTCGTACTAGATAAGAAGGATGGCATTTTCAAAAGATTGTTTTCCAATTAATACTTTCTTATTCGCATCTTCACCCGATATGAGGGAACTATTCGATTGCCCCCCAAAAATATAGGAAAAAATACAATTTAGACCTTTTAACTATTGACACATTTCTAAGTGGTCATTATAAGTTTAAACGTTTTATTTCAAACTCTCTACGTATCATAACGTTTCAAATTAGTCCTTCCGTTAGAAAATCAGTTAAAACTAACGAAATTTAGGGACAAAATGATCTTTTCACGTTTTTTTAATTAACTTTTTTTTTTAATTTTTTAATTTTTATCTCTCTCTCTTCCTCCTCTCCCTCTCCCTCTCCCTCTCCCTCTCCCTCCCCTTCCCCTGTCTCCCTCCCACAGGGGGTGATTCCAACCCCTACAACAGGAGGTGGCACCACCCTCGTAACAGGGGGTGGGGTGGGAGGGAGAGAGAAGGGGAGGAAGAGGGAGAGGGAGAGGGAGAGGGAAGTGGCGGGGAGAGGGAAGGCGGGAGAGAGAGGAAGGGGAGGAAGAGAGAGAGAAAAAAAAATGATTAAAAAATTAAAAAAACGTGAAAATACCATTTTGTCCCTAAGATTTTGTTAGTTTTAAAGGAATCTCTAACAGAGGGACTATTTTGAAACGTTATAATACGTAGAGAATTTAAAATGAAACATTTAAATTTAGAAGGACTACTTAGAAATGTGTCAATAGGTAGAGGGTCTAAATTGTACTTTTTTCAAAAATATATATATACCGTGACATGACAAAAAAATCGAACCGATAAATAATCGAGAAAAACCGAAACCAAAATATATCTAACATCTATTTTAGTAATACTTTATATACAAATGAGAGAGAAGTGGAAGAAACGGCCATTTTTGTGCGCATGGCCAATTAATAACAAGCAAATACAATACCTATCCATGTCTGAAGTAGGCGAGACCAACAAACCCCCAAAGATAGATCTTCATGACACAGACACACCTGGACCAATCCTTATCCAAAACGCCAGTAACACCTATCGGTATCGCTATCCAGGTATAACATTAGGCATATATGTGAATTCGAAAAATCCAAGATCCTCCCACCTCTAGCCCTTTGGGTGGCGTTTGGTAACCGTTTGGTGTCCATCCCATGCAGTGGGATGGGATGAGATTGGATTAGAAATTTATTTCCTTCTTGGTAATAGAATTGCATTTGGTAACGATATTTTTTTTTTTTGATTTGGGAACATAATCGTGTTTGGTAACGATATCCAAGAAATCAATAACGAATCCAAAATCACAATTGAAATCGAAATCCTAAACCCCATTTGAAATCGAAATCGAAATCGAAATCGAATCCTAAACCTCAATTGAAATCGAAATTGAAACTCTATTTTGACACTAAAATTATCTGGGAAAAAAAAATCTACAGATGGCACTAATTCCCTTTTCTGGATCATCAAACAAAAATCAGATGAATGAGTATTTTCAAACTAATTGAGTGCCAAAAATCGATTTCGATTTTGAAATCGAAAAGGGCGACGACAACGAGGCGAAGACGATCGCGACGTCCACGGTTGAAGAAAACGACGAACCAGAGTTTCGATTTTGATTTTGATTTCGAAATCGAAACCCTATAAGCAGACGACGAAGATGACGACGACAAACGAGGCGAATACGATGGCGACGACCACGGTTGACGACAAAGAACATGGTTGGCGACGAAGAGGACGCAGGTGATGACGAAGACGACGAACGAAGTGGAAGATGAGCAAACGAAGAAGACGTGCCTTGGTTTTGGTTAGGAAAGGTTGGGAATGGGATGATAATTCTTAGAAACAATTTTTTTTTGTTTATCAATTCTAAAGAAAAAGTGGACACAATTCTCATTTTGAAATGGAATGGAAACGGAAATAAAAGTTTACCAAACGCTATGTCCAAAAATAAATACCAAAAATTTGAGAATAGGATGAAATTTTTTGAAATGGGAGTAGTTACCAAATAGGCCCTTAGATATCAGTATGTTGTCAGCCAAATACACTCTGACGTGGGAATAAATTAATCAAGAATCGAATGATATATTAGAATTGTGCGTTAAAACTTGGAAATTACTATATTTGTAAGCCGAAACCTCACCCAAATTCATTCATTCTCGTTATATCTTAATTGATTGACGTCTTCAAGATCTTCTTAATCCCAAACGTACGTATGATTATTTGAACAATACTCTAGAAGTTTAATAAGTAATTTTCATTATATTAGATGAGTATTTGAACAATACTCTTGAGGCTTAATAAGTAATTTTCATTATTTTAGGTCTCTCACAAACCTATTTGTCTCAAGTCTATATTTAGTTCCTATTGTTCTGAGATGTGAGCTTAATTATTCCAGTCTATCACCTGATATTATTCACATTATTTATGGGTCTGTTCAGTTCAAGCTCATTGCTTTTTGTTCGTCAAATCTACCTCGTAGACCGTGGGTAAATCACCCTTGTCATGCACACGAATTGTGCTTTGACACTCATTGGTATTCCAACATTGTGTTTCAAATCTTTAGACATTTGACATTTTAATATAAATTGAATAAAATGAAAATAAAAACTAAACTAAAACCAATCAAATACTATATTATAGGTAACCAATCGTGACAAATATAGCACAAGTAGTGCAATGTAACATTTTTGGCACAGATGACACATTTGTTGGATTTTTAAAAAAGGGACAATCGGTAGGAGGTCCTACATTTCAGCTCTAATTGGTCAAAAGTTCTAGAGGCGGTAAATTTTTTTGATTTAGCCTCGCGTGTTTTAAGAAGGCGAAAGCCTTACACACGTGTTTGCCACGCGATGGTTACATGTAACAATTTTATGTGTAATATCTGTATTTTGTAATATATAACAATTTTTATTTTTATTTTTAATAACATGTAACAATTTTGTGTATAAAATTTTTGTTAGATGTCACAAAATCACACAAAAAATACATAATTAGTTACAAGTAACTAATGTTACATATAACAACTTTGTGTGTAATATTACTGTATTTTGTAACATGTAACAACTTTTACTTTTTTTTTTTTTTTTGTTAAATGTAACAATTTTGTGTGTAAAATTTTGTTAGATGTAACAAAAGTTACACAAAATACATGTAATTAGTTACAGTTAACTAAATGTACACAATTATATGTAACTAATATTAACCTAATTTCTGCGTTCAATATTTGTTAAATGACACAAAATATTACACACACGTATATATATTGTAACATATAACACACATATATATGTAACATATAACTAATATTATATAAGTACATATAACAAAAAATACACAAATATATGTGAAAATTAATAATTATGAAATTGTAACTAACATTCGTTACATGTAACAAAAATTCACTATAAAACCGAATGTACTCATTAAAGGTTCCGTACAATCCCTACAATATCCGTACAATTCCTATAACGCGGGACTAAAACACAAGTGAAATATAATTTAAAGGACTAAATCAAAACTTAATAACACAATTTTTTTTTTCACTAATTAAACATTAAAAATAAGACTTTTGACCGATTATCCCTTTTCAAAATTGTAAAAAAATGACAAGACAGACTAAGCTCCCTCTACAATTGTCAATAGTATTACCAAGAAGGGATTAGGTCCATAAAATATTTAGGGCAATTTTGGAAGATAAGTAGGATTAGTTTTTCCAAGTCAAGTGGGCGATGGGCCAACTTATATGTTAATCAAACCTTGACAAGCAAAATTGAAAACAACGTGAAGAAAGACTATGATGTTTTTGCCTATAAACTTATAACAACATGAGTTGAGACTACGATGTTTTTGCCTTTAAACTTGAGTTGTTTGCCATTTGAGAATGTGTGGTGCCCTCCACTAGCCCCATCTTTCAACATGTACCCTAGCCAAATGATGTCTCATAGGCCCCCATCAGCCATGATCATGATCAAGATCAAATCAATTCTCACTTTTAATCTTTTTAAGGATTTTGCTTACGTTTATTTTGAGTGTGTGTGATTGATTCACAATTGATATTGATTAATCCACGTAATATAAATTATGTTAGTATTTTGAATAATTTAAATTACACTAATTAATTTATTTTATTATCCTTTGTATATTTGGTGTTTAGACTTGAGAACACACTATCTTGAAGCCAAAAAAAAAGAAAGCGTTTTATAATGTTATACTGTGCTTGATGTATTGAAGATGAAAAGAGGAATCTTCTGACCTCTTTCAAAAAATAATCGCACCATCTGGGGATAAATTAGGATTTGAGGCAGATAAACGAATGACTCGACTTTCAATAATTTCAAATACTACAGTTTGATCTGACAAATATCGAATTTGAAAAAATGTTCCATCGAATCTTGACTCGCAGTTAATTTTCTTTGAATGTACAAAAACGGATGGAGCTTCACGAGCAGAAGGAGCAGTGGGGTTGTAATCATTATTATTAGTTTATAATTTCACAAAAAAAAAAAAAAAAAAAAAAAACAATCAAACGGTAGTAGGATATGGTAGGTCTTATAAATTTGGTGTTCAAAACAAAATATTAAATCGAAGTCTTCAAAAAGTAGATAAAATCCAATGATTTACATGTTTTTTAGAATAAAAAATGTGCAATCATTAGGTGAGATTTTTTAAAGCAAATAAAAACTAAACTAAAACCAATCAAATACTATATTATAGGTAACCAATCGTGACAAGTATGGCGGAGTAACATTTTTGGCATAGATGGCACATTTGTTGGAATTTTAAAAATTATAAAAAAAAATGACAAAATAGTCTACACTCCCTCTGTTAAACCCTAACAATGCTAGATGATCAAACAACACCGACTTGGTGCGATTTGCTACCGGACATGGTGCATGCGGCACGGATGAGTTCGTTGGCAAAAAGAGCACCAACTTGGTGCCTATCGGTGGGCAGCAGCGTTGTTGCACAACACCAGCGGGTGCTGGGTAGTGTGGAAGACCTCAGTACGGGACCGAGGCAAAATGGTGCAACGTAGGTGCAACGCTACGTTGCAAACGGTGCCTTGGACGCCGCAACATGCGTTGGAGGAGCGGGGAGGTGCTCGATCAAGTTGTTGGGTAGGTGTTGGCAAAACGGTGCGCTGTTGGGCAACGTGGACGCACGTTGGCGGCGTTAGCAGAGGTTGCTGATAATGGGGTTGTCGTGGGGAGTCACGGGACCAAAGGAAGACCTCGGTGCGGGACCAAGGCAAAATGGTGCAATAGAGGCACAACGATACGTGGTAAACAGTGTCATGTGTGCGGCATGGTGGACTGTTGGGAACGACGGTGTATTTTGGTGCGAAAAATGCATACGGCGTTGGGACGGCGTTGGGCAGAACGATTCAACAAAACAGAACGTAAGTGCAACGCTATATTTTGGGGCTGAGTCATGTAGAGGCATGGCGCACCATTAGGCGGCGGTGCATTCTGGTGCGAGAAATGCACACGGAATGTTGGTGGTCGTTGGGTGCAACGATGTGTTCCGGCCATGCAGGCGGCGTGACAAGATGTTAGAGGACGTTAGCTAATTTTAGGACGAGACGGCAATGGGCAGATGCTGGGACAGTGCAAAAACGCTGGAAGGATGCTGAGCTTGTGGTAAGCTGGTGGACTGTTGGTTACCAGACGGTTCTGGGCAGTTTCAGGTGGTTTTTGGTTGATTTTCAGACAGGAAAATCGACTCCCAGGGTGCTGACACATGTCGGGACATGTGTCATCTGTCTGCTTATGCAGTTGGGGTTGTCAACTGTCGTTTTTGCCTATAAATTGTAACGTATGGTCTGTTTTTGAGAGGGAGAGTGAATGCCTGCGGATTTGCAGACTAAGTGTTGTAATTGGTTCCTTGTAACCCGAGTTATGTAATACAAGGTTGAATTTTTCCGTAAACGTGTGTATGCCGTTGCGTGTGTACGTTTTGGTGTATTTCCGTTGTGTTACGTTGCATGGACGTGCGTGCGTTACAACCATGTCGGTGCAATTCCGCTGCGTCGCAAGATATTCACGGGACTGCTAGTTGTTGGTGCAACTAGGCCACCACAGGGTTGGGTCTTTGGGCGATAAAAATTCGACCCTGTGACACCCTCTATAATTGTCAATAGTATTACCAAGAAGGGATTAAGTACATAAAATATTTAGGGCAATTTTGGTAGATAAGTAGGATTAGTTTTTCCAAGTCAAGTGGGCGGTGGGACAACTTATATGTTAATCAAACATTGACAAGCAAAATTGAAAACAACGTGAAGAAAGACTATGATGTTTTTGCCCTTAAACTTATAATAACATGAGTTGAGACTATGATGTTTTTGCCTTTAAACATGAGTTGTTTGCCATTTAACAATGTGTGGTGCCCTCCACTAGCCCCACCTTTCAACATCTACCCTAGCCAAATGATGTCTCATAGGCCTCCCATCAACCATGATCAAGATCAAATCAATTCTCACTTTTAATCTTTATAAGGATTTTGCTTACGTTTATTTTGAGTGTGTGTGACATTTGATACTGATTAATCCTCGTAATTTAAATTATACTAATTGATTTATTTTATTATCCTTTGTATATTTGGTGTTTAAACTTGAGAACACACTATCCTGAAGCCAAAAATAAATAAATTATAATATTATACTGCGCCTGATGTATTGAAGATGAAAAGAGGAATCTTCTTACCTCTTTCAAAAAATAATTGCACCATCTAGGGATAAATTGAGATTTGGGGCAGATAAACGAGTGATTTGGTTTTCAATAATTTCAAATACTACAGTCTGACCTGTCAATCATCGAATTTGAAAAGTGTTCCAAATCGAATCTTGACTCGTGATTAATTTTCTTTGATCGTACAAAAGCAGATGGAGTTTCACGAATAGGAGTAGTGGGCGTTGTAATAATTATTATTAATTTATAATTTCACACACATACAGACAAAATAAATAAATAAATAAACGATAGGACATGATAGGTCTTATTAATTGAGGCCTTAAAAAAGTAGATAAAATTCAACGATTTACTTGTTTTTTAGAATAAAAAATGCGCAATCATTAGGTAAGATTTTTTAAAGCAAATTAAGAAATTTGAGCTAAGTTAAATAAAACTCAAATACACATATGGACTGAAAAATTTGGTGTCTTTGGCCTTTGCCGGGGCGGCGGGGGCGGGGGGGTGGAAAGAAATTTAATTTTTCGGTCCGACAAGACAACAAGGTCGATATGTCCGAGTGGTTAAGGAGACAGACTTGAAATCTGTTGGGCTTCGCCCGCGCAGGTTCGAACCCTGCTGTCGACGTTTGGTTTTTTTTACCATTTTTACTTGTCTATTTTTTTTTTTTTCAATTTATTTCTCACATTATGGGCGGCCCAAATTCAACCCCAAAGAGGGTTGAGCCCAGCATCCAAGGTAAATAGTTTTTGGAATTTTTGAACATAGACTAGGGCTGGCAAAACAGATAACAGGTCGTGTAACAGGTCATTACACGATAACACGAAACACGATAAGACCCAAACACGAACACGACACGATAAGCTTATCGTGTCAGACTACCCAAATACGAACACGACACGAAAATTATCGTGTCGACACGACACGACACGATAATTTTTCGTGTCACACGATGACACGAAACCTATTAGGTAAATACGACACGATAAGACCTAATTGGTTTCTATTATACATTAATCTACCCATTACACGTTAACCCATTACACGTTAACGACCTGTTAACCTGTTAATTTAAAACCATCTTAACAAATTATTATATATATTAAGTACTAATTTGTAATATTTGATAATTTGGAGGGTGTAAAAATAATTTATTAAATTAACAGGTAACCTATTGGGTCACAGGTTATCGTGTAACCTGAATACACGAAATTCTTATCGTGTCTTATCGTGTAACCTATTAGGTTATCAGGTCAACCTGATAACCTGCACTATTTTTTATCAGGTTATCGGGTCTGACACGATAACGACCCGATACCTGATAAGCAAAACCTAGACCTGCTAATTTCGTGTCGGTCTCGTGTCGTGTCATCGTGTAAATACCTGTTTTGCCAGCCCTACCATAGACCCATTTCAACATAACCCGCAACTATTGTCGTTAGGATATATGTATTTGTTGAAATAGTAGGTGTTTGAATTTATGTGATTTTTATTGATTAATTTCTCAATAGGTGGAATAAATTCGGTAGATCTAATAAATTAAAAAAAAAAAATTTATGTTAGCGTGGAAGCATTGTAACAAGGAAGTGATTAGTGGCCTCTGAGATCTCTCATCTTGCTTGAAAGCTCTTGGAAGTGTTTCGTCCTTAACACATTTTAGGGGAACTCCTCTTGATTCCTTTTCTAATTGGTGTCCTCTTTGTATATGTGTGTTCAAGTTGAATACAGATGGAAGTGTCAAGGGCAACCCAGGACCCATAGATATTGGAGGGATTATTTGTGATCATCTTGGAGTTTGGCAAGTGGGTTATTATAGCTTCCTTCATGCATCGGACTTGAGAAGCATCCATACGGGAATTAGAATTGCTTCTAGCTGGGATTTCATGAGAATTGTTATCGGGACGAACTCGTGTTGAAACTGTGACCCTTATCCTAGAAGATTGTTCATTTGGTAAACGTTTAAAAGTGAGTATTAATTTGATAGTTTAAAATATGGTCCATTTTTTATGCTTTGTAAGTGGGAGGCTAATTTTATATTTTCCAAAGGCTTCACTTTGTCATGTTTTAAAAATTACGAGGTTGGGATGATGATTCAAATTTGCGACCTATTTATTACACGTTTGGTCTCTCAAGTTTCACATTTATTTTAATCCCGCAAAATTAAAAACGTTGTTAATAATTTTGAATGGAAAATGAGTTGTACCCAACATCTGAACTTCTAATTAGGACATATTATTTCATCATTCTACTAATTTTAATTTATTTTTCTTTAACATTATTCTAACAACGAATTGTCCAAAAAATGAGAAATAATTCTAAATTTGGAAAAAAATATTTTTAGGTTTAATGGAGTGATGAAATAATAGGAATCAAAGGTCATGTGTTGAGTAGAACTAATTTTTAATCAAAAATCATTAAACACCATTTTTAATTGGGAAAAACTACAATATCGCGCCTGTACCGATACAACAGTTGAAGTTACAAGTGCGCACTGAAGAAATTACAAGTTTTTCCCTGAACTAGTAACTTTTCAAAAAACTTGTAATTTCTTCGAGACGACCTTATAATTTCAGCGCCTGTATCGGTACGGCAGCCAAGCCTTTTTTAATTTTGTAGGACGAAACAAAGGTGAAATTTGAGGAATTGAATATGCAATTTGATCGTCGATTGAAAACTAGCGTGACGGCGCGAGGTGTTTGATCGGCTTAACGCCAGAAAAAAAATGGATCCAGATGCTTTATCGAAGGCATTCGTGGAGCACTACTACTCGACGTTCGATGCGAATCGATCGGGACTCGCTAACTTGTACCAAGACGACTCCATGTTGACTTTCGAGGGCCTGAAGATCCAGGGCGCTCAGAACATCGTTGCCAAGCTTACTAGCCTCCCCTTCCAGCAGTGCCAGCACAGCATCACCACCGTCGATTGCCAGCCTTCTGGTCCCGCCGGCGGCATGCTCGTCTTTGTCAGCGGCAATCTTCAACTCGCCGGTGAACAACACGCCCTCAAATTCAGCCAGGTATTTTCACAAACAATTGTCTACATTCGCGTACTGATATGCTTGTGAATCATGATGTGTTTTGCTGTTCACTGCCTTATTTTAATGTTGATTTTATCAGTTGTTCGGGTTTCAACGGGCCATATTAGTTATTGCAACTCGTATTTTATTGTTCTGTCGATGCCATTGATTTGATTTTTACTTAATACTCCGACGTGCTAGACTTCGATTGATTCCTGGTCATTGGATGAATTAGAGCATTTTTTAAAATTGCATTTGGTGTATTTTGACGCTTTACAAGTGATTTCTCTTGAGAAGTTGAATGATTAGGCCCTCATTTTTCATGGTTTTCGGTTCATATCTAGAGGTGAAACCTACATAAGGGGGATGAAGTTTGAAATCTGGGGATCATCTAAAATATTAGTAGTGTTGATCAATGACAGTATCAACAAATATTGCTTGAATTATGGGTTTGATGATAAAGTGCTCTTGTATGTATATGATGTAAATTCATAAGAGTTCAGTACTATTGAGAGTGGAACTTTTCATCATTAAAGTTATACTATAAATGGAAAATAATATTATCCACAACTCCATCTTCAAGGAGATTAAATGGCCGATACTATCTAATATTTGAAGAGTGAAAAAGTATATGGCGGTCTTGGGTCTCTCTCTCCGTGGTTGTTGGGCCAGAGATTGTAATATGGGCCTTGATACCAGTGTACGGTGGTCTTGGATCTCACTCAATCATAAAAATTAGCTCATTAGGTTAGATTTTCTCACACACTTATAATTTGATCATCAGTCCCTTCCACAGTTGATGTCAGTCCCTTTCACAGTTGATGTGGGATAAACCCAACAAATAAGTAAATACAGTCTTGTTCATACTTTGCTCCAAACAATAAGGAAAATAACCATCTTTCCTCAAAGGGTTGAAACTTGAAAGTTTATCTTTCTCATATTTAAATTTACATCTTTCCTACCGGATGGATAAAGAGTATCAAGCTTTTCCCTTTCCCTGAATCTTCTGTAGAATGGAATATAGTTGAATAATGTGTTTAATGGGCAGCTACATCTAGCTTTCATTCATACAAGAAACTGAAATCCTTTGGCTTGCCTATTTTCAAGGGATATGAGTTTTTTGTAGATCTTTGCACTATGTTGGAGACAAACTTTTGATTGCATCGTTTTGGATGGAATTGCAGTTCGTATGACATGATAATTCCTCGCATTTTGTCTCTGTTTGCTTGTGTAGATGTTCCATTTGATGCCGACGCCCCAAGGAAGTTTCTACGTGTTCAACGACATTTTCCGTTTGAATTATGCATGAAATGTTCTGAGGCTGCCAAAAGGGCGTCCTACTTTCTGGACCAAGAAAAAAAAGAAGAAAGAAAACCAATTCTGAACTTGATGCAGAAGTTGAAAGGCATTCAATTAAGTTTGCACCCTTAACGCTGTTTGTTTAATTTGGCATTCAAATCTCTTGTTTCTTTGTGTAATGCTATGAATTGGAGGAGACTCAAATCCCTCCCCCCCCCCCCCCCTCGTCTCTCATTTTCTGGATTGCAACCAAATTCAGTTTAACACAAACGTACGTATTGCTTGCTATTTTTTCGATTTACATTGTGGAAATAACAATTTGAGGTCAGCTAGTTCTTTTCTTCCCCATACCGGTGTTTCAAAAAGTGAGCATTATGATGCCGTGATTTTGGGTCTCTTTCAATCTCAAAAGTAGAGCCATAAACGAGCCCAGCCGAGTATTAAGTATTCAAGGTTAGTTCGTTTATTTTTCATACTATTTGAATTTGTTCCGAGCCTCAAATTTTATGTTCAAGTTTGGTTCGTTTAATAATCGAGTTTTTTCAGATATTTATTATTAAATTTTAATGTTCAAGAATTATATGAATATTATATTTTTTTTGATAAAATTACTTATGATTATTCCTTATAAATTCACATACAAAATTCAAATATTTAAGTTGCGAGTCAATCAAATATAAGAATTATAAAGAATGAATATAAATTTACAAATAATTAGTCTATTATAGTAATTAGATAGGTTAAATGGGTATTTATAAAATTAAAATTTAATTGAATTAACCTAAAAAACGATTGAATATATAAAATTGTACTATTAAAGAAATTCAAAAGTATATTATACTATATTTTTCATACTAAAAATATAATAAAATATTTTAATTTCATATTATTTGAGGTGTTCACGAATATTAACGAGGCAAACTTGAACGTTTGTTTATTTGATAAACAAACTCAATAAAACTTTGAGATTGGTTCATTTATTGCTATTATAGAACCGAGCTTGAGTAGTTGAACGGTTTGGTTCGTTCACTACCCTATTATTGAGATAAAACTTTTCCCCACACTTAAAACCGGACTACCAATCCTTTTCCTCAATCTTCCTCCTCACACATTAGTTGTTTGGATCTACTAATTTTTTATCAGTCTCTCCATTTATAATTGTGTGGACAAAGATGTTGTAACTTGGGTTCTGATACTATTTTGGGTAGTCTCAAGCCACTTTCAATCTTGAAAGATAATTCATTAGGTGAGGCTCTTTCTCACTTGACTATTAGCAACGATTGCTACGATCAATGTCCGATAAATCCAATACTTGGGACAAACGTCTTAAATTTTTTTTTGGCAAAATTGTGCAAATTGATGGGCGGTGGCGTGATGGTAGAAATATACGCAGCATCAGGTTTTTGAATTCCTAAGCAACCATTTAGAGTGCTTTTAAAAGGGCAAAAAAAAAAAAAAAGTTCCAAAGAACACCGGAGGAAGACATGAATGAGATGTTATCAATTAAGCTATTGCTTGATGCGGTAACGTTCGCCTTTTTCCTGGTCATTCCACCCGTCGTTTGTCTCTTCCTCGCCAAACCCCAAAACCAGGACCACCCTTTATAAACAAGTGCAATACCACCGACTGTGGGCAAAAAAGAAAAAGAAAAATTGTAGAGAGAGAGAGAGAGAGAGAAAGGGGGAGGTGGGTAGAGAGAGAAGATGTCGGATTGGGGTCCGGTGTTCGTAGCGGTGGTGCTGTTCGTGCTGTTAACGCCGGGACTGCTGATTCAGATACCGGGTAACAGCCGATGCGTCGAGTTCAGCAACTTTCAGACAAGTGGTGCGTCCATTTTGGTTCATTCCATCATCTACTTCGCTCTCATTTGCATCTTCTTGTTAGCTGTCGGCGTCCATATGTACGTCGGCTCGTGACAATCTCAGTTTGTTTCTGTTTTCTTTACCGTTTCGAATCTGAGTAAATTTATCGATTAGGGATTGCTTTGATGTATCAACATTGAATCCCATCTACTGAATTCAAATTTAGTGTTCATAGAGATTTGCTGTGGTGTGCATTGAATTTAGGTGTTTTCTGCTTCCATGAATATGATTGCTATGTGCTTACACTTGATTGTATGCTTCTAAATCAAAAGAAGAAAAAATGAAAAAGTTAACGCTTTAGTAAAGATTGCCATCGAAAAGCGCTTTTCCGGCGGCCGGTGAGAGGCCGTTGGTGGGTTCTCTGGAATACTAGGACATCTGGGTTCTGGTGAAGTCCTTCAAGCAGTCAGCTGTTCTCTAATTGTTAATTTGTTGGTTTGATTCTGATCATCAGAATGAAGAAAAGGCCTCTCTCCACAAACAGAGGGAGAAGAGGCCTAAAATTAATATAAAGGGGCAAGGAAGGCTCCTGCAATACAGGCAGCTAGCTATGGGGTCACCAGCTAGAGGTGATGGCTCGGATTCGAGTGCAATAGATGTTCTGCGAATGGCCTTTGGTTGGTTTAAATGAGTGGAACCAATTCGTTAACATACCGCCGAGCCATTTTTTTTAATCAAGCCTTTATTGCAGCCCATGCTACTGAATCAGCTGTATTTTTTTTGGTACAAACAATTAATAATCGTTTTCCCCTACTTGCTGCGGCAAAAACCAAATCACAAACTTCCCAAAAAAAAGGAGCAGCTCAAGCACAAAATTCTAATCAACGTATCTCCTAATAAACTGTATTAACCTGTGATTGTTATACAGTCTGCCCCTTGAAATACATACAGTACAGCAGCCATAGAAGTTGCAGTCGAGCTCCAATATAGGAGAACTATTATTTAGGAAGCAGGAGAGAGAGATACCTACTGCTCCTTCTGTGTAGCTAGGCATAGATATGGATGTTGAGGATGACAAGGAAGAGAATAAGAAGCAACCCAAAGATCACAGTATGCAACAGCATCGAGACGAGGCTGGTCTTCATGTTCAGGAAATCAACCGGCCGATGCTTCCCTGGAAGCTGGAAGATCAAACCCGGCGACAAAAACGCAAACAGAGCCGACGCAATCAACGGGCCTGCCCAATCGTTCATTCCCACCGTCTGATCTGATCAGCAACGTTTGAAACTAATTGCCCTGGCTATGTATAACGTATGAGATGAAAGCAGAGAGGAGCAGAACACAGCATAGATGTTAAGAAGTGGGTTATGGTGTCACCTCAACCCACCCCACCATATAAATTATTGACCTGAACTTCGAATAAAAGAAGAGGGATGGGGATTGAGAATCACATAAAGTAAAGAATATCATAAATTAATCATCCACTTTCTTCTCCTTTTTTCTTTCTACTATTATCTTATAATTTTTTGATTCCTTGGATAAGGCACCCTTTGTAGAGGACACCTGGATTTGGTTTGGTTTGGTTTCGGAATATAATCTTTCTATGTTTTAGTTATACGTGGGTGATTCTGCCGACGTTACATTTCTGTTTTGAGAGTAAGTAAGATTCTGAGAAAAATTAAGTATAATTAAAAAAAAGTGAATATATCTTGGTTTGACCACCACTTTTAGTGTCTATGGGAGTGAAAAAACTTGTTTGACAACTTCTCCAAAATCTTGGTTGATCCCCATTAGGTTGTGTTTGGATAGAAATTTTTTAGAAAGGATTTCATTTGGTTAGAGGAATTTGAAATTCTCTTTTGGCAAATCCCTTATTTGGGTTTGTTTAGATTTTAGGAATGAGAGATTTGTCAAATCCTTTTAGGAGTGAAATGAAGGATTTTGAAATCTTTTTGGGAAAGACTGAATTTGACAAATCCTTCCATGAGAGGATTTGGGAAATAATCATTGATCATCTTCATCTTCGCGACGACGAAATCCCTAATTATGCGCCTTCGTCCTCTTCTTTTGCTTCTTCCTCGACGATTTCATCTTCGTTCGTCGTTATTGTCGTCATCGACGATTTCGTCTTCGTCTTCTTTGTTCGTCGTCGTCCATCGTTGATTTCATTTGGTTATCGTTGATTTCATTGTTTGACGGCATTTCGTCGTCGATTTCATTGTTTGAATGCTTTGTCTACCAGTTCGACTTCATTGCTCGATGGTTTGTGAATTTGGTTCGAATTTAGGGTTTTTCGTCCAATTGGGTTCTTCGTCTTCTTCGTCTTGCTTTAGGGTTCTTCGATTCGTCGTCTACCAGTTCGAAATTGTGAAATTTGGTTGTCGATTTCATTTGGTCGCCGTTCGTTCGATTCCTCGTCTACCAATTTTTTGTTTTTAAATTCTCGAAAGTGGAAAAAAACAAAACAAAACTATGGCCATATTTGTTACTGTTTGTGGTTTGTGTTTTAATTCCAATAAAATTGTTCTAATAACTCTGTTTTGTTCCCATAAATTTGTTGTTGAAATTTGATATTAGAAAAAATATTGTTTACAAATACTTTACCTATCCAAACAAGAGAATTGTAAATTACATGTTTAAATACTTCATCTCCAACAATTATCTAAATAAGAAATTTGTGAAATGAAGAGATTTCAAAATCCATAAATCTCTTGCCCAAACGGAACCTTAATATCTGCAAGATTTGCAGGATTAAGGGGTTATTGGGCCGTTAAAGTGAATGCTTGATTCCCTTTCTATAAATAGTGGTATATGATAACTGTTCATGAGCAGGGGTCGAGGTCCGAACAGGGATTTAGCGTATTTGAGTCATCCTTGGATATCATGAGGATGGATCATTCGTGTACAATCCCGAGCAAGGACATGAGGTCTCAGAGGCATATAGAGGCATATACTTGGTTCTACTGATGATCTTGGTATTCTCCTCGGATCCTGAGCGATGGATACCAGTGTGTCGATTTCGACTCCGGTGTCACGCAAACATTGCAAAGTTATGCTCGGGTTCATGTGCATCATACAAGATTTTTATTTTTACAAGTGGCAATATTTGAAATTGGTCAAAATATCTACTTGAGGAGAAGCATTACTTTGTCAAGAGATGGTACTGGAGTTTTCTTAGGTGTACAAATCAGCTCCCAAAGTGTGGAAGTGTTTTTGTTTAAACAGATTAGTTATCACTAATTGAGTGATTTGTACACCAACATAATTATGTTATTACATTTTTTTCAAACTAAAACAATTTCGTGTATGACTGTCGATTTTAGGTGAAACGTCTCCTGGTTTTGATGTCCTTTTGGATTTCTTTGTAACAAATTTGTGACATTTGACAACGATGGTTTTACTACTTTTAAAAATTTGCCCTCTATATTTGAAATCAATTTAAGTAAGGGTTTTAAATTTTTTTACCCCTTAAGTTTAGTTCTCATAGTTTCATTTAATCATTCAACTCCACTCCAATCTTTAAGTGATTATTTACAATTTTGAACATAAAACAATCACCTACGACCATGCTCCTGAGTCCTGACTGTTTTTTAAAAGTTTTGTGGGCATTTTGAACCTCATTCCCTTCTATTCCTATTTCCCCCCTAAATACACATAAAATATACATATAATATAATGTGTATATGATGCCAAAAACTGGATCGTTAGAGATGATTCTTGAGGTTCGAAATGCGATCCTTTTTAGGGTTAGGATTTCTGCAAAACAAAGCACTATGGGTGGGTTTACCTGTATAGCACTTTCGGTGTGAGAATCAATAGAGTTTCAGATAAAGATTTAGTAGGGTAATGCCTAGGACAACTCGTGATTCTAATTAGCCCAACCACAAAATAATCTAACCCGCACATTATTGGGCAGTTCATGGTTTAAACTAGCCAATCCGCGCACTCTAACCCGCGTATTATTGCACGGTCCATGGTTCAAATTAGTCCAACCCGCATAATATTAGTTTGGTCCATGATTTTGACCCAAACTACTCCAACCTGTCCGCTGCCCACCCTTATCTCTTATTAATTAGACTAATACCTCTTGGGTATTCCGATTAGTGTTTAAAAATATAAATTTAATAAAAAATCAAAATTTAGGTATATGATATTTGATGTATATGATTTAATTTTTGAGTGGGAACTCTATTTTAATAAGGCTAATTAAGTGCTAATAATAACATTAGCGATGTGGGTAGTAGGATTAAATTAGGGGCTTAGTAGTTAGTACCTTCTAGTCGTGCTCATACAAAGGACAAAATGGTTTCAGTGTCCGAAGAAACTGCCCTTCTTCGGAGCTGCCTTGATTTGCTTTGTCCATAAGCTACTCTCTCTCTCTCTCTCTCACACACACACACACACACACACTCATTTTCATCGCTTTGGCCACCGCCGGAGTCTTCAGAAGAGAGAAAGCAAGAAGTAAAATGGCGGACTGGGCGCCGGTGTTGATAGGGGTGGTGCTGTTCGTGCTGTTGCAACCGGGACTCCTCTTCTCGCTCCCTGGAAACGGCAGACCCATGGAGTTCGGGAGCTTGAAGACCAACGGCAAGGCCATTGCCGTCCACACCCTCATCTTCTTCGCCCTCTACGCTATCCTCATCCTCGCCGTCCACATCCACATCTACACCGGCTGAAAAATCTCCTGCTACTCCACTTTTGCTTCCTCAGTTAGTCTCTCGCTCTCACTCTTTTTAATGTCTACTCGAGCATGGATCTGTGATTTCACCTTGTAATTCCTCAGTTCAATGAGAAAATCAATAATCTAGTAGTAATAGTTCATGTTGTTGCAGATCTCATCTTTTCAAATTGCAATCAATGTTCTGATTTTTTATTTTAGGGAGGTAGAACAATGATTTATTCATTAAGCAAGCTTCAAATGAATGAATAAATAATTGTGTTCGTGTGATGAAAACGATGGGGAGGGGGAGCACGACATAATCGGATTTTGAGTAATTTCTTTAATAAGATTGTGCGATGATATTGAAATTGACTGAATTTCTTTGAAAAATGATTTAATCTGTCTGGGGAAGCCCTCCGGGAATTAAATTAAATCTTAAGGGAGTGTGCATTAAGATCGTCCGAGAGATAGATAGCTAGTCAAAGTGTGTTACAAGTTATATAAAAAGAACTACTAAATAATATCGATCGAAACATTGAAAGTTACAGAAGGGATCTAACAACAGAGCATGATCAATCATCCTTGAAACCAAACTTTGGTTACAAGTTACAAGAAATGATGGAAGAAGAAAAGAAAAAAAAAAAAAAAAAAAAAAGGAGAAAATGTATGCAGGTGGGTGTGAAGAATCAACCAGGGCGTATGTGAATACCGATGGCGACGATGAGGATGGTGTATATACAGAAGTAGAGGACGGCATGAACGAGGATTGATATGCCGCTGGTGTACATGTTCCCAAATTCCATGACCCTCGTCCTTGCTGGTAACTGGAATAGCAGTCCCGGTGACAGCAATATGAACATCACCACCGCAACCACCACCGGTCCCCAATCCGTGTCCGATCCCATTGATTCAATCTCTCTTAACCGCGCAGACAAAAGTGGTGTGATAGATTCCTCTTTGGCTGTTGTTTTATTGGCTCGGAGTCTTCCTTAGCGAGGAAGGAGGGAAAGAAGAGAGTGGGTTCAAAAGGGTAGCCCCCAGTGGACGGTTGCTTTATGAAGATCGGAAGAAACAAATCAACTTTTGCTTGCCTTGAGTGGCTTCCAATAATTAACAGTTCGTTTGGGGTGGGAGAAGTGGAGGGAAGAGTCTCGAGATAAGAGGAGAGAGAACAAAAGGAGAGATTTTTTTTTTTTAATTATATAATAAGTTGTATTCAGGTCAGTTTACTAATCACTTCTTTGGGCGATCTTAAGGGCGCACTCCCATTGGGTGCTACGTTTAAGAAAACACCTTTTAGATTTCATGCCAAATTTGGTCTTGGGATTGCCTCTTTTCATATTCCTGAGGCACGTCACGTCACGTCACATGCTCGGGAATAGGGAACATTTGATGGGTGGAAATCTGAGTAAGATCTAAATTGTTGCCACACATGTTTATTAAGAACATGTCGTGCATGAGAACCTACAACATCGAACAATATCATGAAAACTTACAAAACCTACAAGATCGAACAATATCACTATCCTCGAGAACATGCTACTTACCCGACAAACACCTTCCTCGAGCAACTTTGTGTCCTACATCACCCCGGCGAGGGATGGAAGACCTTGGGCCACAACACTATATCCCGATTAGGGTTAGAGATCCTGAGATAAGTCAACGCTGTTATTCCTGCTTGTGGGCAGTTGTAACGTCTCCCACTCATTAATGAAAGAGTCGTTATTACTTTTTAAATAACGGCTCATTACTTCATATCTCACCAAATTTACTACATTAATGATAATGGGGTGAGATTCGGGAAAGATTTGTCAAACAAGTCTTCTCTTGTCTATAAATATCAGAAGAGGGGGATTTAGTCTGGTGTGCACAATTTTTCCTAATAAATATTCTACCAAATTCATTTTCGATCATTCTACTAATTCTCAAATCAGAGGTGCAACGTTGACATGTCCACCTTGGTGCATTATTTTGCTGGAATTAGAACTAGGAAAATTATATTATTTTTAATCCTGAAATTCTATAAGGACGAACTAAATTTTGGCTTGATCAAGTGTCTTCCTTTATCTCCCTCCAAACGGATCCTAAACGCGTAACAAAAAAGAAAAAGTGAGAATTAGAGAGATGAGAAAAAAGGAGATGATGATTTGGAATGCATATTGCTTTAATTTGGTTTAATCTCGAATTTAAAAAAAGAAGCTAAAGGTGTCTTCCACGTGTCTTTCATGGTGATGCTTGAAAGAAACCCCATACTTCTATTCCGATTGATTGAAAAAGAAACCCCATATTTAGCCAATACATAATAACCAACATCGTACATAAAATAAATGATCAACGCCACCGCTTTTACTTTTCTAATCTTTGGATTAAATTATATCAATTTTTACTTAGAATTGACTTAACCCATTATTTGTGAAATTAATAAATATTTAGGAATGAGAATGAAAAACAATCCTAATGTGGATAAAATCGGGCTCTTTCTACGCGTCAGCTACCTAGACCTAATCTGCCACGTCACCAGCTCCACGTCACGGCAACCTGACTGAGCCCGGTGTATAGACAATCCGGGCGACTTCTCGGGTCGGTGGATAGGAAACACTCAAAGTCTCCAAATAGCAGCCTCCCGAAGAATCGCCGTCGAGGACAGATCGGCGCGCTCATACCGACCTATCAGGTCGGTCCCATGGGCCTCGCCGTCTACAGTAAAGGGCCCAAGGCCTAGGCCCATAGCTCTAATCCACCGTGCTGCTCATGCGCATGATTGTTTAGCGCTGATCCGGGCTTAAGGCCCTAATCTTGTGGGCTCTAATCACATCTATACCTATAAATAGAAGGCCTCATCAACACTTTTAGGAGGGAATTTTAGAGAGAGAAACTCACCACAGATCGTTCAGACAGATCGAGGTAACAGTAACCTTACGATATGATTTTCTACCCCTGAGCTCTTACTCTCACACCGGATGAGACACGTTGGGAAAAACCTGACTCGTTCTGTGTGTAGGCGATAGATCGCAGCCCGACCCAGACAACGGCCAGGAGCAAAAGACCAGGAGCATAAGACCTGGGCTCGGACGTTGGTCGGATAGTGCTCGTCCAGCCCGGTTGCAATACACAAGCGACGACAAGGACCACCCCAATACAATCTCCATTTCCCTCATTCCGAAGGTGTCCGGACCATACTGCTTGTTGGACTAATTTTCGACATTAACAAGTCTCACCGACCAAACTTGTAAATGGAATGATCACTCCTAAAATTATTACATTCCTTAATTGTTCCAATTTATCACATTCATCAGAACTAGAACAAGAACACTAGAAGTAGAAGTAGCTGATGATGTCAAGGTGGGCGATATGTTCAAGGGACATTGCCGTCTCTCCTCTTTGTCTACTTCTAACCGCGTCTTCTCTTCCCTTAATTTTGTTGCATTTGCTTTGACCTCGCCTCTAACTGTAATAAATTCCAACTCCCTCCTCCTCCTCCTCATCTGGGCTGCTCTGTTTCCTCCCTGTTAGAGACAAAGATCAAGAGAGGAAGAGAGATGGCAGATTGGGGGCCGGTGGTGATAGCGGTGGTGCTGTTCGTGTTGTTGACGCCGGGGCTTCTGTTCCAGCTACCGGGGAAAGGCCGAGCCATAGAATTTGTAAACTTTCAGACAAGCGGAGTTTCCATATTTGTCCACACCATCCTCTTCTTTGGCCTCATCACTATTTTCCTCATTGCCATTGGCGTCCACATCACCACCGGATGATCGCCGGTCGGAAGTTCAATTGCTCACCACTTACTATATTGCTGTTTGTATTTCATTCCTATTGTAAGATTCTTATATGCTACCAATCACCATTATTAGAAGTAAACAAGAAATTCAATTTCCAAACTCTATTTCCATCTCAAATTCAAGAACTTCAAAATAATAAAAATAAAAAATTCCTATCTCATCACATGACATCTACACCAATTCAATTTGGCATCAAATGTGACCCGGGCTTCTGAACACAACAACATACACTTCACAAGCAGGCCTCAATTTCATGAATTTCCATGCTGCAAATAGTACATTGTCAAAAGTTTAAATACATGAAGCCCAACAACTAAATGCTACATCATATAGGGAACAAGTTGATGAGGGTGCGAGGGTGGTTTTCCACAATCCACACTGAGAATTTAATAGGTGAACAATCATGAATATAACTTGAGCTGGCCTATGATCATCTAAGAATATACGAGCTAATTAATTGGCGTAAACAAACAAGCTCACTTGTTATTTTAAGAAAAGTTAGACATGGGTTTACATTGAAGCAACCTAGGAAGGTCTTAGAAAATGACCTAGGCCCAAAATATTCAAATAACTAACTTAAATATGGTAAGTTTCACTCCATAAATATGGTAATTTATAGGTCAAATACAACGATTCTGATATTACTCAATTCCTGATTAACTTATTCTCACGATAAATATTTGGCCGATACGATACCCGTATCTCAAGTGTTTTTCCTAAGTTTTGCAGGAGTTAATCAAAGAGTTAAAGGTTGGGATCATTGACGAATTTTCAGTATTATCGTAAGTGCGGAGAAGAGAGCAATATATCTCACGCGGCTGATTTGATTTCGAAAATTAAAAAATAACAATTTTCTCGTAATTTTGTAGGATCCTATATGGGACGATAATCAAAAGGAAAAGAGATTCTATCCATCATTCATTTTCCATCTAGAAGAAGATTGTAAGGTTTCAATAAGTTAAGCATAACATGCTATATAAAAATATATTTTTGGATATTTTTTTACCCAATTATTTGTGGGATCCAATTTTATGTTGAGATATGTGAATATACCAATATATTCTATTTGGTAAGAAAATAAATTGTGGTATAGACGCTCAACTAGGGTGGGCTCGAGCTCGAGCCTAAGCCTAGGCTTGTAGTGAATTTTTGGCTTGGCCTTGCTATCATTTTAGGTGAAAGTTAATCCAAAAATTAAATTAATCCCCAAACAGAGTCTAATTATTCAAATTCGTAATTGCATAGAGTTACAAAATCTGAATTTTGTTTTTGTGTGTACTTATAAAAGTAACTTTTGCTTATTAATTTAGGAGTTAAATCTTAGGTTGTAATTGGTGGGAGTTATAAGTGTCATTTCCTTATCTTCAATTGCTTTTTCTCTTCCCCATAAAAGAGTAGACTTTCTTCAGCATATAAGCATAAAAAATTAAACTTTGCTTTCACGTTTTCTTCTGAGTTCTTTGTTCTTGAGAGTGAGAGAGTTCTGTGCTTGTTGAAATTAATTGGGAAATAAACTAGACAAGAAATGAATGAAATGAAATAGAGAAATATTATATATGGAGAAGAATTTTAATGGATTACATTGTCACATATGTTCTATTACAAGAGAGGTTTCCACATTCAATTATATAGAGAAACTACCTATGAAAATGTCAACATGTATTAAATGCTAATTAGATGGAATATAGATATTAAATGCTAATAGGTGGTAGATATATATTAAATGTTTATTAGGTGGAAGATAAATAGATATTTCAACATTCTCCTTCAAACTTAAGGTGGTAGAATATACCAAATTAAGTTTGAAAAAAAAAAAAAGAGCAAAATATATTTTAAACCCTCTAATTATTGACACATTTCTAAGTAATCCTCCTAAATTTATGAATTTCATTTTTAATCCCTCCACGTATGAACATAATTTTAGAAGGTCCTTCTGTTAAATTTTTCATCAAATCTAACAAACTGAGGGCCAAAATAGTATTTTACTATTTTTTAAAATCTTCTTTCTGTTCTTTACTTTTTCTTTTCTTTTTTCTTTTTCTTCTTCATTTATCTCTCTCTCTCCCGCTCAACTCTCTCTCTCTTGCCCTCCCTTCCTCTCCCTCTCTTCGCTGGAAACCACCCCTGTTATGGGGTGGTGGGGACCCCCAAGTAGGATAATTAAGAGATTTGTACTCAATTTAAAATTAAAATATAATAAATTATAAATTAAACTCTCTAAGTGGAACTATAAGCCAGTTGTCTCTAGATTTTAATTCATCCAAAATGACGTGAGAATTAAATACCAAAATTGAATCTAATTTTTTTGAGTGGTGCCATTTTGTAATTGAGAATGTTCGTTCCACATAGATTTGAATTAAATTTTGCAGATGTCCAAAAGTGGTGAGCGACCAACAGTATGGTCCAAAAAGGTAATATACCCACAAGATTGTTAGCGTGATTAACTTGGTGAATTTAGGGATGCTGACGACCTCCGAGTTGAGCTCAACTCCTTCACTCCGAGTATCTGCACATAGACTCACCGGGATTGTGCCCGGTGAAATCCCTCCGACGTGAGAGTAAGTATCCAGGGGAGAAGGGCTAAAAGTGCTATAGTGTCAGTAGATAAGACGTACCGTTGGGCAGTGGATGCTAGAAGGTATTTATAGGCTTTGGACTCGATTAGCGCTGTGAATTTAGAGAGTTAAGCTCGGGTTAATTAACCTAATCCTCTGAGTAGCCAATGAGCAAATAAATTAGTGCTCTGATCATCTGGGTTGGGCTCTTGGGCCCACCTGTAGAGGCCCATGGGCGAAACCTCAGGACAGCCCGACGAGACTCCGAGCACGGAGACGACAGGCAGAGTGTGTCCGAGTTTGTCTGCCCAGCCCGGAGTCTACCGGCTCAGTTCAGACTTCTTTAGCTCAACAAGACGATTTTTAGCTCTGCTCGGGGGGAATTCCAACTCTCAACCCGGCTGTTTTTACACACTTGGAACGATATTGGCCGTGTGGTATATATGATGAGATTTCCCTATATCAAATTTAAAATATAAAAATAAATTTAATGTCCGAAGTACAATTGATCTCTACGGTTCCACATCCTAAATTTGCAATGTATTACATGGCAATGTCAAATAAAGATGTTATACTATTCTAGGTAACTGGTTTTTAATTACAAATGTTTGAGAGACAGAGATTGAATCATCTTGGACTTGGACAAGAATTGGAGACGATTCCGGCGAAATAGAACAACAACAACAACAACCCAATGAGCATCAAACATCCCAAGAAACAGAGAGGCAACAAAGTTGTGGATTTTCAATGCAGAAAACACCTAAAAGTGTGTCTTCCCTGAAACTCAGCAATTTATTTTTCGACCGCCGATTATTACACACAAACAAATATATATACATATACATATATGGTGGTGAGAGTCTAGTCACCTATTCTTTATTATATACTTCAACCCGTCCCCCAAGCACTCGGATAAGTACGTCGAATAGTAAAATAGCAATTATAATAGAGTGGGTCCAATAAGAAAGCAACGCCTAGAAGTGACATGGCAACAGCATTGATTGTTCTGACATGCATGGAGGGGTAGGGGTAAGACCAAATTTTAGGTGAGCTTCCCGAAAGAATCACTGTTCACTCCGAAGACTTCAAAGCCCGTGTTGATCGTCTCCATCCCTACGTTTGGGTAGTAGGCGGGCGGGAATTGGTTGAGATACTGGTTGTTCATCGCCGGTCCCATCTGTATGCCGGCGATATTTGGAGCGAGCGTCTCCATCCCTGGAGTTGGGTAGTGGGCAGGCGGGAATTGGTGAGGGTAGTAGCTGTTGTTCATCGTAGCTGCCATCTGAATGCCAATTGTACGTATATTCATTTCATTCATCAAACCATCAAAACAAAAGGGGAAAAAGAAATCTTTATTTGAGCAGTGATTGGCCTTTATCTCTCTCTCTTGGGAGGGGACGACTAGAGGATATAAAGCTGTGGGCATACCCTGTTTCATGGTTGCCAAAACCCAAACCAACAATTCTCTGTTCAATGCTTAATTTTGTAATAGTTAGTACTTACCAATTCAGAGGGGGGTGTCAGACGTTCAGCCATCAGTTGTTTCTGCAAATTATATAAAACAAATATTTATATAATATGATTTATTGGGTAAATCATACATTTTAGGCAGGTACAAGTATTTTTTTTATAAATTTGTGGATGCCGATCATCATACTTGCACAATCTCTAGAAAGGAACTTAAAAGAGGTAAAAACAGCAGCTTGATATTGATAGGGGAGGAAGAGAAACTGACCTTTCTGATTTGAATGCTTCCGACCAAGGCATTCAGATGGTGCTCCAGTTGATCGAGCTTCGTCAAGTTGAAATGATGCCCTCCTCCTTCAAGGCGCCTTCATACCAAACATGGAATTAGAGACAGGTATATATAATATAAGGGGGTGTGGGTGTTGGACTAATTAAATAAATACCTTTGGATGACTGATAGGACTTCCTTGTCTGACAAATGATCCATCAGATATCCAGCAGCAGTCATCTGATGGTCACCAGGTCCAGGTGGTGTTAGTTGGGTCAATTGATTTAAAGAAACAGGCAGGGGCTGCTGAATGGGGCTCAAACATTTGCCAACCTTATTATCAATGCTGCTTGCAGGAAGTTGTGCAACATCTTTGGATATCTGGTAGCGATCAAGAATTTCTCCCAAGCTGCAGGTAAATACAAATCAGCACAATAGTCTAAATGCAAACAAAAAAAGAAAGGAGAAGAAAAAATGCTAAAATCTCTGATACAGATTACTTGAAAACTATTGGTGGTCACCGAGATTCACAGTGCAAAGTTTGAATTTCCAATCACTTCAAATGCATAAATAATTACAGAAGGTGAATCCTTTGTGATGGCTTTTCTTTTGAAGTTCTGTCTTCTCTTGCATTTAGAAGCATATATAGGAAAGGAAGAGAATAATTTAATTATGATTTAATAATTCTATATTTCAACACTATCCCTCAAATTGGGTAAACATGACAAGAGTAAAAATGGAAGAATGGTTGTTACTAGTAATAATGGCAACAATAGGACAAAAGTGTCGGGCAATTAACGAGGATATTTGTAATGTCAAGCGATTAACGGCGACAATTGGAACACCAGGCAAAAAAAAGACAACTGGAATGCTGGGGCGACGTACGACAACAACTGGAACACCAGGCAACGTACAACAAAAATTGGAATGTCGGGCGATGTACGACGACAATTGGAACGTCGGGCGACCAACAACAACAACAACTGCAACGTCGAGCAATCAACTAGAACATCAAGTGACCAATTGCAACAACTGGAACGACGGATGATATACGGTGACAATTGAAACGCCACTCAACCAAAGGAGATAATTGAAACACTGGGTGACATACGATGAGAAGCGGAACCCCAAGTGACCAATGACGTCGACTGGAACGTCGAGCGACAAGAGGGCACAACAACATGACAACAGGCACAGTAGTGCACCAACGATGAGATAGTGGCGAGAAAATTCCTGGAGTGGGACAGCCATGAGTGGCCGCTAGACAGGAAACGCACGAGATAGCGACTAGACAACCAAGGAACAGTAGCGACGACCGCGAGGAAGGGAAGCCTGCTTCCGGACAGAGGGTGCAACAACAACAGTGGTTTGGCACCGTGGGAAGGCGGTGGTCGGATATTATGCCACGTGCCTTCCATCTTTTTTATCTTTTTAGCCTCTAGTACCAAGAAGGATATAGGAAGTCCTAATTTTATAGAAGTCCTAATTTTATCTTTTTAGCCTATGATGTATAGAACCCCAAGGGGCCTAATTCACTCTCAAAAGGCGTCTTGAGAGAGGAGGATTGTCCCTGGGCTTATCTATAGTTTAGGATGAGGTAAACACAAGCGGTGTGGGATAAAGTTTGCCAAACTATTGCGAACGGATATCGGGAGACCAACATGAGAACATGCCAGACTCTCATATCATGTAAAAACCCAATGAGTCTCTCAATCTCAAAAAATGTCTTGAAAAAAGAGGATTGTCCTAGGCTTCATATATAGCTCAGGACTAAGTAACACAAGTGATGTGGGATTTAACATGCTCAAGGTGGACTTTGCCAAACTACTGTAAAAGGATATTAGGGGGCTCACCATCAATGTGAGATTCAACACGCCTCTTCACGTGCAAAGTGGATTTTGACAAACCATTGCGAACGGATATTGAGGGCCCCAACATTGATGTGGGATTCAATATGCCTAACATCAGACAATAATTGCCTCACTCACTTTAAAAAGACGCATCATGTTGAGTTACCTAACTCACTCTAAAAAGATGCCTTGAGAGAGGAGAGATGTCTCTATGCTTACATAAAGCTCAGGATGAGATAAACACAAGCGATGTGGGATTCAACACGCCCCCTCATGCACAAGATGGATTGTGCCAAACTACTATGAACGAATTTCGGGTGGGGTTCATCATGACGTAATAATTCTATGGAATAAAGTTCTACACTATCTATTATAAAGGCATAAAGATGGATTAAACTAGGAAGAATATCGCAATCCTACAGTGGAAATAAAAATTGATAGGAAGAAACAATTGTATTGAAGAGGAGTTTCAAGAATCTCTGTTAAAAGCAAACAACTTCAAAATTATTTTTCGAAGTTAAACAGGGTAACGCAAACAGATCGTGTGAAGGTGGATTCAAAGAATTTGTCAATACGCTGAAACCCATGAAGTATTTATTATCTACAAATTGATTTTAAATAATATTTTAATTATAAGTGAATGGGTTTGGATCATAACCCATGGTGTTTATTTTTCTGGTGATCCAAATACAACATATTCATTATACAAGCCATGTTTGGCTTTTACTTGAATTCAACTAGAACACCAATAATCCTTCTCTGATGGATCTTCTTTATATTTCAATAGAAATCAACATTATCCTTTAATTGTTTCTTCCAAATAATGAGGAAAAAAATGTTTCTAAAAAATGTTTCTAGTTGGGTTGCAACTCATGTTTATCGTGTCTGACTGACGCAATACAACCGAAACCTCACAAGATTCGCATGTAAGATAATTTGATGGCGTGTTTTAGTATAATGTGCGTTCTACTCGTTCCAATCTTTTTAAACATCTCTTCAATGCTAAAAAGTACAAATTATTCTCGTATGTTGACATATTGAATAATCAAATAAACATATTAGACATAATATTCTATGAATATCTATAGAACAAGTATTCTTCGATTGGTTTTTTTTTAACAAACAAGGAAAATATGTGGACAGCATTTATTTAGACATTGTAAGAAACGTGACGCGAGGGAGGAGTTTTACGACTTGAAAGGCATTGACTGAAAAGATGTGGAAAAAATAGTAAACAACCTGGAACGACAAAGATTGACATATCCTAAAGGAGACAGAATTTCTGTGGGGGCCATATGGTAAAGAGCTGTTGGAAAGAGGGCATGATGATAAATTGATTGATGTTTGGTGTAATATATGACTCGTCGGAGGAGCCCAACATGCTAAATTATTCTTTGGGACTGTACTTTCACCAATTATATATATATATATAGATGATATTGATATTTATTTTTTATTATTTTAGAGGTCATAATTAATTTTGATAGGTTTTTTTATCATTCAATTTATTTGGCCGAGATTCTTTCTAATTTAACCTACGGTTAAAAATATGTAATTGAGTGTGCAGAGGAGCTCTTCATAGAGCGTTAGAAAGCGTCAGTTCTCATAGCAAAATTTAGGATGGACGAGGCTAGGGCGTAGCCACCCAATTCTCAACCCTGACCTACACAAGTTAGTGGTTTTCAAACCAACATTTGGAAAAGTTCTGTTAGGTTCTTAGTAGCAATCAGTGACCCTTTCTTCTTTCACATAACTTTTCGTCTACTTGATACCTGGAAGTTCTCTAAAAGTATAAAAAGCTGGAGGACTTTGTACCATCCATTCCGATGTAGTTGGATTTTGTTCAACAATCCAAGGACTTGGAGCACATCTTTTGTTTTTTCCACTGCTTGAAGTGATTGTTCACTGAGAAAAAACAATAATAAAAAATTATTCCTCTCCAAACTCTCTTTTGCTATTTGGAGCCAAGGAATGAGAAAAAAAAAAACTCAAAACCTGTTGCCTTCAAACCATAAGCATCGTCGTCGCACAAACCTCTAGCCACCACAGTGCATCTTGTTCCGCCGCCCCTGTCCTATAATAGTCCCACGGCTGCCTTGCTACTATTTGGAGGTCTAGCCCTTGCTGAGATCTAGTTTGTTGCCCTGTTGTTTGCCTAGTAGCAATATTGCAGCCCTAGTGTGTTGCCCCGTCCTGCTTTGATGTTCGACTAATTCGCAACCCCCTTAGTGACGTTATCGAGTCATATGTGCCTCCTTCGTTGTGCCATATGTACTAGATAATGATTGAGCTTCTATCTTCGTCATCTAGATATCCTGAGTACTTTCACCATGTTTTTGCCTTTTTTCTAGCAACAACCATTCTTCCATTTTTTTCGTTGTACCATCCAATTAACTCTTATTAAACTGGGACTCCAAAATATTTTTGTCCTAACTTGAGGGGGAGTATTGTAATATTTAATATTTTTATTAATGCATGATTTATTATTTAGGTCATATTTTGCATTTAGATCATATTGACTAATTTGGTAGTTTCCATTGTTCTATTAATTAGTTCATGCATTAGGGGTGATTTCCTTCCTTATTTAGCCTAATGTTGGATTATATAAGCATGGAAGAATAGCCTTATATCCAAGAAAAATTCCATTAAGCCTAAATTCTTTTGGTGTAATACCCTAAAAAAGGGGGAGCGAGAGGGGAAAAAGGGCGGGAAGGCACCGGGGAGGAAAACCCTAGCCCTATGTGCTGAACCACCGCCATTGCCCAAGTCGTTGTCCATCAGCCTTCCTGTCCAAACTGACATCCTGTAGTACTTTTGTCCAAGCCATTGTCTAGTGGCATAGCTGACCAATCCGTTGTTCTGGCCTTGCTATCCAAGGCTCGATCCTACGGCTGAATCCAAGTCCTAGTCCGTTGTCTCGCGGTTGAGTCCAAGTTTGTGGCCTTTGTCCTGCGGCAGTGTCCAGCCTTGCGATCCCTTGTCTCGCTACTGTGTGTAAGCTCACAACCCTTTGTCCCACAGTTGTGTTAAAGCACACGGTCCTCTGTCCTGTGTTGTGTCCATGTTCACGGGACAAGGTCCAGCAGTTGAATCCAATCGCACAACCCCTTGTCCCGTGGCTATCCCCGAGCCACCGTCGTCCGCCAGTCCTACCCTTCGTGGTGCCCTCCTTCCTTGTTGTTCGGCCAGTAGGCCCTGCCTTGCTACTTGAGTTCTTCAATTAGCTCTTGTCAAGTTAAGATTCATAGTCATCTTCGCTCATCTTCGTCTCAGCTTGAGGGAGGGTGTTAAAATATTTATTTTTTGATTGTGTATGAATATTGTTGTGATTGTTGTGGACTTGGTGGTATAGTGAATGTTTATTGGGGTGGGGTGGGGTGGTAAGTGTTTATTGTAAAAAAAATGATTTAAGGATGTTTTTATCATAGAATAATATATATTTTTTGAATTAGATCTCGATTAAAAAAAGAAAAAAGAAAAGAACATAATGTCTTTATTTAATAAATGGGATTACAGCCTATAGCGAGTTACTCGATAATTAAAAAAGGCATTAAATTTAAAGAAGTCATTTATAATTTGTGAAGTTCAAGAATCCTATATAAAGTTAAACTTCACCTCCATCCATATAGTTGAATTTGAATTCTACAATTTGATTTGTGGCCTTAGAAATCCCAAACATATGGGTATTAATTCGAAGCTTATTTCATGGGGGATATATATATATATAAAATTCTATCGCTTTCAAACTTTTTGGATGATGTTTGGGATATTAATATTTTTTCTCAAGTTTATTGATATGAATATATAAAATTCTATCGCTTTCAAACCATTTTAAAATTTAATTGTTCGATTCGGTTTGTATACCTTACAAAAAGAACGATTCAATTTTCAAATGCTTCGATTTTAGTTTTAAAATTTTAAAAATCTTAAGAACCAAACCAAATCGTAATATTATTTAACACATATATCCAAAATATTATTTAGTATGTATATCCGAAATGTTACCTAGTATGCATATCATTTAGAATATCCCTATAATGGTAAGTAGCCAAACAATATATACACATATATCTTATTTAGTGTATTATAATCCTTCGTGGACTGCAGTAAGTAGATCGAGAGGTCGTTCCGCCCTTTGTCCCCGAAGATGAGTAAAATATTCTCAACACCAAGCCTGCTGAAAAATTATAGGGAACCCTCTTTGAAGCATTGTTTTTAAATTGAACTATTAAAAGATATGATATAGAAACAACCGCAAAGAGTAATATCTCATCTTTCAACAGAAGGAAAGAACACCGGAAGACCTACTCGGAGATTGAACTTCGTGGCATTCACACTCATTCAGTTCAAGCTGAGTGTTGTTATTATGACAAACCACTAAGGGACGTTGCACTCCTATCAAGTTTTAAACTAGCCACCCTCTTGATTGGCATTCCATAAGCTCTCCTCGCCAAAATTCTCTCCGGAAGTCGTACATAATTGGGAGAAGCTCATATGAAAGTGACATTGGATCTAAAAAAGCCTTGCTTCGTTTCGTTCCCGTTGTGTTCTCGAATGACAGTGAAGTGTTTGTTCTTGAATGGCGGAAGTGGAAAGGGATATACTTCTTTTATAGGCCATGGGATTAGTTAACAATTGATCATGAATAACGATTAGTTTATTTGGTAGGTAAAATTATTGTATTAATTTAATTAAGATTTTATAAATTTATTTGTCAAGATGAAGGAATGTATAAGATTAAGGGAGGTATCAAGATAAATAGTTTCTAATTTTTTTACAACTACTTATTTTTCAAGGATAGTAAAAATAATTAGAGTTTTGGATTGATTGATTGATTTTTGTTTTTATTATTTTTTACTCTCTTGCAAATTTTGTCATATAAATTAAATGTTCGGCATTAGACAAATTTCAGAAAATTCGATACCAAACCGAACCAAATCCAATTCTAGTAATTTTAGTTCGGTTCAGTTTGGTTCTTTAAAAAATTGGTTTGGTTCAATTCCAAAAAAAATAGGAACCAAAATGTTCGGTTCGATTTTTCCAATTCAAAAACTGAATAACTTATCCCAAGTTTTAAGAAGCACTAAAAATTAATCCATTTGAAAGGATGAGATATGAAATGTCTAAGAACAAGGCATGGTGTCTAGTGGGTGTGGGGGGTCAAAGGCACAAAAAAAAGGGTGTCAAAGATAAAAGGTTCCTAATATCCTACCATACAACTATGGAATGGATATGCACTTTCTAAGGAAAACTAAATGGAACGAACATATACTTTTCTAGATGAAAAGTTATGGTGTCCATTGTAGTGACATGAATTATCGTTGAAAGCAGTGTTTTAGAAGGCATTATGCCTTTTAAGGAATATTTTTTTTTTTTTATTTTTCTATCTTGTACTATATTAGAGCTTAATTTTTACGCTTCTGCCTATTGAAAGGATAGGATCTAATTTATAGTTGACAGGTTACTTGTGATTTTAATTTTTTTTCCTGTGTATATTAACTCAATAATACTATTTTACTCAGTTTAATTTATATTCTATCAACTAAAATTGAACTAGTTAATCACTAGAAAGCCCGAGTTGCACCATGTCACTTCGGTCTATGAATGGGGCGACGAAACTCAAACTCAAGCTAAATTGAGAAAAGATCACTATCAAACTACATGAACTACGTCTTGATTTCGAGATCCACCGTCATTATCGTATACATACGCCACTCACCGGTGTCACAACATCAATAAAGTCAGCCTCAAACAAAATGGGAACCATTGAACAAGGATAAGCATATGCTAGAAATAAAGATATCATACTAGCAATAGTCATCTAAGTCGCATATAAAGAAAGCTAGCAAGGATACTTCTTTGATGCTTTACACAAAGTAGAGGCTAAGCTCCCATCTTTATATCTGTCAACATATATATGCATAATTGTTGCACTGGGGTTCAGGGTGCAGGGGATGATACAAGAGAATTTGATAAAAAAAGGTAAAGGTTAGACGCATGAGAAAGCAACAACAACAATCCTAAACCTTTCTCGGCCCGCACAAGTATATACTACATCTGCAAAAGAAACATGGGACTAAAATATTAATGATGCATCCAACACCCAGTTTAATGAATAAAATATAGTTTTAACATAGTACAAGGAAAGTTAAAAACAAACAAAATAAATATTCAACATGGGTGTTCCCTGCTGGGAGCAGGAAACAAAGAAGTCACTGCGCAGCCATCTGTAACAACAACCAGGGTTAGGGAATTGATTAACTAGGGTTCCTGGACTGTTGCTGAGATAATGACAAACTGCTCCGATTTCATCAAAATTTAAGATTAAAATAGCAGGAACAAAAAAAAAAAAAAAAGTCTGATAAACTTATTATCCCTACATGGAAAGTCGGATCATACATACCAGTTATTACTGCTGTACTCATAAAGCTTGCCTTTATCGGAGAAGATGAGGAGCGCGACGTCTACGCCGCAGAGCACCGACAGCTCACGAGCTTTCTTCATCAATCCAGAGCGTCGCTTCCAGAAAGTAACCTGTCGGCTGCTCCGGTCTTCGATCAACCTAAACTGCAGTTTCCCTCTCACCATAGTCGGAGCCCGAATGTACAGTAACGATTCTCAAATTCAGGAACCAGGAACGGAGTGTTGATTAAGGAATAGGATAGTGGAGGGGCTTAATTTATAGTGAGGGAACGAAAGATAAGGCAATCAATTAGATGAATGGGGAATATCGGAGATCCGGGGGAATCAGAAAGGGGTATTTAGGAAGGGACGCGTGGCGTGTAATGGGTGGCGGAGACATCTTTGATGCTCGTCGCGAGGCACTCTTTGCCGGTGCGGCGGTGGGTTTCATAAGATTCGGATAGGCGAGAGACAGAGAGATTTTGGTTCATTTAGGAAGTAGATGCACTTCCATAATCAAATAGAAAACAGTAAGCTCTAAATAGGCCTATTTATAATATGATGAAGAGGCGGCAGAGTGAAGATATTTTATGTTTTTTTTTTTGGATAAAACATAAAATAAAAATGATTTGAGGTTGGAAGATATTTTGTTTGTACTAAAAGGATATTTGGACAGGTTAATATCATAGACACCCCTTATATTTTTTAAAAATTCTACTGACACCCTCTTATATATAGAAATTATCGCGAGAACCCCTGCACAAAAAAAAAAACCGTCTTTACCCTCAATTTTATCAGAATTAATTATATAAAAATATTATATTACTGTTGATGCGTAAAACAGGTACACACCTCGAGTATGGTCCAGTCGGATGACAGGTGGGTTATCTTGCTGAGGTGAAGTCGTTGGTTAAAAAATCTTTACGTGTACTGTGCTGAGTCCTAGGAGGACTAACCTGTTATGTTCAGAATCCTTCTCCTCAGAGAGTGTACCTACAGAAGGTTGAGACTGAGATTTGTCCCGGTAAAGTCACTCTAGCATAGTAATCAGTGCTTAGACAGAAAAGGTACAGTAATGCAACAAGTAAACAAATGAACTCGCGCGTAATGTAAAACGTACTTCGGGTTTGCCTAGCCCCCGATATATATAAGAGTTGGAGATGATTAGTCGGGTCTAAACATAGTTAATTAGTCGAAATCCTGTGTTTAACTGATAATTCGGGACGTTTAAGAGATAACCGTTGGGTTTAGGTTTTTGGGCCCATTTGGCAAAGCCCACGGGACTTTGCTAGACATGTGATAGTAAGTTGGTAGAGGAGAGTGGAGATCCGTGGAGTCCTGGAGAAGAATTGAGTTGGAAGGGTGAGCCGGTCTGTAAGACCCTGATTTTTATACACACACAATTTAAGTCGTATTTTAGAACATTTATAAAATAACGGGGGTGGATGACGTTATTTATTATTTGATTTTAAAAAATTTGAGGTCAATTTGTAATTTTTAAAATATTAAAATTAGAATTTGGGTCTAATTAATAACTTAAAGAAAATTGAGGGAAAATTAATGTAATTTAGAAATAATTAATATATATATATATAAGATAAAGATCAATAATAATAATAATAAAAAAAAGAATAAGAAAAAGGAGGTAAGGTCGGTGAGGGCTTGACCTCTTTGTCAACATATATACAAATATACATCCTCACACACACGGCAGAAAAGAGAAGAATCCAGAAACGAAAAGAGAGAAGGTAGGCCGATGTGTGGGTGGTAAGATCCGACGTTGCCGTTGTTGTCTGGGTGTGTGGCCGTCATTCAGTCGACGACGACTGTAGGGGTGTGTGTGCTTGGCGTTTGGGTGTGGGTGTGTTCCTCCGTTTGTTTGGCATGTGGATGAGTAGTGGGTGTGGTCAGTGGGTGATCGACGGGGGTAGTGGTTGTCACACCCCACCTCAGACACCCATCATCGTGGGGCCGGCGTGACGTCGACACGACCTTATCTTAACGTCAAATCCACTAGTAAACGACAAAGTGCATACAAAAATATACAACCATAAATTCTGACCATATACAACATCTCTAACTGGGGACACACCCGTCCCTAAATTACAATAACAATAAAAGTATAACAACAATGAAGCTCTCACAGGTTCGCCTCAGACAGCTCCTCCCAAAATATTTCCATACTATACCATCGCCGGACTCTACCTAGTGCCAGTAGAGGACTGACTCCTAACTGTTGTACCTATGAGTATATTGCCTTCTTAGTAAAACATTTTTAAAATACTAATACATTCTAAATATTACCACAATTACATATGGATCAAGCATAAATATATAAGCAGTGAAAATAAAGCGATATAGATAAGTTCCATCCAAATTCATCTAGTATAAAATCATACCAATCACCATAATAAATAATAAATTACCCAATATAAGTAAAACACCACATCTCAAACACACATCTCAAACCACCATTCCACCACAACACACACTGGCTAGCCATAATGATCGTTTTAACCTCACGATCCGGAGTTGCAACGGTACCGTAACATCCTCAGGAATGTCTTCCTACGAAATATCCACACCCCTTTTGGGGAGAAATATAATCCACATCCCTTACGGGGAGAACTATCCACATCCCATGGGAAGAATCCACACCCCTTGCGGGGAGAAATATAATCCACAACCCTTTCGGGGAGAACAACTATGGCATCGTCAAAATCATCAGTATAGTTAAAAGTCCACATCCCTTATGGAAAGAAATATATTTTCACACCACATCGTAAAAAAATCCACACCCCTTATGGGTAGAATATAAACCACCCATATCCAACGAAAATTATTTTTAATCCTTCTTTTTATAAACCAACACAATTCCCCGGAAATTCATTTTACCAACTTACCCCAAAAATCTGTTTGATCCATATCATTTATGAAATCATACAGAACAACCGTCGAACAAACTGAACGCACACACACACCAAGTCACATGCACACACTGATCACAGTTAAACACACACACAATCATACACAGAACACTCATACACACGCAAACCCACATGATTTCCGACCATCGATCACATATCAACGAATCCTACCGCCGATTTTCTCCCTCTTCGTTTTCTGTTTCTCTGTCTCGCCGCGGCCAACGAGATCTCGCCGTCGATCAAGCCTCGCCATCCCACCAACCGAACACACGCACCACCGGACAAACGAACCTACGCATTTTCACGTCTACCCCCATGCACAACAGCATTTGAACACACCCACAGCTCGTATGATCACCGGCCGAACCACCCTCTCTCTCTCCTGAAATTGACGACGACACCCACAGCGTTCAATCGCACCACCCCACGTCGAAGCACACCATTGGCTATATATAGCCCCACCCACGACGAACCCATGCCGGTGACGCTGATCGGACCACCCCTCTCCGTCACCGATGGCCGACGACCAACAGCTGACCAATCTCACCCACGGCGATCACCGCCTGAACCCCCAACCCACCGGACTGAATAGCACACTCTCGCTGATCACCTACACGACCGAAACACACTGTCGGCCCAGACCTGACTTGCTCCTCTTTATCTTCTTTTTTTGTTTTTTCCTTTTTTGTTTTCTCAGTTTTTCCTTTATCCCGTGATGAGTTGTATGCATGACTGAGTATATATAAAAGGTAGTGGATGATCACTCATTCCCCACTTGTTATTATTATTATTTTAATTACATAAATCTCCCCCTAAATTTCTTTAAGATATTATTTAGAACCAAATCAAAAATAATATTTTTTTTTAAAATTTCAAATTAACCCCTAAAAGTTTAAATTGAATATCATTTAACACAATCTACCCCTTTATTTTCCAACTGTTTTAAAATGCAGGTAATGATTATGCATTCGCAGAATTATGGGTGTTACAGTGGTACTGTGAGTTAGTCCGACGAGGTCGGTGGTGGATCGTTAATGGTGGTCATCGGCCATGGAGTTAAAACGTCGCAGAAGCGGGTATGTGTGTGTTTAGTGTGGGTATGTGATCGGGGTGTGTGTGTGTGTGAGAGAGTTTTCTGTGTGTATGTGTGCTCGTTTTGTCGAGGAAGAGTGGCGAGAGTGACGGTTGGAGTGGTGAGAAGAGAAAGAGTCGGCGGTTGGTTCCAAACCAGAATATAGAGCAGAACAAGTGGACCATCGCCACGGCGGTGAGTAGTCAGTGAAGCAGAATTGAATCTGCAGGGCGTTCGCTGCGGAGGTAAGAAGTTGGCCACGGCGGTGAAGCTTCAGTGAGCAGAACAGAGAACGGGAAAGATGTTCGTCTCGGCGGTGAGGTTGGACGCATGAAATCATAAAAATAAAGAAAAAAAATAAGATCCAACATCAAATTTCTCGATAGGCTGATGATTCGGGACATGTAGAATTCTGAACTCTCTTAATATATGTATTTAATTGTTTCATGGTGCATTTATGAAATTATTTGGTACATCGTGGTAACAGTTTACCTATTTAATTTCATGAAATAATTTGGACGATGTGAAATTTATGTGACAAGCATACTAATGTGATTTATGTGTTATATTAATTAAATGCACGTATTAGAGGGGTTGAAATTCTACTGAGCGTTGGTTCACAACTCCATAATTTTTTGTTTGTAGGGTCGACCAGGAAAAAACGAGAGAAGAATTTTATTTGAAATTTCTACTTGTAAAAATTGTTATTATTATTTATTGTTGTAATCGGAGGAAAAGATAATTATAATTATTGCAGTCATTGTAAAAAGTCTCTAATTTGAATATATTGAATTTTCTGGTTTAATTTAAAATGGTTTTAAGATAACGGATTTGATTAAATGTTGGAAATTCGCTTTTTAAATTATGAGTTAGATAATTATTAGTTGTTGCTGGATTGTAAATTGAAAATATTTTTCTAAAGTAAATTCTTAATTATCTGTCGGCGTTTTATATATATAATTCGTGGATTAAGTGTTGAAATAGATGATTGGTTATTTTATTTGGTATTTAAAATGGTGAATATTATAATTGATAATTTATGTCGTAAAATCGGCAACTAAAATTATCGCATTTATTATAAAATTTACCAAATGTTGTAGATTGAAATTTCGGCCAGTTGGTTTTGGGTGTAATTTCTCTATAGGAGAAACCGTAGTATCGGCCCTGGGAAACTAGGTCGTCACACGATCGAGGTGAACGACTGAGTCTCTGAATTTGATCGTCCAGAGCACGGCTCAGAGCTCAGAGCGACACGTCCTTGTGGGGTTCCTCGCTTCTTCCACAATGCAAATGAGATTCCAGGGAGGAGTCATGGTCAGCGCATACTCCAGCGTGGCGTTGTGAATTTTGGAATGAGTCCCTGTTACTACAAGGACGGAACGTGGTTGGGTCCCAAGTACTGACTCAGATGTGCCCATAAATACTCTCACCAGTTGCCCCCTAGCCCTGTGCGGCAAGGGAAGCGAGGCGGTCAGGGATATTACTTCCTGGCTGAAACGGGCGCCCTGGAGACTTCGAAGCATGAGAAACACCTCTAATTGACATTTTTCCAAGAGTCGAACTTTTTTCGAGGGGCTAATTTAAAATAAGCCTCCATATGGTCAGGATCTGAGCTCGGGTAGTACGATAGGGTGACCCTGAATTTTTATGATTTTCAGGGCGTCGTTTTTCCCGAGGTTAAAATTTTTTAGAGGAGCTAATTTGAAATAGGCTCCAATACGGCCGGGGTCCGAGGTCAGGTAGCACGGCAGGGCGATCTCGAATTTCTTCGATTTTCATGGTGACACATGTTCACTGTGAATAAGCCTTGAGCACGGACTGACCTTTACTACAGGAAAAAAATAGGTGAGCCCCAGGGGGCGCACCCAAGAAACTAACGGGGAACCAAGCCAAAGCCCACCACAAGGAGTGCCCGGCACCCACGCCGGACGATCGCTCAGTCGGGGGCATGCCAACCGCCACTGGGCCAGCTGCACCTCTTATGGGGCGCTATCTCTTTCCTTAATTTTTTTATTTTTTTAAGTTGATCCCTTGAAGGGGTCAGCATATAGGGGGTTGTCCCCTCCTCTCCCCCCTTTCTTTTTTTATTTCTTCAGCATGGAGTGGGCAACAAGGTGCAAGGAAGGAAGAGGCAACACATTTCAAACACTTAGAATGTTCTGGAATTCTAAGAGTCTTAGTTCATCTTTTATTTTGCACCCATGAATTTTTTGAGGGAAGAATTTGAGATAGGCCCCCATTCGTCCCCTGTCGGCCTGAGGTAGCACGACAGGGTGGGGAGAGCAGGATAAGATGACGCCGGCCCAAAGAGATGTGGCGAAATTTCTGGACGACATTCTTGGACGGTATTTTTGGCGAAGGTCATCACCTGAACCCTGTCGATTAGGAGTAGCACGGTAGGGAGGTGCTCATCGCTACCTGAACCCTGCTGGTTAGAGGGTAGAACAACAGGGTGGTTTCGGCCGCAGGGCACTGATGGTGAACCCTTAGACGGAGTCTGTGGGAAGGACCACCACGATGACTATCTATTACCTGCACTCTGATTTCTCCATCGGGCCTGTGGAGATAAAGTTTTCAAAGACCAAGGATGGAGCCACGCACAAAGGCGCTGAGCCGAGAGATGTCGGGGAGGACAATGCTAACGAGGGGGCCTTTCAGGAGGGCGAGATTCATGCCACCTCTCCTCGTACGTGATGCCCCTTATAATGAGGGTGGAGAGTACTGAGCTCCGGACCGTCGCTTTTTTAGCACTTAGGATATTGTAGACTCATTTTCACTCATTCTTGTTCTTCTGCGCGTGAGCCTCTAAGCGGCATAGCCAAGATATTTCAGAGACTACTACTTCATCCCGACGTTTTTGCCAAGTTGGCCTCTGCTCGGTCCTATTTTCAGAGTTGTAAAATTTTAAAAATTTTGTTGAAAAAATTTCTCATCTCTACCCAAGGCCATGGACCACTAACCCCCCAGTCCGGGACACGAGTTGATTGTAAGAAAATCGTGTCGTGGACTTAGGGGGAGGGTTTCCCAGGGTGTCTGGTGTTCTCGGTCCGTAGGGGCGCAACGCGGTTGTTGGACCCCGTGGCCAATCATCAGGGAGTTCTTTGTAGTCAGGCTCGTTCAAGAACTTTTTTAAGTTATCTCAATTTAATTCATACAGGAACACCTTCCCTTTTAGAACGCCGGACTTATAGTCAACTGATGGGGAGAGGTACTTAACCGCAGGCCCTCAGATCCAATGAATGCCCTGCCCTTGGTGGATGACCTAAATCTTTCTCCGGGTATGGACTATTGATTTCCGAAGAGGGTCTAGTTGTCACCCACAATGCTGAGCGCCGGGATGAGGCTTGTGGAGAGTCACTCGCGACGCCATGAGTCGGGATGTTGATTTGGAGAATCATTTGTGACTCAGGGGGTCGAAATGCAGCTATAGAGAATCACTCACAACGCCAGGAGCCAAGATGCGACTCAGGGGGTCGGAATGTAACCATGGAGAGTCATTCACGATTCCGAGAGTTGGGGTACGACTCAAGGGGTCAGAATGTCACCGTGGAGAATCATCCACGATACCAAGAGTCGGGATGTAACTCAGGGGGTCGGAATATAACCATGGAGAATCATCTGCGACGTCGAGAGTCGGGATGAGTCAGGATGCAACTAAGGGGGTCGGAATGTAACCATGGAGAGTCATTCACAACGTCGAAAGCTGGGGTACAACTCAGGGGGTCAAAATATCACTGTGGAGAATCATCCGCGATGCCAAGAGCCGGGATGCGATTAAGAAGGTAGGAATGTCACCATGGAGAATCATCAGCGACGCCGAGACTCGGGATGTGACTCGAGGGGTCGAAATGTAATCGTGGAGAATCATCAGCGATGCCAAGAGTCGGGATGCGGCTCAGGGGGTCGGAATACCATTGATGAGAATCATTCACGACATCGGGAGTCGGGATGGTGATCTGGGGAATCACCTGCGACTCAAGAGGTCAGAATGCAACCGTAGGAATCACTCGCGACGCCAGGAGTTAGGATGCGACTCAGGGGATTAGAATGTCATTATTGAAGACAGGTAGAGGGCGCTCGACTTCGCCTCAAGTGGGACGAAGGGTCGCTCATCTCTGCCTTCGAGTTTCACTTGAAGATAGTCTAGAGGGCACTCGTCTCCGTCTCTAGGGGGGACGGAAGGTTGCTCGTCTCTGCCTTTAAGTTGTAATCGCACATTTGGCCGATGCTCAAATGACACGGTGGCGACGAGGTGCCCGGCCCTACCCACGACGGATCCTCAGGTCGATTTTTGCTACGTAGCTAGGAGCTAAGCCCAGGGGTATCCTTGGTCGGTTCTTGGCACCTTGTCTTCGGGGAGGAGGGGATCTCGATACAGCTGGAGAGAGCTCTCTAGGGTCCTGCAAACTCGTGGTCGCAGGGCGGAGGGCGATCCCTAGGTGCGTACCCCTTCGAAGATTTTACACGAGCATCGTGGCCTTGAGGTTGCTCCTTGAGCCTTACGGTCTGGAGAGCTAGTCCCTCCTGAACGGGGAGCAACGATGGGCGCACGAGGAGGATCTGCACATGCGACTTGAACTCGCCCATCTAGTTCTCAAGAAGATCAATCCGAGATGGCTCTGCGACTCCCGAGGTCTATCCCACAACCCAAGGTGGCTGGGTAGATGTCCCTGCCTGGTCTTGGAGGGCAGTTATCCTCGTTGGTGGGCGCTGGGGGGTGAGCCCTCGGGGTTTCCGACACATTTATGGAGAGTTGACTGCTTAGGTTACTATCCACTACAAGAAATTGATCTCCCTGCCTGATTTTTTTTACCGGACCTTGTGATCATCCAAGCTCAGTTGAGTAGAGAACAGTGATCAGGGGAAGACTTTTTGCACGGTTCTCACAAACAGCACCAAATTGTTGATGTATAAAACTAGTACACATCTCAAGTATAGTCCAGTTGGAAGACAGGTGGGTCATTTTGCTGATGTGGAGTCGTCGGTTGAAAATTCTTCGTGTGTATTGTAAGGCCCTAATTGTCGCGCATGCATATTCATTGGTTGCATTTTAGAACATTTAGCAAATAATGGGGTAGAATGTGTTACTTTCAATTTGAAATAAAACTTTAGGGGTGCATTTATAATTTTAAAGAATATTAAACTTTGAATTGGGTTAAAATGAAAACTTAAAGGAAATCAGGGGGAGATTAGTGTAATTTGAAAAAAAAGAAAGATATTATATATATATATATATATATATATATATATATATATATACACACACACACACCTATATATTCATACGATAGTGGGATCAAGAAACCAAAAGCTGGAAGAAGAAATTTGACGTTGCAATGCAAGGAATCATGAACCATCACTATGTTCATGAATATATAAGTGGATGCACCCCATGTAAGAAGGATTGGGAGCCTCAAAAGAAGAAGAAAAAATAGAGAAGAGAGAGAGGATCGGCGGTAGGGGGTTCAGTTCGACGTGGTTTCTCCGGCGTGGGTGTGGGGGTGTTTGTCGTTGATCATCCAGTGATCGTGTGTGTGGGTGTTTTGTCACCGTTTGGTGTGTGTTTCATCGTGTATATGTGTGTGTGTATGCTCTGCTTCGTTTCGTCGTCATGGGTGTGTGTGTGCTCTATCCAAGTTCGTCCGGCGGTGTGTAGAGGTGAATCGCCGTGTGCATGTGAGTAGTCGAGTGTGATCTGTTCTATTCCGTTATTTGTGTGTGTGAGTTGTTCGTCATCGATTGCATGGGTGTGTGTGTGATCGGTCAGTGTTTGTCGGCGTGCATGTGGGTGTGTGATCGTTGTTGGTGGTCCAGCCGTGTGTGTGTGTATTCTGTGTTTGTGTATGTGTGTGTTTCGGCGTGTATGAGTGAGGGTGTGCTCTGGTCGTGAGGAAGGGGCGACAAGTGAGCTGCCGGAGTTGGTGAGGAGAGAGAGAGGGACGACCAGTTGCTGAACCAAGAGACAGAACATGGACTAAGGGTGTTCGCCGCGGCGGTGGTGTATCGTTGAGGCAGTGGAACTTCAGCAAAACAAAAAACACAGAAAAAAAGAAAGAGAAAAAGGAGGGAAGGGGAAAAACATAAAATAAATTCGAGAATTCAATTTCTCGGCCTGCGAACGATCCGAAACAGGTAAATTTTAATCGGGAATTATTATCGATTAAATTAAATTGTTAAGCATTAAAAATTTCGAAATCGTAATAGTAATTTTCGTAACCGTAATAATATTGTTATAATTGTTGATCTTGAAAAAAAATTGGTACGATAAATATTAACGTAGCGAAAGGGACAAAATAATAATTTTCTATAATAAAACTTGGGGAATGGGAAATATGAGATTTAGGACCTGCATTGCACGTTAGGTTATTTTAAAATAAAATATTAATTTAGGCCTATCATTGATAGGTTCACATGCGCCCAGCGTCCCAGTAGGTTTTGGACAGTAACATTTTTGCAGTGCGGAGAACGAGGTAAGTGTACTGTCTTCTATATAAATTACAAATTTTATTTTTGTATAAATTATGAAAAATGTGTTTATTTAAAAAATAGACGAATTTGCAACTTATATAGATCAAGTGGTTTTGGTGTTAAAGGTGGAAAATGATTTTTGGACCAAGTGGGTTTGAAGGGTGATTTTTGTCCAACTATACCATAGTTTTCTTCTTGTTAGGCGTGTATGACCTACAAGATTTGAATTTTCTTCTCGTTAGGCATGTATGACTTACGAGATGTGGATTTTTTTCTCGTTAGGCGGGTATGACCTACGAGATGTGGATTTTCTTCTCGTCAGAAGGATATGTCCTGCGAGATGTGGATTACCTGTAAGGCAAAGTCCTGCAAGGTGGTTTGACCCGTCAGGAGTGCAAAACCTGTTGGTGGTACGGTACCGTTGAAACTCCCGATCGTAAGGTAAAAACGATCCTATAGCTAGTAGGAAAGAGATATGGTGTATTTTAATATACGATGAACTGCTTGGATTGATTTAGTTTGGATATATTACTTTAAAATGGATTAGCGTATATATATTTTGGTTGCACTAGTTGACTTAAAATATTTGGATTGAGTGTTTTAAATATATGAGTTTATTTCAGTGGTGACAGGGAAACTAGATTTCCGTACGGTATGTGGTTATATAAAATTATGATTTGAAATGTGGTGTTTAGTAATTATACTTGATCCATAAAATATTTTTATTATGAAGACAGTATACCGATAAAAAAAAATTGTTTCAGGTATTGCAAATAGAAGTGGGTCCACTACTGGCACTAGGTAGAGTCCGGGAAGTAGTGTTATTTTGGAGGTGGGCAGGTTAGAGGCAAACCGGGGAAGGTTCAACATTTTCTTTTGGTGATTTTTGTTGTATATATATATGTATGTGGTTGGTTGGTTGGTCGGAGGGTATCATGCCAACGTCACACCCGGCTTCAGGTGACGGGTGCCTGGGGTGGGATATGACATGTACTGTGCTGGGTCCTGAGAGGACTCACCGGCTATGTCCAGAGTCCTGCTCCTCAAGGAGTGTACCTGCAGAAGGCTCAGATCGGGATTTGTCCCGGTGAAGTCCCTTCGGCGTGGTAATCAGTGCTCAAAGAGAAAATGTACAATAATGCAGTAAGAAAACAAATGAACTCGCGCGTAATGTAAAGTGTACATTGGGTTTGCATAGCCCCCGATATATATAGGAGCTGGAGATGATTAGTCGGTCCTAAACACTGTTAATTAGTTAAAACTCTGTATTTGGTCAATAATCTAGGGCATTTAGGAGATAACCGCTAGGCTTAGGTTTTTGGGCCCATTTGGAAAAGCTTACAGGCCTTTGTCAGGCCTGTGATAGTAAGCTGGTGGATGAGAGTGGAGATTCGTGAAGTCCTGGAGAAGAAATGCGCTGGAAGGGGGAGCCAGTCGAGATGAACGACTGAGTGCCTGAAATTGATTGTCTAGGACACGGCGCAGAGCTCAGAGCGGCACATCCTTGCAGGGCTCCTCGCTCCTTCTTGGGTGCAAATGAGATTCCAGGGAGGAGTCATGGTCGGCGCTTGCTCCAGTGTGACATTGTGAATTTCGGAATACGTCCCTGTCACTATGAGAACGGATACGTGACTGGGTCTTAAGTGTTGATTCAGAAGTGTCCAAAAATACCCTCATCAATTACTATTGTGCCCTTTAAAAATTAGATATTTATTTTTTTTAATATTTTTTCAAATGATTTAATTTTTTTTTTCTTTTTTTCCACTTCTTCATCTCTCACTTCACCGCCCCAGACCCCTCACCATCTTTCACCATCAACCACACCACTATTGACGACAACATCTTCCACCGCTGACCACACCACTGTCCAATACCATGGGGAAGAAGATAAAAAAAAAAATAAAAAAAAAATAAAAGAGATAAGACGTTGAGTGTCTTTTGTGGCTGAGATATGAAAAGAGAAGAGAGCTTCATCGGTGACTGAGACGACAATGAACGACAAGGAATCGACCATCTACATCTCGATCTCTGCTCATGCTCATCAACGAACACCTTGATCGCTCGTTCAAACTAGAAAGAAAAAAACATATATCTGGTGTTTGATCGACGATGGAAGATGATGTCGGTGACAGTGGTGGAAGATAGGGCCTTTCATGACAATTTCTTTTAAAAGAATTGGTTCGAGGGGGTATTTTTGTCCTCTAATATAATATTGTAGGAGGTCTGAAAAGAATTCTGTGGTTTTTTGAAAAAGGTGGGGGGTGTAGATGATAATTTCTCATATTTAGACACCATACCTCCTACTACCTCTACCTGGCGTGAGTGAGGGTCACATGCGTGGCCATAATATTCATTCACTTTTTAAAGCGTATCACTTTTTCTCTGTCCTTCGTGATTCCGAATATTCATTCTATGTGATAATCAAATTTCTTTAATTCAAAACCCCTATAAATGGGGAAATATTTAGTAATAAAATTTTATAAAATGATAATTCCATTTATTTTTATCATAATCAATTTCAAATATTAATTTTTTGGTTGCCAAAAAATTACATGGATCTAACTAAAAAATATGACTAAAAAACATACTATAACTAAAAATACCCTTTAAAATATAATTAGAAAATACATTTAAAAATAGTTAAAAAGTATACTAAAAAAAATTTATATCTAATTAAAAAATGCACAAAATAATAGTTACGTGTAATTAAAAAAAAATGATGATCGAACTTTGACTACTGAAAGTCAGACGGAGAGTGGCGACAGGTGACGGAGGGTGGCGCCGATGGTCAACAGTGTAAACTTTAATTAGAAATATTTGATTAGAAATACAAGAGAGTATTGATCATGAGATTAAAATACAAAAAAAAACATAATTAAGAAATTTATACTAAACTTAAAACTAAAATAAGATAAATTACAAATTAAACTCTCTACATTTATTGGGACTATTAGTGAATTATCCCTAGATTTTATTTCATCCAAATTAAGACTAACACGAGAATAAAATACCAAAAATCAATCTAATTTTTTTGAGTGGCGTCGTTTTGTAATTGAGAATGTTCATTTCACACACATGAATTAAATTTAAAATATAAAAATAAATATAATTTCCAAAGTTTTCATCATGGCCAATTTCATTTAATATTTTTAAGCTTTTACAATTACATCTTGAAACAACAATCAAATTAATTTTTCATTAAAAAAAATAATAAAAAATTGACAATTATAATCGATCTCTATGGTTCTACATCTAATGTATTACATCGCAATATCAAATAAAGATGTTAGATGATTCTAGGTAAATGTTTTTTATTTACAATTTACCTAAAGAAAAAGAAAAGATGTTTGATTGAATCACCTTGGACTTGGACAAGAATTGGAGACGATTCCGGCGAAGTAGAACAGCAGCAACAACCCAATGAGCATCAAACATCCCAAGAAACAGAGGAAAGAAAGTTGTGGATTTCAATCTAGAAAACACCTAAAAGTGTGCCTTCCCTGAAACTCAGCAGTTTTATTTTTCGACCGCGGATTATTACATACACACAAATATATTGGTGAGAGTCTAGCCACCTATTATTTATTATATACTTCAACCCGTCCCAAGCACTTGGATAAGTAAGTAGAATAGTAAAATAGCAATTATAATAGAGTGGGTCCAATAAGAAAGCAACGCCTAGAAGTAGGCAAGCCACGTGGCAACAGCATTGATTGTTCTGACATGCATGGAGGGGTAGGGGTAGGGGTAAGAACACGTTTTAGGTGAGCTTCCCGAAAGAATCACTGTTCACTCCGAAGACTTCAAAGCCGGTGTTGATCGTCTCCATCCCCACGTTTGGGTAGTAGGCGGGCGGGAATTGGTGGAGATACTGGTTGTTCATCGACGGTCCCATCTGTATGCCGGAGATATTTGGAGCGAGCGTCTCCATCCCCGGAGTTGGGTAGTGGGCGGGCGGGAATTGGTGAGGGTAGTAGCTGTTGTTCATCGTAGCTGCCATCTGAATGCCAATGGTACGTATATTCATTTCATTCATCAAACCATCAAAACAAAAGGGCAAAAAGAAATCTTTATTTGAGCAGTGATTGGCCTTCATCTCTCTCTCTTGGGAGGGGACGACTAGAGGAGGATATAAAGCTGTGGGCATACCCTGTTTCATGGTTGCCAAAACCCAAACCAACAATTCTCTGTTCAATGCTTAATTTTGTAATAGTTAGTACTTACCATTTCAGAGGGGGGTGTCAGACGTTCAGCCATCAGTTGTTTCTGCAAATTATATAAAACAAATATTTATATAATATGATTTATTGGGTAAATCATACATTTTTGGCAGGTACAAGCATTTTTTTTTATAAATTTGTGGATGCCGATCGTCATACTTGCACAATCTCTAGAAAGGAACTTAAAAGAGGTAAAAACAGCAGAGCTTGATATTGATAGGGGAGGAAGAGAAACTGACCTTTCTGATTTGAATGCTTCCGACCAAGGCATTCAGATGGTGCTCCAGTTGATCGAGCTTCGTCAAGTTGAAATGATGCCCTCCTCCTTCAAGGCGCCTTCATACCAAACATGGAATTAGAGACAGGTATATATAATATAAGGGGGTGTGGGTGTTGGACTAATTAAATAAATACCTTTGGATGACTGATAGGACTTCCTTGTCTGACAAATGATCCATCAGATATCCAGCAGCAGTCATCTGATGATCACCAGGTCCAGGTGGTGTTAGTTGGGTCAATTGATTTAAAGAAACTGGTAGGGGCTGCTGAATGGGGCTCAAACATTTGCCAACCTTATTATCAATGCTGCTTGCAGGAAGTTGTGCAACATTTTTAGATATCTGGTAGCGATCAAGAATTTCTCCCCAGCTGCAGGTAAATATAAATCAGCACAATAGTCAAGTGTTCATAATAAATGCCAACAAAAAAGAGAAGAAAACATGCTAAAATCTCTGATATCGAACTTCAAAATACGGATAACTTCAAAAATATTGGTGGTCACCGAGATTCACAATGCAAAGTTTGAATTTCCAATCACTTCAAATGCATAAATATTTACAAAAGGTGAATCCATTGTGATGGCATATTGTACTTTTCTGTTAAAATGGAAGAACGGTTGTTACCTGTAATAATGGCAACAATAGGACAAAAGTAAGTGTCGGGCGATCAACAAGGATAACTGGAACGTCGAGCGACAAACGATGACAATTGGAACGCTAGGCGAAAAATAGCGACAATTGGAATGCCGGGTGATATACGGCAACAACTGGAACGTTGGACAACCAACAACAATAATTGGAACGTCGGGCGACCAACAATGACAACTAGAACATCAGGTGACTAACTACAACAACTAGAACGATGGACGATACACAGAAACAAGTGGAACATCACGCAAGCAACGGCAATAACTGAAACACTTGGTGACATACAACGACGAGAACTGGAACACCAGGTAACCAATGAGATAGTGGGGGCACAACAACATGGCAACAGGCACATTAGCGGGACAACAATGAGATAGTGGCGGGACAACTCCTGGAGCGCGACAGCCGCGGGTGGCTGCTGGACAGGAAGTACACAGTATAGCGATTGGAAGACTGAGGAACAACAGCGACGACCGTGAGGAATGGCAACCTGCTACCGAACAGAGGGTGCAACAATAACAATGGTTTGGTGCCGCTAGAAGTCGGTGGCCGGATATTATGTCCTATACCTCCCATAATTTCTCTCTTTTTAGCCTCCAGTACCAAAAGGATATAGGAAGATTCCTAATTTTATTATGATGTATAGAACCCCAAGGGGCCTAACCCACTCTCAAAAGACGCCTTGAGAGAGGATGATTGCCCCTAGGATTATATATAGCTTAGGATGAGATATAAAAGCGATGTGGCATTCAACATGTGCCTTTACGTATAGAGTAGAGTTTGTCAAACTACTGCGAATGGATATTGGGAGGCCAACATTAGAAGACGTCTGACTCTGATATCATGTAAAAACCCAATGAGCCTCTAGCTTACTCTCAAAAAGACGCCTTGAAAAAGGAGAATTGTCCTAGGCTTTATATAGCTTCGGATCAAGTAACACAAGTGATCTGATATTCAACGCGAACCCTAATGCAAACTTTTCCAAATTACTGAGAACGTATATTGGGGGCCCCAACATCAATGTAGGATTCAGCACACCCCCTAACGCATAGGGTGGACTTTAACAAACTATTGTGAACGGATATCGAAGGACCCAATATTGATGTGGGATTCGACATCTCCAACATCAGGCCTCAAATATTATGTAGAAACTCGAGGCCTAACTCACTCTCAAAAGACGCCTTGAGAGAGGAGTACTATCCCTAGGGTTATATATTTCTCAGGATGAGAGAAACACAAGTGATGTGAAATTCAACACGCTTTCTCACGCATAGTGTAGATTTTGCCAAACCACTGGGAACGAGTATCGGGTGGGATTCAACACGATGTAATAATGTTATACGATAAAGTTTTACACTCCCTATTCTATTATATAACCATAACGGTGGATTAAACTAGAAAGAATATAACCCTAATAAATGTGTGAATTAATGGAATAAAGAAAATTACAAAATTAGTTGACATGAACTAATGAAAATATTGACTGTTATATCACATGTACAGAGCACCATGGGAATCAGTGATCCCTGGGCTCACCCTCCATCAATCTATGAGGAGTGCATGTGAGTGAAAAAGATAAGAAGGATGGGGATTCATCACTCGTAGGTTGGTGGGGTTGAATTTGCAAGAAATAAAAGGTTCAATCAAGTTTGTTTGATATTGCAATTCTGAAGTGGAAATAAAAATTGTATTGAAGAGGAGTTTCAAGAAGCTCTGCTAAAACTTCAAAATTAGTTTTTCGAAGTTAAAACCTTTTTTTTTTCCTGTCAAACAGGGTAACACAACTCAGATCGTGTGAAGGTGGATTCAAAGAATTGGTCATTACGTTGAAATCCATTAAGTATTTATTATCTACAAATTGATTTTAAATAATATTTTAATTATAGGTGAATGGGTTTGGATCATAACCCATGGTGTTTATTTTTCTGGTGATCCAAATACAACATATTCATTATACAAGCCATGTTTGGGTTTTACTTGAATTCAACTAGAACACCAATAATCCTTCTCTGATGCCATTGAATGATACTCAGCTTCCGTGGACCATAAGGATCTAGAGATTAGTTTAACTAAATGGAATATATGCATTGCAATCTTAACAATAATCGGAGAGATGATATGGTGAAAATTGAAGAATAAGTGGTCCGTACGGTTCATCATTTTAAATATTTAACTTATATAATTTAGGATAATTGCGAAATCAAGACGGATATTATTCCTAGGGTCAAAACAAGATGGTTAAAGTGAATAAATGTACTTGGAATAATATGTGATCATCTTAGTATACCATTGCAATTGAAAGAATTTTTTTATAAGATTAATAATAAGATAGGGATTCTTTATGGCTCAGAATGTTAAATGATAAGCATAGTTAGAAAGTGTGGCACAAATGAGGATGTTCATGATATGATATTGTATCCGGTGACATGATTAATTATTGTTATCACAATACATGAGAGTGGGATGAGAAAGAGAAACACGTATATTTGCAAGTAACCAATGCCACCAAACTATTTCGATGGTAGTGGATGCCATTGAATGATACTCAGCTTCCATGGAAGATTTAGATACAATGGTTTGCTCTTCCATGAAATAAGAGAACCGCCCAAAAATACACAAAAAATTGTGATAGACTTGCATCTGTGGGATCGCTAGCCTAATCAACATTAGAGTAGGCATGTAACTCCAAAGACGAGGTCGATAAAAGTACGACTCTAAAAGAGGGTGCCCTGAAGATACCGAAAGATATAAAAAATAACAGCCCAATGCATTTTAGTAAGAGAAGTCACAAATTGAATGACAATGTGAACATGGGCAATGTTTGAGCGAATAATAGTAAGATAGACTAAACTGCCAACAATAGTACAATCTAAGGTATGATCTGACAAAAAGCACCATCAGAAGATGATCTCTAGAGGAGTATCATCTGTCTTAGTACCAGTAAGACGAGCATGCTTAAGAATGTCAACTGCATATTTAGACTGAAAGAGAAGATAGCCTTTTGAAGAAAATGCTACTTCAATACCCATAAAGTAGCTTAAAGCCTTCAAATCCTTCATTTCACACTGACGAGATTTCTAACTTCATGACAACAATCTCATTAGCATCATCACCAGTTTTAATCATGTCATCCACATATGAAGAGAGTAGAATACGGCTTGCCGTGGTACACTTAATAAACATACCGAAATCATGATTACTTGCGCAAAAACCAAGAGATAATCATAATAGAGAACTTCTCAAACCAGGTTTGAGGTTCTTGTTTAAGACCATATAGAGCTTTTTTAAGTCTGCAAACTTCTCCCGAATTATGAGCAACACCAGGAGGAGTTATGTAGACTTTTTCTTAAATATCTCTATTTTAGAAGACATTTTTAACATCCATCTGAAAAATATGCCTTATTATAGGATAAAAGCTCAGAGAGACAGTAAATAGAGGTTAAAAATAAGGTAAAAGAATTTGAGTAACAAGAGTAAACAAAATCTGGTACATGTATTGAGGATAGTGAGAAAAAAGATCCACAATATGTGAAGGTGCTTGGTCGGCCGTTGGAGAGGAATAAACACTAGAAGCATTACCTGCAGAACTAACTGTGTGAACCCTGCTAGAATAATGTAGAAGAAAAGGTGCAACAGGAACATGAGGTTGAAATGTTGGAGGTGGGTTGAGATTTGTAATGCATGGGTTTTGAGGAGATAAATTATCTGTATCATAATAGAAAGGATCAATGAAAATGAGGTCAAATTTAGTCAAGTTGTGTGTACTAGCAGGAGTAGAGAAGAAAGCTATATGCTCAAGAAACATAACATGACGGGACACATATAGTTTTTGTGCAACTGGATTACAATAACGATATCCCTTTTGTCGCGTACCACAACCTAGAAAGACACAAATGGCAGAACAAGAAGATAACCTACTATGCTCTACACATGGTCGAAGAACAAAATAAGTACACCCAAATATTCTTAGGGAAGAATAATTAAAAGCACGAGAATACAACTTTTCAAATGGAGACAAACCTCAAGAATCAAAGGATGAGATCTTATTAATTAAGTCCACGGTCGTAAAGACTGTTTGTCCCCAAAATATACTAAGAACAGAGACAGACTGTAAAAGGGTATGAATAGTTTCGACAAAGTGCCTATGTTTTCTTTCAGCAACACTATTTTGCTCCTGATTGTTAGGAAACGAGATTAGATGAATTGTTCCATCTAAAGCAAGCAAGTTGGAGAAAAAAATTAGAAATGTACTCCCCACACACACATCACGTATAAAGCACTTGATAACAACAGAATATTAAGTCTTAACAAGAGCTCGAAACATTTGATAAATGCCAAAGAATTGAGAATGACATTTCATAAGATAAACTCACAATATCGAATGTAATCATCAATGAAGGAAATACAACATCTAGATCTCCTCTTTTGTAGCGATTGGGGAAAGTTCTCACACATCAGAGTGAATCAGATTAAGTGGAGTAAGAGAAGAAGAAATACTTCGATTAAAAGTTCGATTAAAAGGTAAATTGAGAATTTTGCTAGTTTACAACCGCAATAATCAGAAATATTACAAGTTTGACAAATTTCCTAATGTTTTTGTAGATACTAAGTAAACGAGATGCTGAAATATGATCAAGATGAGAATTTCGTAAATAAAAACCAGAAGAAGAAATCAAATGAAAAGACGAAAAGTAAGCACCAGAAGTTGCAACACCTAGTACTCTTAACTCGTCCAATATATATAATCCCCCCTGCCTACGGCTTGTCCCAATCAGCTTTTGCGATTGTGAATCCCGTAAATGACAAAAAGTAGAAGATAAAAAGACTAGGTAACCAGAATCATATAATTAACCAACGAAAACAATATTTAATGTAAGATTGGGAATATATTAAACACTCAAAAGAGATATGAGAATAACGATATCGGAGTACCATAAACAGTCATAACAGATACAGATGCTGTAGAATTTAAATGAATAAAGGTTGACAAGTCGGGTGATAGAATCTAGGACCCATATAGAAGAAGACATACTTGAAGAAGTAGGGAGCAACAACCTACTGAAGAGGCAGACATAGCATGTCGCTGTTTGGCAAGAAACTTCTAAAATTTCTCAGTAAAAGCAACTATTGTGGGATTAGAAGATGTTGGGTCTACAAAGCCAAGTGAATTTGATGAGGGTATAGTTACCGCATGTGTGGTGATATTTATCTCACACGACATCTTTATGATCCCTTCAACTCCGATGCATGTAAAGATGTTGTTTTGGAGCATATATATTAGCCTGAATAAATCTCGGGTTGGCACACAACGTATATATCTTCTTTATACTTCAATGGGAATCAACATTATCATTATTTATTTCTTCCATCCAACAAGGAAAAAGGTGCTTCTAGTTGTGTTGTGACTTGTGTTTATTGTGTCACTGACACAATACAACTGAAACCTATCAAGAGCCTGTATAACATAATTTCATTTCCTGTTTTAGTATAATGATTGTTCTACTTGTTAGCATGTCATATCTAAACATTCCAATCTTTTCAAACAACTCTTCATTGCTAAAAAGTACAAATTAATCTCTTAGGTTGACTCTACTCGTATTGAATAATGAGATATACATACTAGACATAATATTTTATAAATACGTACAAGACATGTATTATTGTCTTTGTGAGTTGTTCACGACGACATACATAATATATTCTTGTCTTTGTGAGGTGTTAACCACGACATACATATTATCCAACTTTCATAGAAATTAATATTTATCCTTTAATTGTTTTTTTTTTCCCCAATAAACACGCAAAATATGTGGACAACATTTAGACATATAAGACACGTGACTCGAGGGACTTGAAAGGCGTTGCATGAAAATAATAAACAACTTGGAAAGATAAAGCTTGACATCATAACCCATTAGGAGACAGAATTTTCTGTGGGGGCCATATGGTAAAGAGCTGTTGGGAAGAGGGCAAGATGATAAATTGATGTTTGGTATGGTATATGACTCTTGGGAGGAGCCCAACTTGCTAAATTATTCTTGGGCAATGTACTTTCAACTAAATATAGGTACCACTGATGAAATTGAAATATTTTTTTTGTATAATTTTTATTATTTTAGAGATCATAAATAATTTTGTTAATTAATTTTGGTATTTTTTTATTGTTCAATTTATTCGGGCGAAATTCTTTCTAATTTAACCAATAATTAGAACTATATAATTGAGTGTGTACAGACTACTGTAGATAAAACAATAATAAAAAAATTCTTCCTCTCCAAAATCTCGTTTGGTGTTTGGAGCCAAGGAATGAGAAGAAAAAAGAAACTCAAACCCGTTGCCTTCAAACCATAAGCATTGCCATCGCACAAGCCTCCAGCCATCGCATTGCATTGCATGTTCCGCCCCTCGTCTTGTAGTAGTCCCACGGTGGCCTTGCCGCTTTTTGGTGGTCTAGCCCTTGCTGAGTATGTTGCCTTGTTGTTTGGCTAGTAGTAGTATTGCAACCCTAGTGTGCTACCTTGCTCCTGCTTTGATGTTTGACTTATTCGCGACCCCCTTCGTGGCATTATTGAGTCGTTTGTGCCTCCTTCAATTTGCCATGTGTAATAGATAATGATCGAGTTTCTATCTTCGTCATCTAGATATCCTGGGTACCTTCGCCATGTCTCTGCCTTTTTTCTAGCAACAACCATTCTTCCATTTTTTGCATTGTACCATCCAATTAACTCTTGTTGAACTGGGACTCAAAAATATTTTTGCCTAAACTTGAGGGAGGGTATTGAATATTTAATATTTACCTCAACTCATGATTTATTATTTAGTATTTAGGTCATATTTCGTATTTTGGGCATGTTGACCGATTTGATAGTTTCCTATATTCCATTAATTAATCCATACATTAAGGGTGATTTCTTTCCTTATGTTGCCTAATGTTGGGTTAACTGAACAGAAAAACGAAAACTTATATACAAATTCTTTCCACTAATCCTATTTTCTTTTTGGTATAAGACCCTAAAGGGGGGGAAGGGGGAAGAGAAAAAAAGAGGCGAAGGCAGCAGGAAGGGAAAACCCTAGCCCCTTGTCCTGAACCATTGTCATCGCCCAAGTCGTTGTCCATCGGCCTTCCCGTCCAAACTGATGTCCTATAGTACTGTTTTCCAAGCCGTTGTTAGGTGACACTATTGTCCAAGCCGCTGTCAGGCGACACAATTGTCCAAGCCGTTGTCTATTGGCACTGCTAGCCAAATCGTTGTCCTGTCCTTGCTATCCAAGCCTCTATTCTACGACTGAATCCAAGTCTGCGCCCCCTGTCCCGTGGCTGAGTCCAAATTCGAGGCCCTTGTCCCGCGGTAGTGTCCAAACTTGTGATCCCCTATCTCGTGGTTGTGTGTAAGCTCATAACCCTCTGTCCCATATTTGTGTCAAAGCTAGCGGTCCCCTATCCCGTGGTTGTGTCCATGTTCGCGGCCCCCTGTCCCGAGCTGAATCCGATCTTGCAGCCCATGTCCTACGGCTATCCCCAAGCTATTGTTGTTTGCCAGTCCAACCCATAGTGGCGCCCTCCTTCCTTGTTATTCGGCCCCTGCTTTGCTACTTGAGTTCTTTAATTAGCTCTTGTGAAGCTGAGAATCATCAACATCTTCACCTCAGTTTGAGGGAAAATGTTAAAAAATTGAGTGTGAAATATTTATTTTCTAATTGTAGACTCATCAACATCTTCGTCTCAGCTTGAGGGAGAATGTTAAAATATTGAGTGTGCAATATTTATTTTCTAATTGTGTATGAATATTGTTGTGATTGTGGTGGTAATAGTGAATGTTTATTGCGGTGGTAAGTGTTTATTATAAAAAAATGATTAAGCACATTTTTGTCATAGAATATTATATATTTTTTGAATTAGATCTAGAGAATATATTTACTTAATATATGAGATTAGAGAAGCCATTTATAATTTGTGAAATTTAAGAACCCTATATAAAGTTAAACTTCACTACCGTCCATATAGTTTAATGTCACATGCATGTTTTACCAAACTATAAACCTACTGCTCAATTTTACATTTCAATTACCGAAATAAATATAATTATCCTGTTTAATCCACTCTGTTGGATTCTGCAATTTGATTTGTGGCCTTAGAAATCCCAAAGATATGGGTATTAATACGAAGCTTATGTCATTGGGGATATGAATATATAAAAAAATTCTATCGCTTTCAAACTTTTTTTATGATGTTTGGGATTTTAGGTTTTAAATTTTAAAAATCTTAAGAACCAAACTGAATCTTAATATTACTTAAAGTATATATATCTGAAATATTATTTAGTATGTATATCCGAAATGTTATTTAGTTTGTATAAATTATCTAGAATATCCCTCCAATAGTAAATAGCCAAACAATATATACACATCAAGCATTGCAGGTTGAGCATCTATTTCTCGTATATCACTCCATCTTGTATATTCTAACTCTTCCTGGGTTGCAGAAAGTAGATCGAGAGGCCATTATGTCACTTGTTCCCGAAGATGGGTAAAATATTCTCAACAAAGTTTGTCGTCTCTCCATCAGACATTGCAGGTTGAGCATCTATTTCTCGTATATCGCTCTATCTAGTATATTCTAATTCTTCCTGGGTTGCAGTAAGTAGATCGAGAGGCCATTCTGTCACTTGTTCCTGAAGATGGGTAAAATATTCTAAACAAAGTTTGTCTTCTCTCCCGGGAATGCTGAGAAACTGCAGGGCACACTCACTTTGAAGCCTTTTTTTACAGTTAACCGATATTATATAGAAACAGGCCGCAAAAAGCAATGTCTCATCTTTCAATAGAAGGAAAGAACACCAGAAGACCTACTTGGGGTTTGAACTTTGTGACATGCACACTCATTCAATTCAAACTGAGTGTTGTTATCTCGACAAACTACAATTAAATGACGTTCCACTACTCCTTTCAAGTTTTGAACTAGACTCCCTTCCGGTTAGCATTCCATAAGCTCTCCTCGCCAAAATTCTCTCTAGAAGTCGCACATAATTGGGAGATGTTCATCTAAAACTAAAACTGGAGCTAGAAAGGCTTTATTTCGTTTCGTTCCCGTTATTCAAAAGAATTAGACGAAGAATGACGAAAGTAGAAAGACACTAAGGGAGAGGGAGATACTCCTTTTATAGTCTATGGGATTCGTTAACAATTGATCATGAGTAACAATTAAATTTATTTGGTAAGTAAAAAATTAATTCAATTTTAGATTCATAAATTAATTTGTCAAGATGAAGGAATGTATAAGATTAAGGGATATATCAAGATAAATAGTTTCTAATTTTTTTTTAAACAACTTATTTTTCCAGGATAGTAAAATAGTTAGATTTTTGGATTGATTGATTGATTTTTTTTTGGGCAAATTGTGTCATAATACTTAAATGTTTTGCATTAGTCAAATTTCCAAAAAATCAAAACCGAACCAGTTGAAATTGATGGGGAAAGAAACTGGAGAAGAATGAATGAAATAAAATAGAAAAATATTATATATGGAGAAAGAATTTAATGGACTACGTTGTTATACATATTCTCTTATTTTTCTGCTACTCAACCCTCTCTATTTATAGGAAGGAGTCTAGCAACCAATCATCTCATTAATGAGGGATCCTGTCACAAACTTAAATATTAAGCTATAATTAATAAAAATATTAAATATTTCAACACTCTCCGTCAAACTCAAGGTGGTAGAATGAATACCAAATTGAGTTTGAATAAATAAAGTGGGAAAACGTCGTGGATGGACACTATATTATGATAGGAAGCCGCGGGACAAAGAGGTCGTGAACATGGACAGCCGTGAAACAAAAGGCTGCGAGCTTGAACACCGTCACGGGATAAAGGGCCGCGAACTCTAAAAGCCGTGGGACATAGGGGTCATGACCTTAAAAAGCCGCGTGACAAAGAGGCCGTAAAATTGGATAGCCGGGAGACAAAGGGGCCGCGAGCTTGAACATCGCACGTGACAAAGGGCCGTGAACTTGAAAAGCTGCGGGACATAGGGGCCGTGAGCTTGAAAAGCCACGAGACAAAGGGCCGCAAACTCGGAAAGTCACAGGACATAGTGGCCCCATACTTGAAGATGCGGGACAAAGAGGGCACGAGCTTGGAAAGTAGTGGGGCAAAGGGGGTGTATACTTGAAGACGCGAGACATTGGGGTCGCGAGCTTAAACACTGCACGGGACAAAGGACCGTGAACTCAAAAAGTTGCGGGACATAGGGGCCTGTGAGCTTGAAAAGCCACGGGACAGAAGGCAACGAACTTGAAGACGCGGGACAAAGAAGCCACGAGTTTGGAAAGCCGTGGAACAAAGGGGCCACGTACTTGAAAAACCGTGGGATAAATGACCACAGACATAGAAAGCTGCGGGATAAAAGGGCCGCACACTCGAAAAGTCGTGGGACAGCTGCGAAGCTGCAAGGAAGGGCAACAGCAACACGGGACAACTACTGGACAAGAGCAGTAGCAGTGAAAACCCGCCGAAAAGGGCCAGAAACAAAAGTGAAAGTTGGGCGGAAGCGAATCATAGATAGGAAGAATGAATGAAAGAAAATGGAAAAATATTATATAGAGAGAATATTTTAATGGACCACCTCATTAATGCGGTTTGCTAATTACCTCATTAATGAGGGACCCTAACACAAACTTGAAGATTAAGCTATAATTAATAGAAATATTAAATATTTCAACAGAACCAAACCGAAACAAACCCAATCCCAGTAATTTAGTTTGATTCGGTTCGGTTCTTTAAAAAATTGGTTTGGTTCAGTTCCAAAAAATGTTCGGTTCGGTTTTTCCAGTTTGAAAACTGAATAATTTATCCCAAGTTTTCAGAAGCACTAAATATTTGATCCATTTGAAACGATGGGATGTTTTATGGACTAAAAATTAATTCATTTGAAAGGATATCTAAGAACAAGGCATAGTGTCTAGTGGATGTGGGGGGTCAAAAATTTAAAAAAAAAAAATCTTCAAAAGTTTAAAAAAACTAGAGGTGTAGATATACCTAATATGGAATGAATATGCCTTTTTAAGGAAAACTAAATGGAATGAACATATACTCTTTACATGAAAAGTTATGGTGTACATTGAAGTGACATGAATTATCGTTGAAAGCTTTTAGAAGGCACTATGACTTTTAAGGCATATATTTTTTCTTGTCTCGTCTATTTTAAAGAGAATGAAGACTTGAATATGTTTCGCCTAATGAAAGGATATTATCTAATTTGTAGTCGACACGTAATTTAATTATGTCTTCATGTGTATATTAACTCGATAATATCATGTTATTCAGTTTAATTAATATTATCAACTAAAATTGAACTAGCTAATCACTAGAAAGCCCGAGTCGCGCACCATGTCACTTTCAGTTGATGCACTAAGATAGGTCTTCGAACGGGGCAACGAAATTCGAACTCTACCTAAATTGAGAAAAGATCACTATCAAACTACATGGACTCCAGCTAAATTGTGAAAAAATCACTATCAAACAACATCAATAAAGTCAGCCTCAAACAAAATGGGAACCATTGAACAAGGATAAGCATAGGCTTAGCAATAAAGATATTATACTAGCAACAGTCATCTAAGTCGCATAGTAATTTTCAAAGCTAGCAAGGATACTTTTTACACAAAAGTAGAAGCTAAGCTCCCATCTTTATATCTATCAATATATATGCATATTTGTTGCGCTGAGGTTTAGGGTGCAGGAGATGATACAACAGAATTCGGGTTAGATGCATGAGAAAGCAACAACAACAATCCTAAACCTTTCTCGGCCCGTACAAGTATATACTACATCTGCAAAAGAAACATGGGATTAAAATATCAATGCTGCATCCAACACCTCCTTTAAAGAATAAAATATAGTTTTAACGTAACAAGGAAAGGTAAAACCAAAAAATATATATCTAGCATGGGTGTTCCCTGCTCAAAGAAGTCACTGCGTAAACCGACTCATACAACAACCAGGGTTAGGGAATTGATTAACTAGAGTTCCTGGACTGTTGCTGAGATAGTGAAAAACTGCTCCGATTTCATCAAAATTTAAGATTAAAATAGCAGGAACAAAAAATAAATAAAAATGATAAACGTATCCCTACATGGAAAGCCGGATCATACATACCAGTTATTACTGCTATACTCGTAAAGCTTGCCTTTATCGGAGAAGATGAGAAGCGCGACGTCTACGCCGCAGAGCACCGAGAGCTCACGAGCTTTCTTCATCAATCCAGAGCGTCGCTTCCAGAAGGTAACCTGTCGGCTGTTCCGGTCTTCGATCAACCTAAACTGCAGTTTCCCTCTCACCATAGTCGGAAACCCTAACCCTAGCCCCGAATGTACAGTAACGATTCTGAAATTCAGGAACGGATACTGTTGATGAAGAAGTAGGATAGGGGAGGGGGATTTATAGTGAGAGAATGAAAGATAGGGCAATCAATTAGATGAAAGGGGAAGATCGGAGGTCCGGAGGGAATCAGAAAGGGGCATTTAGGAGGGGACGCGTGGCGTGTAATGGGTGGCGGAGGCATCTTTGATGCTCGTCCTGAGGCACTCATTGCCGGTGCTGCGGTGGGTTTCATAAGATTCGGAACGGGGAAAGGTGGAGTTCCTACACGGCAACGCCTGGTTCACTACATCTGTGGTCCGCTAGGCGCCGGAAGGGAGAGAGAGAGAGTGATGGATTTTGGTTCATAGACATCTCTAAATACACCTATTTATATGATGATGAAGGCAGCAGAGTAGAGATATTTTATGATTTTTTTGGATAAAAATGATTTGAGGTTGGAAGATATTTTAGACTGTGACTACACCTCCAATTACCTGATTGCGTCGCGTGGCGATCACGTGCGGGGCCAGTCTCAAAATCATCCCTGCCCACAACTTCATGGCTACCACTAGATATGTGGCTTTATTTCATTCACACCCCCTAGTTGTGTTACAAACCTACAAAAACACCTTTATCCTTCCTTGATATACCCCCTTGGTGTTGATGTGGATAAAAATTGACCGTCCACGTGTCAACACCATGGTCCATATAAAGATAACGTAATCTGTATAGATATGGCATCAGACCAATCATTCGAGGGGTTGACCTCCGGAGTGTTGGAGACCCGACGTTGAGTCGGACCCCAATAGTAGTTAGATTAAATTGTCACATAAATTTCCTCCTCCGCACACGGGACGATTCCATCATGCAAACGGGAGACTCTTTAACAACAACACTCAACTAACCCCTACGTGGTAGGATTTAATTTCCCTGCCATGTATACTTATACCTAGGAGGGGAGTTAAGTAGCAATGACACAGTTTATTATCTCAATTTTAGTTAACGACTTTTCATTCCATTTTTTAAGTATCTACTTATTTTCACGCCCAAAAACTTTCTCATGATAAAACCTAATTGAGGGCAAGGATTTTCATTGGTTGCCCAACAGCGAGTTAGCATGCGAGTGATATTCCATCCCCTGTTATTGAGTTCCTTTGGTTCTGGGTATTATCATCCCTAATTTATTGTATTTTATGATTAACTAGGAATTTCTTGCGCTTAAAGTGTCTAAAGTATGAGTGCAAATTTTTTTCATCTAATCTTTTTCTTCAAGCTTATAATTCAATCTTAATCATTTATTTATTTTATTCAATCTAAACCATGGGTGAAAAGCCATTTAAAATAAATCATTTTGATTTATTACTAATATAGAAACCAAATATATCATTCTGCTAAGCCAAAAAAGTTGAAGATCTGTGTAAATTGGTCCGAATATACCTTACCGTTTATTAATAAAAGAAAAAAAAAAAAAACTATATGCAATATTTTGTTAAGATCGTGTGAACTCAATTTTAAGATTCTCATTTTAAAGGGTTTCACTTTTTCTTTATTCTTTGTGATTTTGTTCGTCGTAGAATATTCATTCTTTGTGATGATTAAATTTCTTCAACTCAAACCACAAAAATTGAAACCCAAAAAAAAAAAAAAATCTCAATTGCATTAAGATGTCTTGTTTTGAATTGACTTGACTACTAAAAATATACAAGAAAAAATAATCTGTGTCTGCATGATTGCACAAACGATTTTATTTTACAACGTTTAACTTAACCCCAATGGGTAGTGTGAAATATTTAGAAGATAAATTTATAAAATAATAAAATATAATAATGATGTTATTAAAAAATTTCCGGTACGTGTTGCAACTCCTCACATGCTGGAAACCTCTGCAATCTGCAATCCAACCTACAAAATTAGTTAATTCTATGAGGAGACACTGGAATGGTGTTGGCCAAAGAACCTCTGTCGTAAGAATAGGATCAGATTGCTCTTAAGAGATAATAGAAACTTTAAGAGTATGTGGATGTAATATTGAGAGATGTGTGTTATACCTCATTCTCTTTCACATATATAGACCGTACCTTTGATAACATTCCCCGCCATGATCTCCTCCACATTCCATACTTAACTAGTGTGAATGTTGCCTGAACTCCCATTATGGGAGGTTACGTTAATCACGTTTGTGCATGGAGAAGGTGGTAGGTGGCCTCGTCTCGTACTGGATAAGCCCATGTGTGGCCGAGCTTCATTAGCAGGCTAGATCCCCCATTTTTGGGTGTTAGAGCAGTCGACCCATGAACAATTACCGGATCGCTTCTCCCGGGTCGGGTCTCACCCGAAGCCTCAACTCGGTGTTTCACCATCATTTGCTCCAATCTCATGGGGGGGAATTTCCCCCACATCAAATAATATTCGTTTATGTACTAAAATATTTTTATCATAATCAATTTAAAATATTAATTAAAATATATATGTTTAAATACCATCACTTAGGAGAAAATCGAGATAAAAAAGAAAATTGATGAAGTGGAAGACATCATGCTCAAATTAAATATTCGTATTAAATTTTGTAGTATAACGTTGGAATACGAGTGTCAAACAACACGGGTTGAATTGCAATTATTAATTTTCTTTGTGAAATGAAGAAGTAATTTGAATGATTTTTGAGTTCTAATACTAAAATTGCAGAAAATTCTTTAATCAAAATTCAACATGTAAGAAGTTCGGGTTAAGATTATGTACATTTTTTTTTTCTATTTTAATTATGTGTAATGAAGTAATCTTGGCTACAAGTTAGATTTATTAGAAAATATTAATTGACCAGTTAATCGACATAAATTATCTTTAAAATTTAATTTTACCATTAATGTTGGGTAGGTCTAGCACATATGGGTGTGGACCTAACCCAAGCCTGTTTGGGCTTAATAAAAAATAAAAACAGAAAAGGGAAAAAGGCCCACAGAAGCAATACATTTAAAAGGGGGGTATTAGCCTTTTTTTTGGGCCAAAAAAAAAAATAATAAAATAAAAAACACCGACATATACTGGTGTAAAGAGAGAGAAAGAAGGAAGATGTGAGAGAAACTACACTTCGGCTTGACAATCGAACTATGATGCGAATTCGTTTGGGTCTTGATCTTTGGTAATCCTCTTAAAATTAGTGAAATCAGGGATTTTATTTTTCCAAATTAGGGGAAAAATGCTCCTTTTTATGTTGAGGTCCCGGTCGCGACCTTGGATGCCACGCCGCGACCTTATGCAGACCGCGACATCTGAAACTTCAATGTCCATATCTCTCTCGTTTGAACTGTGATTTAACTATAGACCACCCATTGGAAATATTAGGTTTAATTCGGAATTTTGGTCGTGCATATCAAATGTTATTTTTGTGTTTATTTTTAGTTTTGATGAATATATAACAAAAAAAATTAGAATTACACTTTACTTGGTTTTCTTAATGGAGGAGTATTTTTATTTATGTTGTAAATGGCCCAGAAGCCCAAATAATTACAATCATTTAACTTAGGGAAATAGAGACCGTCTGGCCGCCATTTCTATCCTTCAGAGGGCTGTGGCCGGACGAAACCCTAGACCTAGAGCAACCGGACGGGAGAAATTCGATCGACTGGAAGGCTTTGTCGTGATTCGTTGGATTTTGAGCTTACAAATGGCTTTGACGAACTTCATACTGACGGTGGCGGGTGTTAGCGCAGTGATACTACTGATGAGGAGTGATGTGAAACACTCGGCCGCGATCTTTAAGCGAAACGTTCGTCAGATTCGCCACTGGCTTGAAGAAGAAACGGCAACTGTCACTAAGTACTCCTTTCCCTTCCTCTTATCCCTCTCCCGTCGATCTGATCTTTCGCCGGTCCATACTTAGCTATATGTTAATTCAATCCTTTGAATCATCTGGTGTTCTTGCGATCGATTGACTCGTTGAAAATTGTATGCTGCTGTCATATTTTGTGTGTAGGTGCATAGTGTTGTTTATTGTCCTTGGGTAAAAATGTAAAATGAAAATGAAAAAAATTCAAAATCTAATGAATGTTTATGTATGGATGGGGGTAGAAATGTTTGATTTGTGAATTGCTCATTCTATTATGTACTTTAGATTTAGGTGAATACGTTGAATTTGGTATTTCAAGAACTAAGGCTTTGTTTTGGTTTGAGATAATTGAATTGAAGTCCGATGGAATAAAATCAAATTGTGAATGTAAGTTCATTCAGAATTCGATTCCATTCCATTAGTACCTCCAACCAAACATGCCATAAACGACTGGCTTCTTCATGATTGTTGGTGTGGATTACTTGTGGATCAATGCCCATTGCGGTGATGTTCAGATGGATTAGACACTAACATGTCACTACAACCTTGAATTCTGATACAAGTATCAAGCGTTTGAAGAATATATTCTAAATAGCTTTGTCCGAATGGCTAGGAACTTAAGAATTAGATGGGGGTCTGACCAAAGTGGTATCCAGTTGCTAATTCTTCCAATGAAAGTGAAACAATAAAAAATTTCGAGTCTCTTTCCTGCAAATTATTCAGTTTCCCACCTGCCCTCTTGGTTTTATATAATGATGTTAAGACAAGAATGATGGTTGAATTCTGTTCTAATCCAAATTGTGTTTGCGTGTTACTGTTTTAGGGATATGGAGAAGGCGAAGCCGAAGGAGCTGCCTAAGAATGATGTCCCCAAGGAGGAGAAGCACTAGAAGTCACAGAATAGAAATGGGAGTTTTCTCCATTTTCTTTCTTATAAATCCAATCCGCCCCTGTATTTAATTTCTTCTGCTTACTTCTGGTAGGAGGATTAGCTTATAGCAGGCAGGAGTGGTCATACTTTTTGTTTTTTCTTCTTTAAGATTGAGATTGTACAAAAGTTTTTGTTCTGAAGTAATTATTATCCCATGATTTTACTTGTTTTTTCTATGCGTAATACTTGTTGGAAGACCGACTATTGACAGATTCATGAATGAATGAAGTTCGAGCCAACAAACCTTCATATAAGGCAGTAAGTAACGCGTCCTTACGCGGTCTCTTCAATGGAAAAGAACTGGTAATTTTTTAACTCTATCATCATCCACTACCCTTGCGACCATCATGCTTTATGATTTCTGTATATTCTACACGAACAGTTCCAGCATCCTTCATTTGCGCATAACATGTTTTGAACTTTATTTGAATTGCACAGCAACTGTTCGACAAAATGCCTACGCTTGGAAATTTGCTTTTATCTTATGATTTCTTATGACAAACCATTCAGATGATGTCTGAAACAGTCAATAATCTAAAGAGACCAAAGAAAAGATGTGGTCCACTGCATCTTTCAAGATGACATATCCCATCCTTGCTCCGTGAGAGAGAAGAAGCTCACCTGTACTTGATCGATGCATAGAGGTGACAGACCTTCTCGATTGAACCAAATTTTCTTTAGCTGCAATGGCAAAAATAAAACTGGTTACGTGTCAAAGAAAGGTTCGCATGAAAAATGAACGAAGCAGTAGACATATTACAAAGTAGATTTTGGATATATCATAGATTAACAATTAGAAGCATTTTTGCAATTTTTTCTTTAGGGTAAGTGTGATTGAATGAAGGTTTAGAACCTGGCCAAGGAGAACGGCGAAGATGTCGAGGCATCGAGAGAGTTTGAGAATTAAATCCCTCCAGAAGATGTACCTTTGCTCCCAAGTACATCTCTGACCACTGAATGCCTTGAATCTCACACTTGCCATTACTTCGTCGTCCCAATCTCTGCGTGTGTCCATATCTGAACATGTTTATTAGATCCCTGTAATTTCGAATTCATTTAGATAGTGTTTGGTTACGTGGAATTGGAATTAGAAATTAATTCAAATGAACGCATGTAAGAATCTAAAAATTTACATGACTTGATTTCCAATCCCAATTCCGAGGGCTCAAATTTGTGGTTCCAAGCGTTACCTTAGTGTAGTTATTACAATGCATGCTTCTGCTTCCACAGTCCACACACTGGGTCAGCTATGATTTTCCAATATGGTTTGTTTGTGGATTGGTGTGATTACATTTTGAAATTCTATTGTTCCAGTAATTTGATAATGCAAGATTGCTTTGCATTAGCATATATACTTGAGCCTCACTTTACTTAATTATACATTTTTTTTTGTTAAATAGGTAGTGGTGTTTGCTTCTCTTGTCTTTTTCCTTTAATAGGTCAGGAGTGATTTTGAAAGCACAAGATTTGAATGTTGTTTTGCGAAATTTTGGGAAGCTAAACAGATGGCAAGAGCTTTCTCAGGTCCTTAACTTGAAAACTTCCTTCTTTCGTATGTTAATAATGATACTCAGGGCTGTAGGCCTTTATGTTTTATTTGTATAGTCAGCTCCGAAACTGCATTGAATGATTACATAGCAAGCTACCTGCAGAACCGACATTAATCACAAGCTCATAGCATCCAATTTTTGGTTCTTTATAATGTGAGCATGAATATTATTTGAAATATATATATTTGTGTTTGTGTGAATTTTAAAAGTAGGATTATGATTTTACCTTTCGCCTTTCATGGTATTGCAAAGTCCTTGATCTTTTCGGTTTTGAAACGTAATAGAAATCTATATGAATGATGTCCAGTCAATATTTGTAATTAATTTTGTCATTTATGTACCATTGGGTTCACCCCTGAACTCTTTCTGTTGGGTAGGTCTAATACCTCGAGGTTGTCATTTTTGAGTTCTTAACTGATATTGAGATCATGCTAAACTTTTAATCTATGTTTCTTTCGTCATTTCATGATTATTTCACATTCTAACTCATGAATTTCAGGATCCATCACATGGTAGTAAAATCTCACGTGCTGGAAATGCTAAATGAGTAAATTATATCAGAATCTTGAGATGTAAGAACACCGTGCATTCCCCACTTTCCTTTTTTTTTTCCGAATGCCAAATTTACATGAATTTGAACAAATTGATAGATGGCTAATCAATTGAACGTGTAAATAGAGAAAACAACGATCAGTTTTGACCTTCGAAGGGTACTTTTTGTAAATAAGTTGATTTGATAAAGCCCGAGATTATGAGGTGTTGACTACTGATTCTCTGAAACCATGAATTATTGTACGTCTGGTATTCATATGTTGTTTTGGGTACATTCTTAATCTAAGAAAACATAAACTTTGTAGTTTTCTGGAGTAAATGAAGGGATTCTGTTTTTCTGTTGCCCTTAAAATGTGAACCAAGTTCCTTTGACACGCCGTTCCTATCATTAATGGTAATAACCCTTTTTTTTTTTGGTATGTTGCATGTAATTACAGCTTTTTGATTGGATGTGGCAAAACGAGAAGGCCAATTTTGCTTCTTACAGCAGTTACATAAAGATCATGGGAATGAGCCTTAATCCTAAAAAGGCACTTGAACCATACAATAGCATACAGGACAAGTCAATAAGGAATCATATTTCTGTTTGTAACTCTGTTCGTAGTTGTCTGGTGAGAAATGGAAAGTTCAAGAGTGGCATTCAACTATTTCATCAGATGAAGCAGGACGGTCTCAAACCAGATATTGTTACATATAGTTCGGTAGGTTATCTGTACTCTAAATCTACCTTGTTAAATCATCAATTTCTGATTTGAACGTATGTAGCATTTGGTTTCATGGAATTGAGCGTATGCACAAAGTTAAAAATTTACATGCATTCATTTCTAATTTCAATTACGAGGCTCCAATTCCTTACAAGCAAATGCGACCTTAAGTTGCGTCTTAGATCAGCAAAATGGCAGACGTGTTGTCAAGGAAGATTAGTTATCTTTTAACATTGAAGGAGGCTAAATACTCTCATTCTCATGTATTTGTCTATTCTTCTCCGATGTTTAGAATCAGGTTATGGGAGTGGAAGATCTGAATAGTTTTTGGATTGACTGAACAAGTACGAGGAAATAGACAACAATAATTGAAGGAGAAAAAGATCAATATTAAGCGCCGTGTCAATTCTTCGGCTTCAGAAAAATTAGTGATTGAAATAACTGCAAACTTAGGCCCCGGTTTGGTAACCATTTCCATTCCAGAAATTCCCATTCCATTTTCAGATTTTTGGGAATTCTGTTTGGGAATAGCGTTTGGTAATTTTTGTTTCTGTTTCCATTTCATTCCCATTTGAGAATTGTGCCAACTTTTTTCTTAAGAAATGAAAAACTAAAAAAAATTGTTTCTCATTATTCCCATTCTATTTACAAAACACATGGTCATTATTCACCTACCGGCCGATCACCGTCCGCCGTTGCCGGCCACCGTCCGCCGTCGCCGTCCACCGCCGCCGCCACCGCCCGCCGGTCATCTCCGGTGACCGTCCGACTGGAAATTTCCCAGCCACTTTCGGCCGTCGCCGGCGACGGCGCCATTGTCTTCCGGCCGGCGGGCGGCGACAGCGCCACCACCGTCAGGCCAAAATAGAAAGAAAAAAATAAATAAAAATATTTTAGGATAAAATCGTTACTAAACACAATTCCCTTCCCAAAACAAAAAAAAAAAAAAAAATCGTGCGATTTTACTCCCAAAAAGAAAATAAAATTTCCATCTCATCCTATCCCACTGCTGGAATGGAAACAGAAATGGTTACCAAACGCCACCTTAGTTGTTAGGAAAGTCTAGTTCCTTTCAAATAAGGGAACTTTTGGATGGAATATTTGAACAATCAGATGATCATATATCATTGTTTTTCCTATGACATTGATAACTTATTATGAACACAAGAACGGACCAGTTGAACAATCAGACGACCATGTATCATTGCCTTTCCTATGATATCCATAACTTATTATGAACCAGCTCTAATGCTTTAGCATATCCACCTTTGATTTTGAAAACAGCTCTCACAAACAATTTCTGATGATTGTGGAAGCTTGTTTGACTTGGTTAAAGAATTCGTTTAAAACAAACCCTTTATTTATGATGTGTCAAAAAAATGAAAAATAGAAGTGATGTACATAATTGAAAATTTTGCTTACCAAACAAGTACCGACTTCTACCGACCCATCAGAAAGAAAATTATGTCTTTTTGGTAATTGTTCTTTGTTCTTTATGTGGTTATCATGGTTATCATTATCTATCTACTATAAATCTAAACTAAATAATTTCTTACAGATAAAAGAAAGATGGGCGCTATATCAAATGCAAGGACAAAAACATCGAACGAAAAAGGAAAATACATAGACATCGTTTGTAGACAAAAAAAATTATTACAAAACCCTGGAGTCGGAAGCAACACTAGAAACACCGGCTACTTTCTGTACCTACTTCTGCAAACAAACAATCACGCAACACACCTTTGTTAGATTACAATAGTAGAAATTATAACTAAAGCAAGAATTTTAATCACAATAATATAACTAAAACTAATAACGATTAATCAAATTTCCAAACATAGATTCCATCTTCCAAAAACTAACAACTATTTAATTATTTAATCATAATGGTTAATGATACTTGTAATTATATTCATATTCATATTTACATAATATATATATATATATATATATATATATATATATATATATATATATATAAGAAAATATATGAAATGTGTTTTTCTTCTTATATTATAACAATAATAATAATAAGAATACATACAAATATTAACACGACAACAATCCAATTTACTCATGCATAAAATAAAATTATTATTATAAATTATAAAACACTTAAAAAGGGAATATTGATATACATGGTCTCCTAAAAAATAACTTAACAATCATGAGGTAATCGATAAATTCAAACAAGGTTGTTTCTAATTTTCTTTAGTTTCTCAAGACGATACTAGTAGCAAGGTTGTCACACAATAGTCAAAGTCAATTCCAGGTAAATGTTTTAACAATTGACAAATATTCTACCATTTACTTTCACTTATATATATTATATTTAGTAATAATAATATAATAATAATAACTGCTAAAAAAATTAGATTTACATATAAATTTAATATCATACATTGTCTATTACGTTAACATGGACATAATAAGAGACATTTCGAAAACCATAATAGACCGTACATACCAATCAATGATCTCTGCCCATATGAGAAAGAATGGACGTTAAAAGTTATTGTCCTAAGAGCTGGTATTGAACAATCATACTCAACTACAAAAGAGATGGACAACATGCGTAAACTAATACTCATGGACGAACATGTAAGTTATTTAACTCAATTTTATTTTACTAAACCTAAACAAAATTAAACACTTTTCCCAGAAATTGATTTACACACGTCTCCACAGTGAAAACTCACACACCCTTATATATTTTGTTCATAAGAAAACAATGACATTTATCAACACAATAAGTACATGGTACAAGAATAAAAGCCGTCCTATTCAATGAGACAGTTGATAAGTTTGAAAACTCATTGATGAAAGGGAATACATATTGCATAACAAATGGATTAGTGAAACCAACAAATTCAAGGTATCACATCACACCGTGACTTTGAAATTACATTAACAAATACTACATGTGCAATAGAAGATATCTCACTGGATACCATGCAATATAACTTCACTTTGATTGAGAACATTGAAGATACCACACAAACAATGGATAAAAAATATATTATCTATTTATTATATTTTCACTTACTAAATGAATTAACATCTCTTTTTGTTTTCTTTTAATATAGATGTACTTGGTATGGTAATGGATGTTGAATCCCTTTCTACAATTTACAAATCAATTGGAAGAACTTTGAAGCGACGCAATATATCTTTACTAGATGAAGGGTAATGCTACACAAACAATTTACATACACGTACACATATCACACATATGTATGTGTGTGTGTATATATATAAATGTTTTTGTGTGTGTGTGTGTGAGTGTGAGTGAGTGTATGTATAGATATAAATACACACACACACACACACACACACACACATATTAAAAATAAAGAAATATATATATATACCCACACACACACACACATTAAAAAATATATAAATCTAAATATTTACAAGTCAACCATGGTCACTCTAACATTATGGGGAGATCTAACCACAAACGAAGCCGATATACTGTAACAAATAAAAGAAGATAGACCTACTGTTGCATTATCACAAGGGAAAGTGTCCACATATAGGGGTAACATATTTTTCATATAACCACCAAAAGGGAAAAAAATTGTATCAAATTTAATCAAAATTATTATCATTATCATATTCAGGTGTGTTACCTGTATCCACATTATCGATCACAACTGTTCAGATTAATCCAAAATCACCGAGATTTGACATGACAAAATCATGGTATACACCATACTTATCATCTATTTAACCTGCTTCAATAACATTTGATTTAATAATAATAATAATTTCTGCAATATAACACTTATCAACACACACAAAAAAAGTAAATTTTATATGCAGGACTACTGAGACAATAGATAAAGATGAAGCATACAAAAAATTATGGGGGAAAAAATCGAAAATGCTGAAGAAAGTGAAATTACCGTGATCATAACGCGCCCATTGAGTGAATTACAGGTAGCAATACATTTGAATGATTTAATTTAATTTACAACTACTCTAGACATAATTTAATATTTCTATTACTCTACTATTACAATTTATCGTATATTTCAGAAATCAATTTGTTATTTTAAAGCAAAAATATTCAATATTGACAATATAGACCAAATTTGGTACAACTTGTGCAAGAGATGCAATAGAAAAGTAACTATCAAAGACGACTCTGTTGAATGCACTAAATGTTCCATATGAGATATAGAATACTCTCCAAGATAATAACTATTTACAACATAATAAAACCACATATTTGCTATGTCCTAAGTCGATAAAGTCAATGTTATAGTAAAACATATATGCATTTTATTTTAACAAACATGTACATGATGAAACTTATTGTTTGTGATGGAAAATAAAATATTAGTGTCACATTATTTGACGTGACAAAAAAATTGATCAGCTGCCCAATATCAAAATACATTGAAGAGCAAAAAAGATTAGCAACCACAAGAAAATATTTACCTTTTCATATCATTAATACTATTCATATTATTAACCAATCTACAACTCACTTGCAGGACGGACTATACAATAAGTTCTACAAATGAATGATACATTGCTTTGGCGAAACCTTCATCTTCTTCACAAAAATTAATCAAATGATTGACAAAGAACGCTTAGCATCAAAACCGGTCACACATGACGTATGGAAATTTGAAGCAATTGCATCCAGTCATAAAAGTTTACAAGACAAACCCGACATACAAATAACCTAAACACATTTTTTCATATACTTATATTACATAGAATATACAACTATAATAACTACAACAATTTCTAGTAAAATATTGAATGCAATTACGTCACTTAATGTATGGACACAAAATATTCATTCACATATTGAATGTACTGCCGCATATGATGTATAAATAAATTAATTGCGATCAATTCATTTTCTACATAAATGGAACTATTGCTGTCTATTTTTTATTTTAACAAGTTTTATGTGAAATTCAAGTTTCCATTTAACAAATTGTGTCTCCAAATCATACACAACAACAACTTAGCACATGCACAAATATATATAAATTACAAATATTACCAAATACTATATATTATCATAAATACTAATATTGAAGCATCCCACGTGCAACGCACGTGCATACCCACTAGTATATGTATATATATATATATATATATATATATGTATGTATGTATCGGTCAAGACTAGGACGATTTTTATTACAAGAGAGAAAATAGAAAGAGAATGGAAAGGAAAAGAAACTTTCTCATTGAAATTCAATCACAAAAGGAGCTACAATATATAGTCTTTAGGAGCTACCATAACCAATTATAATAAATTAATAACAAGATAATAAACTAGTAACAAAAGGAATAGAAGATTTTAAGAGAGAAAGATTCCTCTAAAATCTAATAATTTTAATAAAATTTGGGGATGGCAAGCATTGAGTGTCCACAAGTCGGTGCTTGTCTTATGCCCCTAAGCTTAGGGACTTTTAAAGGTTGATAAAGCCCCTAAACTTAGGGCTTTTTAAAAGTTGAGCCTGATGTTTTTTACCATTATTATAGATGGAGGACGGATTAAAAATGTAAGTTGTCCATTAATTTTAAAGTGAACTTTAAATTTTGGAAATCAACCCATTTGATCTTTAATATTATTTCGTTATTTTAATTTAGTACACTTAATGATTGTGTTAGCAATTTAAACAGAAATTAAGAATATTTTTGTCATTGTAATAATAAATTTTAAGCAAAAAGGCAAGTCAAAATTGAAGGAGGTAACAAGTAATTAGAAAACAAAGCCTTATATTGAATATAAAAAAATTAATTTGTTTTTTAAAATAAATTTTTATTTAATTTCTAAAATAAATACTCATTTATAAATTAAACGAAATATAAATTAATAGCGATATAAAAAATGATAAAAATTGAACAAAAGGGATGAACAATTATTGTAATTTTAATTTTTTTTTAAAAATATTATTGGAGTAAGAGATAGTATAAGATTTAAACTAAATAAAAATAATTAGATTTTATAGATAAAAAATATGCTTATATTTAAGTTTATATATCTTATATCCAATTGAGGAGAGAGAAATATTTTTGAAAAAATATATAAAAAAAAAACTTCAATTAAATTAATAATAATAAAAAATAAATTATTCTTTCATAGTTTATTAATTGAAAATAATTACATGCAAATATAGTAATACTATTTTTGTCTACATATTTTGCCTCCATATTTTGTAAAACTATTTAAAGAAACTTCAGCTAAATTAATAATAATATAAATAATTTTTTATTAATTATATATAAATAAGAAAACCATATTTTTGTCCATATATTTTTCTCACATATTTTGAGAAAGTATTTTAGAAAATAATATGTTCTCTCCCTTCCTTTCCTTTCCTCCCAACTTTTCATTCTCTCTCTTTATTTATCTCTTATTTATTTTTCAAACCCTTCTTTTTTGTTACTATTTTTATGCTTTTGATTTTCTTTTTTTCTTATTATGTGATGTTTTTTGCTTTCAATATTTTTTTTTTTCAATTTTTTTTTTTATATATTTTTTTTTATTTGTTAGTTTTATTTCTTATTTTGTATTTCTCTTTTTTGTTTCCAATTGTTTACTTTTGATTTATATTTTTATTATTTTATTTTTTGGTTATATTTATTTTTCTTTTTTGATTTTGAGTGTTTTTATATACATTTTTCAAAACCAAATTGGTGACAAAGAAAATTAAAGAATAAAAATAGATAAAAAGATACCGAAAATAGAAATAATAAAGAAAAAAAATGTGAAAAAACTATTTTTTTTTTGTGGAGGAAGCAGTTGACAAGAATGATTGTTGTGGTGGCGACAGTGGTGGGGATAACGAATATTTGTTGTCGTAGTGAAGGTGATAAGAATGCTTGTTATTGTCTGTGGTGGCGGTGGCGGCAATGCATGTCTGTTGTTGTGGTAGTGTGATTAGTTTGATGTGATGATTAATAATAGTTGTAATGGTAGTAAAATTTGTGATGACGATGAATATTTGTTCTAGTAGTAAATGGTTGTTGTGACCACATGGTTATAGGCGGTAGTCACGGTGGTGGTGGTGATTTTGATACAATGGTAGATTTGTTTATTAATTAGTGGTGGTGATGACGATAGTGAATGGTTGTTCTGGTTGTGACGGTAATAGTAAATGTTTAATGTGGTATGGGGATTAGTGTTTATTATTGAAATTTTTAAAAAAATAATTGAAGGGCACTTTCATTATGAAAAATTATACATTTTAGAATAGGTATTTCGTTCAAAATAAAATAAAAAGTACGATGAGGATAACTTTATATGTACTTTAGGGTTGTATATTTTGGATATTATTGTAATCGAACAACCTAATAATTTTGGATCAAATGTTTAGGATTAACTTAAACCGTTTTTTTTAAATGAATTATGTTGTGTTTATACCAAATTATGCATGTTCTTGTTCATGAAACATGCGATTTGATGTCTATAATTTTACTGTCTTTACTATTCCCTGTGCATGGGATCTAAGAACAGTTAGAGAGATCAAAGAACATTAGGAGAAACTGATCGAAAATGGCAAAACATTTTCAGTACAAAATGGTGTCTGTTGAAACATAAAATGGTTCCTGTACAAATTAAAAAGACTATGTAGTATATATGGTTTGATAATTCACATACATGCACCAAAAGGAGTTATTCAAAATGAAGGGTAAATTTGCATCTGACTCAAGATTTGCTCGAAATTATCAGTGGGTTTGTCAATGGGATGTGTATGAGTGCCTTCATAAGTGGTGACCACAATGCCTTCATCCTTGGATAGCCTTTGAACTTGCTTCTTAACATTACACCCTCCATGTGTACACCTATAGTAGCTTCTGCACCCTCAACACACAATTAATATATATACACAAGTTTGCTTATCCACAATATAAAAACAAACATAGGGCTACTACTGGAAAAATACTATATTTTCAACAATTATAGTCGTTACCACAATTGTAACAGATTATAAGATATTCAAGATTGATGTATTAAATTAAAATCTATATAATAAATTAGGACATACTTGACTTACATTTTTTAAGAAATATTGAAGGAAAGAATGTGCTATTAGAATGAATCTCTCTTTGTCAATTTTTATTTTTTTTTCAAAAGTTTTTTTTCTAAGGTTAGAGTGGGGGGCTTAATATGAAACAGAGAGGCCACAATGGTGAGTCTAGTGACCGAAAATGTTGCGGCTTAGCGATACTGGGTAGCTCCAATCTGAGATAAACGCAGAGGTGTCTATAGGCATTGTAGGTTGGCAGTGGTGGGAGGATTGAGATTTTTGGGTCAGTAATGCTACTTAGGGGTGCTTTTGGATGATTCGATATGATAGGGAATTCATGTGATTTTGGTAAAAATGATAGAGGGTGTTCATACGTATATATAGACCCTTCCTTTTTCTATCCATCCCTATTTATGGAAACCTTCACTATTAAACTCTATATATGTTTCGTTTCTCTCTCAATCCCTAGCAAGTTGCTCTTCTTTCAAACCCCACAACCACTGCAACATATACCTCTATCAATAGCACCACGAGCCATCATGGCACAAACTTTTTTCGACCCACTATGTGATTTGTTAAAATTTAAAAGTATTTCCCCCAAATTTGTGAATTTTACACTCTATGATTACTTTTTAATTTTATTAGGTTTTTATTATTATTACTTTGATGCAGCACTCCCTTATTCTTGGTGTGATTTTGCTTTCTTGAATGTTTATATATATTAGAACTATTGAGAAACAATTCATGAAACTTTGAATGATGTCAAAAGAAATTTTAAAGATATTTTTTTAAATCCATGTGTTCAGCCACAAGGCATATGCTAGTTTATTCTGTAAATCAGCACATATTTTACGTTTGAGAGATTTTTACCCTTGCGTTGACTTAGAACTTGCTGAGAAAATAAAAGCAAACTGAAAACAATTTTTTTTTATTTTTATGATTATTGTCTTTGAACAAACTATAAGATATTTTAAAGTATTGAATTAAAATTTGTGAATTAATTAGAGACTGGCTATATACTAGTATATATATAACATATAATGATATAGATTATTTTTGGTTTAACAGATGATCACTCAAATCTCCATTACATTACACTATTCTCTTCAAATTACTGATGAGAATAGTGTAACATTAATCCTTACCTATTTTAAACTAATTTTAATAAAACAGAAAACCCTAGAATAGAAACGTCGATTGGACATGTCCCTCGTCTTACCCCGATGCATCGATTTTCAACTTGAAACAATAAACACAGGCTGTATATGCCTGACGATGCTGCCTTGTTTGATAATATGAGAAACAGCATGCATATAGACATTTGTAGTCCTCAAGGAAGTGTTTTATATGATCAGTTGATATGTACATGGATTTTCTCAGACGGAAGAAGCACCATCATAAAATTAAAGAGGGAATTAGGGTTAACAATTAAAATATAAATGAGCGTCAACTACTGACCTGGGAAACCTGTTGTTCTTGACGGCTTTCTGACCGTACTTTCTCCAGCGGTAACCGTCATCGAGTATATCAACCTGGCTTCTTGTTTGAAAAGCAATCCTAGGTTTCCTGATCTTCTTCCTCCCAGCACCAGCTTTCACCTTATCGTTTTCTGACATAAAAAAGCTTCGGTTATTGGAAACCTCGTTACTGGCACCTTCTGCTGTCTGGAAATTGAACATATCGGTTTTAAACCCCAAGAATCCATTTGGGTTGTTAATAGCATGACCTGCAGTAGTTTCGACACCCACGCTTGATGCAGGAGTAGTACTCAGTGATGGTGTTGATGAACCAAGAAATAACATTGGATAATTCTCCATTGATTAACCCCACCGTACGTACCTCACCCTCCCCTCTTCTTATGGAAAAAGAAAGAGAAGAAGATATTTTAAGAAGAAGACGAGGAAGAGAAGTTAAATGGTGTAGAAAAGTAAGGGTCCAACAGGAAAGTGAGGCGGCTCTATGGGTAGACTAATAATTCCTGCTTGTGTATCATGAACCTGGGATGGAAAAGAAATAGAACGCAGACCATGGTAAATTACACTTCTAACCCTTTTATACGCTCTCATGTACCATGTTTTCTTTGTGGTCAAAAATAAAATAAAAATAGAACAAGACAAAACCGTGACACACGCAATTTAATAGGTCAACAAGCCGTGCATGGAAGAAAAATCATAAGACAAAAAAAAGGAAAAAGAAAAGGCTGTTAGGGTTCATCTTTCCACAATTTTGAGGATTAGTTTTTCAAAGGGACACTTACCACCCATTGTTATTTGGGTATCGAAACTACCAAATGAACCTAATTGTATTTTTATGAACCGAGACATCCTATTGACAAATTGTGATATGATTTGCTCATAATATGTAGTTATCTTCCATTCCAGTTTAATCGATCTTTTTTGTATTTAAATCCCCTAAATTTGCGGAGCAATTACACATCAATTTGTGATGAAAACATGTAAAAAAAACATATATTTCTCTTCCTCGTCTTCAATGATCCGTCATTTGTTTATATATAAATGATCTCTGTCACACTCTTTAAAATGAGATGTCAATAATTTTTTAGGAGCATTGAATTGAAATCCATGTAATATTCAACATATATGTGTTGTAAAGACAAAAAAAATACAGTGTTATGTCTCAGTGTTAATTGGTGTTACATATAACATGATTGATTGTTAAATTGGGGTATATTTCTTCCGCGAAATATCAAATCATATCCTCTTATATTTGTGTATGTTAAATATAACATTCTTTCTCTATGATGGTGCACATATTCTGCTACCCACACGATCAAATTTTCCCATTTCGTACCGGTGTTATAGTCAACATGGTGTGAGTTACAATGATGAGAAAATATGGTGTTACGTTTGTGCGTTGGTGTTACATATAACATGATTGTTTGTTAAAAATGTGGTATATCTCTTCTGTGAAACACCAAATTATACCCTACATATATTTGTGTGTGAGAATATAATATTCGTTCTCTATAATGATGCACATGTTCCGTGCCTCACATGTTTAGAACCTCTCATTTTTTGCCGATGTTGAATATAACATTAACTAAGTGTGAAAAAATGGAATTTTTAAAAAAAAAATTTGAATGCAACTAAAAATGGAAATCTCCTCTGTTTTTATTTGTGGAAATTGTAATTTTTTTTTGGTAAAATCGCTTAATAAGGGATTTTTAAATTCCTCAAATTTTGCAAGATTATTTTAGTCATGAAAATTTCGGCACTTTTGAATTTGAGACAAAATAATTCAAAAAATAAAGTCAACAAGATTATATATTTTAATATAAAACAATTGGAATTGTTCGGCTATTTGACCCTTAATTTGGGTAAGCCTAATAATTTTTCATTTTCCTTATTACCATGATTTGGCAAACTCAAGAAATACAATAGGATAAAATCCAACCGCAATACAACTTTCGCAAAATAAAACTTATACAATACAAAAGTACATCAAAACATACTGCCAATAACTCCGAACTACTAGTACATCTAATTGAGTTAGAACTAAGAGCAACTCCAAACTATTAACTAGCTATCTCATGAGTCAAATAGTGTACTTACCATTTTAGCTAACCAAACAGCTATCTCAAGAGTTAACTAAAAATTGGTGGGAACTTTTAACCACCAATTCACCATTAATATTGTCTTCTCCAACCCACTACGTAAATAAATGTTTAGGCAAAATTAAAACGTTAATAGCTAATTCATTTGGCTAGTTCGTTGGAATATAATTCTAAATTTCTATGAGTCAAAATACTATCCATAATGCAAAGTAAAATTTTACCTAATCTAAATACCTATTAGGATTGGAGCAACCCTAAACACCACACCACTATTCAATGTAGAAAAAATAATCCAAAAGCAATTAAACAAAATATATAGGAGGATGTTCTCAAGTGTAAATCAACGATTTATGAATTTAAGATAATATTTAAATCAACAATTGAACCAGAAAAATACAAAAGTTTTATTTATTGAGTATTAATTTATTGTTGAAATGACTGGTAAAATCTAAAATGTACCTCAAGCTGGAAACAAGGAGCCGTAGCCGACACGGGAGTACGTGTTTTAAGTTAAGTAAAATAATAGTTTCATGAGGTGAAAGTAGATTAATATTAGAGGCGGCTTCGTGATTCATGATTAACGTTTGGACTTTTAATCTTTGTGATGCTCAGGTAAGACTCACAATAGTCATATATGTATCGTTTAATACAATGTTTGTCTGAACGTGAATCAAAACCAACAGATCATGTTGTCAAATCCGGACCCCCCCCTCTCTCTCTCTACCATTTTTCTTTTCTTTACTCGTGCACCTTGAAAGTTGAAATAGCCTATCGCCATCACAGGAGACGTACAATTTTCAAATATTATTTGTATTTACCTATTCATTTTCCCCGCGCCGGCCTGTTTACAACCCGCACACCAGATCGTTAGAGAGTGGTAAATAAATCGAGCCGAGTTAAGTATTAAATATTATTAAAAGTGAGAAGAGGAAGAAAATAATTCTGTTTTTATATATTTCCTCTGAATTACATACTTAGTTTTTATACATCAAGAAAAGATAATTAACAACTAACTAACTTTAACAAAGTTTAACTAACTTTTTAACTAATCTTAATACTCCCCCCAAGATGGACTGGCATAACCTTGATGACACTGACAATAAGGCTTGGTAAACATATACGCGAGCTGTTGTTGAGAGCGGACTGGTATAACCTTAATGGCACGTACAATAATCTCATCTTGAACTAACTGACAATCGATTTCAATGTGTTTCGTGCGTTCATGGAATGTAGGATTGGAAACTATATGGTTGTCACATAATAGAAGAGCTGATGACGAATGAGTGAGGGAGAAGTCCTTCAATAGTTAGCAGAGCCAAACAAGTTCATTGACTGTAGCAGCCATAGCCCAGTACTCTGCTTCAGCGGATGAACGAGAGACGGTGGATTGTCTCTTAGCCTTCCAGGAGATTAAAGAATCTCCAAGAAAACACAAAATTCCGTCGTAGATCGCCTAGAATCCAAGCAAGCACCCCAATCCGCATCCGAAAATGCCCTCAACTGTAAAGAAGAAGAGAAGAATAAACCTTGGCCCGGTTTAGCTTTGAGATAAAGAAGAAGAAAATGGGTTGCTTGCAAGTGAGGAGTTCAAGGTTGAGACACAAATTGATTCATGAACTGCAAATATGATATCAGGCCGTGAGAGATTGAGGTACAAGAGTCTGCTAACCAAACGTCGATACTGAGTGACATCATCAAGAAGCTCGCCATCGGAAGCATTAAGATGTAAATTTGGATCCATGGGGACATTGGGAGGCTTGGAAGGTAGATATACCCTTAGTAGATTGTGTGATTTCAAGTCCAAGGAAATACTTCAAATTGCCCAAATCCTTCAACTTGAACTGACTGTGCAGGGATTGTTTTAGAGATGCAATGACTTGTGAAGATGGACTCGTGATGATTATGTCATCAATGTAGACCAATAAGGCAACAAAAGAGGTACCAGAACCTCTAGTAAAAAATGAATGGTCAGATTTGGATTGTACAAAACCAAGTTGAACAAGAGCTTGAGAAAATTTCGTAGATCACTTCAGCGAAGCCTGTGTAAGGCCATATATGGATTTATGTAATCTGCAGACAAATTTTCTTCGTGGCCAAAAGTCTCCCCCTTACACATATATCCAAGTGGAAGGTCCATGTACACTTCCTCAAACAAGTCGCCGCTGAGAAAAGCATTACTGACATTCGATTAAATTAGATGCCAATTCTGACGAGTGTAACTTTTACATTGACCAATTTAGCTACAGGGGAAAATGTGTCCATAAAATCAACGCCCTCTTGTTGATTGTATCCCTTGGCAACCAAACTTGCCTTATATCTCTCAATAGAGCCATCAGACTTGTCTTTGATCTAATAAACCCAGCGAAATCCAATGGAATGCTTACCATGGGGTAAAGGGTCGACTATCCAAGTATGATTAAGCTCCATGGCATTCAACTCATCTTGCATAGCATTTTGCCATTCTTAAGATACGACAGCCTTAAGGTAATACGGTAGCTCAAGATGAGAAGACACATTTAGAATAAAGTGCCTATGATGGGAAGAAAGCATTTCATAAGATACAGATCCAGAAAGGGGATAAAGAACCGTAGATAATTAGCAACTAACTTTAACAAACTTTTTAACTAATCCTAATAAATATTTGAACTTGATTTGTTTATTTTTTTAATACTTCATTTAATATCATAAAATATCTAATTAACACAACTAATATTTACACCAATACTGTAAAATCTCACCAAAAAAAAAAAAATATATACAAATAATTTATTTGAAGTTGAAAGTATTAAAAAATTGAATATTTAATATATTTAACACTTAATAAATTCAACACTTATAATTTCAGCATTTAAAATTTAAGTGGTTATCAAAGATGGCCTTAGTTAAGGTTTGTTTAATAAAAAGCGCTCTTTTATTTGTTTTTTTTGAAAAAATATGTTTTCTTTAAAAAAAAAAAATTACCCACGACCCATTAATCTATATGTTATATATAAAAGCGGAAGACATGTCCTCATATTCAAATATTGTTCATCTCTCAATTTCTATCCATTTGGATGAATGAATTGTCAAATTTGTTTAACCTTCATGATATTAGTTCTCCACAATAATATTATGACTTTTCATATTTTTTGTTTTTAAAAATAGTGTAATTTTAATAACATTTTAAGGTAAATTAATTGAATCCTTCATACTTAAATTAATTTTTTTCATTCTAATTAATTACCCAAATAGTTCAATGATTTTCTTCTCATTCAAATTAATTTTTTTCATTCTAATTAATTACCCAAATAGTTCAATGATTTTCTTCCCATTCAAAATAAATGTCTTTTTTTTTTTTTTTTTTTTTTTAAATATGACATATTAAATTGGCCAAAATAATTATATGTTTTTTTCTCTTTTGTTGTGATTTTTTATTGATAATCACTATTAAAATTTCTAATAATAATAATAACTACTAAACAACACAAAGCTATTATTTTGTTTAAAAAGTTAGCCTCAAAATCAAAATTAAAAGAACTATAAATAAATAAATAAATAAAATTTATATTCAAACACACATTAACAATTTTAAAAATTATATATCTCCTCTTAGAATTTAATACTTAAATTTATGTTACTCTTTTGTTTATTATTTTGAAGTGTAGAAATAAATTAGAGTGATTGAAAATGACATTTTTTTAAATGTATTAATTTTTTATTTTTTTTAAAAAAATATTATTCAATATTAAATTAAAAGAAACAATACTAAATGTTTCATATATAATAGTCAAATTTTAAATATTTATTAATATAAATTTAATTTATTTTTTTAAACCCGCACGTTCTGTCGGTCTAAAACTAGTATTTAGTTAAAATTGAGGTTAGTTTCGAGAGAATAATTTACTATTTTTTTCATAGTAAAAATTAAACATTGTGTTTAATTTTATATTATTCAAGTTGATTCATAAATGATGTTATTCATTTAACAAACTAGTTTAAATAAAAATTTAAAGTTTATTTGTTTATTAAACAAACAAATTTTGAACAAGTTATTATTACTTTCATATGGTTCATTTCGAATTTCAATTTTATGACTTATGATGATACCCGAAATTAGGATGACAGTATTTTAATAAAAATTCAAATCGAATTCATCATCATCATCATCATCTTCAATTTTATACTCCAAACACTGCGGTCTGAACAAAAATGCTTTTTTATTATGTTCCTTAGAAAAAATCCTTTTGCTTGGAAAGGAAAGGGAAAAGACACAAACTTCTTCAATATGAAGAACTTTGACTGTACAACACAAAACTTATTCAACGGTCTCCTCCTAGTTTTAAATGCATACCAGAGGTGATGCACACCTTCTGTTTATTACAGAAAACGAATCGGTTTTGGAGGAAAACAACAAATTCTTAGGACTTAACAAACTCATTTTAGAAGTTTTCCAATCTATCTTCAACTTCTGTGTATCTTATCAACATATTCCTGTGTGTTTACATATAAGATCGCATTCGGGGCCTAACCAGAGACTGAGCCCCGTCGACGAAGATGGTGGTCCCAGTCATGTAGCGTGAGTCATCGCTTATTAGATATATGACAGTCGAACCCAAATCGTTCTTAGCATCAAGCCACCTCTCCCATGGCGTCGCTTCCTTCACCAACCTCTCCGCTCTCTCCTTTCCCACCCACTTGGGATACTCATCCTCCAGCTGCAACCCCCTTGCTATCGCATTCACCCTTATCCTGTACTTCCCAATCTCCATTGCTGATGTCTGAATCAAAAGCGAATCATTTCAACAAGCCATTCACAGAGAAAAGTGAGAGAAGGCAAAGTGAATTCACTTACCCTAACCAACTGTTGTACTCCAGCCATACACGAGCCGTATGCAGACGCCCCCTGGTATAACCCTCTTTCGGCCCCTATAATTGACGACAAATATACGATTGAACCACCTGATTTGTGATCCCGCATTCTTTTTCCAACGGCTTTTAGCAAATACCATGCGCTCATCAAATTCACTTTTACAATCTTTTTGAACTCGTCCTCCGACAACTGCAGAGGATCTTGCATCTTCCCTGCTTTTCCAACACATCAATTTACTCTCAAATCAAAAGAGGTGGATCTTGCATTTATGAATTAATGCGACTGTTGTAATATAGACAGAAAAACAGACTAGCCAATGAATGCAGCAAAAGTAGAATTGATTAAAGCCAAATCATTCACATTACGTTTGATGGATCAACAAGAAATTGGGCATTCAATTTCTCAACCACCATGATCACCAATCAATGGTATATATGGTCCAATAGTTAACATCTATCTACTACTAGAACCATGTAACAAAAAATAAATAGATTTTGAGTGTGTATCTTAGTTTTTTTTCTTTTGTATCTTAGTTTTTTTTCTTTTTGATTTTTATAGTAAGGTGTGTCCGAGGTAAGTTTACGTGTATCTTGACTAATCACTTCGCCCGGTGATCTTAAGGGCGGACTCCTCCACACCGGTCACGTGCATTCAAGATTAAAATCAAGATTTAATTCCCAGAGTGCTCCCAGGAAGTCGAACAAGAAGGAAAGGTGCACCTCCCCTCCCCCACCGGACTAACACATCTTGGGTTAGTATCTTAGGTGGCGTTTGGTTAATGTTTCCACTTTTCTCAATCCAATTGGGATGGATTGGGTTAGGTTGATTTGAGAATTATGTTTCCTACTGGAAACAGAATTGTATTTGGTAACGTCGATTTTTTTTTTGTGCTGGGAACAGAATCGCGTTTGGTAACGATATTATCCTATAATTATTTCCAAACAATTATTATTTTTATTTCTTTTTCTTCTATTCTCTTCCTTTGTCTTTACCTTCACCGATTTCATTCCTTCATCTTCACCTCTTCCTTCCTTCGTCTTCACCTTCATCTTCAAATTCCTTCTTGCTCAAATCGGCTCTACAATCCGTCCCATTTCCAATCATTCAAGTCCCATTGATTGAATTAGAAGCCACTTGAGCTGAAATTGGAGCAACCATACACGAACAAATTTGAATAGAAATCATTGCATAAATTAGCAAAACAATTGTTTGGACGAGCAACGATTTTGCTTGGGTTCGTGAAATCGACACCCGAAAACACAAAATCAAGAACAATGAAATCGAAACCAAAATCAAGAACCAAACCCTAAATCGAAATTGAAATCGAAACCTGTTTGATTTGAGCTTGTTGTTTTTTTTGTTCTTGTAGGCGATTTTGATATGTTCGAAGTCGAAATCGATCGTGGACTAAAGAACAAAGACTATAGCGATGGCGATCGTCAACGGACCTAGTGCAGATCTTTGTGATGGCAATGAGAAGAGGAAGAGGACGAAGGTAGTGGTGAAGACACAGAGATGGAGCGAAGATGAAGGTAGATGACGAAGACAAAGAAGAGAAGAAACCAGACGAAGATGAGGGGAAAAAATAAAAATAAAAATTGAGCTTAACAAAAGTGGACTGGGCTCGTTAACAAATCCAAAAATTCCAAGATCGTCCCACAATTGGATAGAGTTTTTTGGGTGCAAAAAAAAAAAAACAAGTCATTTTTGTTTCTCATTTCGTTAGAATTTTGAGAATCAATTCTCATTTTTTTGGTTGGGTTGGGATGAGTTTTGTATTGCCAAACGCGTGTCCGAAAATCAATCCCAAATTTTTTAAATTGGGTGGTGTTAGAAACACTAACCAAAGGGGACCTTAGTATTTAATATGCGTATCCCCGGCCTGTTATATTTATGAACATCAATTTGAAATGAAAGGTGGAAAAAAATGATCACCTTCGTAGGAATAGCAATGCACCAGAGCATCAATATTTCCCAAAATATTGGACGCCTTGTCTACTGCTTCATCGAAAATAGCCTCCCGGTCATCTTCCATATCCAATCCAACCACTTCCACAGGCCCGATCACGCCGTCTACAGAACTGCGTATCTTCTCCGCTACGCTCCGGAGTAGTATCTCATTCCCCATCAAAACCAACCTAATCAATCAACAACATTGAAAACATGAAATTTGAGGGCAAACGATAACTGAAATTGCAATTATGAGTTTACCTGCAACCCCGTGTTGCTAATTGGTGGGCAATGTTCCGAGAAATCTCGTCGCCATTGGAAGTGAGCAACACCTTCTTATTTGGTGAAGGTGTTTCCATTCTCTCTCCCGTCGAAGCCAATCAATTAGGTCAATACCAAGTCACCAAAAATCGAAGCAATTAACGAACATAAAGCGGCGGTGATATATACATATCCAAACAACAACCGCTATAGCTTGAAGACGTGAAAGCACATGCCGAAAGCCAAAAAAGGCAGAGAAGGAGAGCGAGCGAGAGAGAAGGGATTAAATAAAGAAACGTTATACAGACAGGGTTTCGAGATTAGTGGGTGATGGGCCCAAAGCGAAAGGGACTCAGCGACAAAAACCAGAGAGCGAGAGAGAAGGGATTCAATACAGAAACGTTATACAGACAGAGGAGTTGGAGATTAGTGGGTGATGGTTTTAAATGCATCCACATGTTTAATTTAATAAAGGGTTAATTTCACTTTATCCCCAATGTGATTTGCACTTTTTGCACTTTGCCCTATGATTTGAATGCTCTGCTCCCATCGGAGAAAATCTATAAAATGGCTTCTTCACGTACAGAGAGAGAGATTTTAATTGCTTTTTACCCTCCATGTGGTTTGGATCTTTTGGATTTTTTTCCTGAATAAGCGTTAATAATTAAAGAAAGACAAAATTGACATTTCATATTTTTTTTTAACAGAGTTACACTTACAGTTTAATTCAAGACCACACGGAGGCAAAGTGTTGACATTCAAATCACAAAAAAACAAAGTACAAAATGTACGGAAGATAAAGTGCAATTAACCCTTTAATAAAAAGATTGGAAAAGGAAAGGGGGAGACGCCCCCATGTGACCCTCCCACCAATTCATTAAAAAAAAAAATAGTAATATTTTGAGTTCTTAAAGAACATTCAATGAATTTAAAATTAAAAAATTTATTATTTAATATCATGTTCACACTTGTTTTATTATGATCGTAAAATTTACCAAAAAAACATGTAAGTCTTTTTTGTTTATAAACATTCACACTAGATACTAAGAACATAATTAAATAATAATCTAAATGTTTAAAAGATTATTTGACTAAACTAATTAAATAACACAAAATCCTTTAAAATTTTATTTTATATAATTGAATTTCAATTGGGAGGTTTGGGTGATATAGTGAGTTTTCCACGTGGAATGTATTGATTGGGTAAGGGATAAGTGGAAAGTGGTTGGTTGAGTCAAAGAAATAAGACCCACCCGCGTCTGCGGAATAGAGTGTGTGTACGACCGCCGGTAACTACTAATAAAAGGGTTTGGAAAAGAAAAGTAGGTGACAACCAAACAATGCTAATATTCAATGAAATTCGACGTAGTTTTCGAGGAAGTTGCAGCTTCTTTTACTTTTATTTACTTTCTAGTTTTGTTGGAATAAGGACATAAATAACAACCCAATGACATTGAATCGAAGCACCTTTCTTGCCTAACTAATTTTCATAGCTTTTAAATTCATGTCAACAACACCCTCGGTGCACCAATAACTTCGTCACTACTTGAGATACCACTGTAATATCTATCTGTTAGTGTTGGAAAGTGGTTAATATCCGTAGTTGGTCTGGTTAAAGTCAAACTTAAAAAAATTCTTTTGTTGGGTTGGCGGTCTTGTGTATTGTGGTCTCTGCCTAATAAACGGTCAACGGTTAAATCTTTGCTATTCAAACTTGTACCTACACAAATAAGTGTTGAGGTGTATTTGACGAAATTCCTCTGACGTGAGAATAAGAGCTCGGAGAAAGAAAAAAAAGTACAATATTGATTAAGTGGCATGGTTTAGACAATGAGGGGGCGCGTGGCATGGTTTAGGCAACTAGGCCATGCATTTCGGCCTATCAGAAGGATCTCGATGGTTGGCCCAAATGATTAGGAGACATGACCCAACCCATGAAGGTGCAAAAGTTTACTTGGTGGTCTGGAGGGTTTGTTCGGTGACCGTTGGGCAGTGGTTGCTCTTGATAGGATGACGAGCGAAGGTCCAACATCTGGTTAATGGACGACGGTCGAGCAGAACAGGGATAGCTGGTTGGTGTCGTCCCATTGTACAATCGAAGGGCGGCCAACGGGGGTCGCCAAGGTAACATGAGGAATACTATTCTTTGAATTTGAATATATAGGCTCAAATAATACCTTATTTGACCTGGATTCTCGGAAATCTAATCTCATAACATCAAGCCGAATCTGATTTGTGAACTTATTTCGTAAATGCGCCTTTGTGGCTACACCTGCCTAGCCCAAGTTATCAACATATTATTAATTATATTCAATAAAGAAATGGGCCGCTTCGAAGCAAGCCCATTGATCCTCGTTTGGTCATTAATCCACGATTAGGGTGGTCATGGGCCAGGCTGGGTTGGACTCTGACCGAGCCTTAACTAAGATATTACAAAAAAAAAAATACAAAGCGCTAGCCCCGCCTAACCCTATGATCGGGCCCTACTTTCATGCCCAAGTCCGACTCTACAAAAAAAAAAATCAAACCCAAACCTGACCCTATAATTCTGATTTTAATTTAAAAAATAAATACTAAAACATAAGCATAAACACTAAAATACAAAATAAAGCTAAATCAATATTTTCATTCATATTCACATGAAATCAAGCTAAACCAACACTGTCACGTGAATTAGGGTTGGGTTTATTTGATATATATATATATAATTTTTTTTAATTAATAGTCCTTGGGTCGAGCCTAAAAAAATTTGGCTTTGCCCAAGCCAAACCTTAAATTTGATCGGGCCTAAAAATCAAAACCCAAGTCCTGCCCATGGACTTAAAACTAAATTCCAAGCCCTAAAAAAATAGAGTCGGGTTGGGCAAGCCTCCGGGCCCATGACCACCCCCATTGTTAGCCCCTAACAATGCTGGAGGACCAAACAGCATCGACATGGTGCACTTTCCTACCGGACACGGTGGATGCAACACGGATGGGGTTGTTGGCAAGGATGACACCAGCCAGGTGCTACTTGGTGGGCAGCGTTGTGGCACAATACTAGCGGGTGTTGGCGTTGTGTTGGGTGATTCGAGGCGCAATGCTAGGATCGGTACTATGTCGGTGCATGGCAACGAGTAAGACCTTGGCACACGGTCAAGGCAACAAGGGCCAAGACGCGGCAACATGTGTTGGAGGAACGGGAAGGCGTTGGACCAAGTTGTTGGGCATGCGTTAGCAAAACAGTGCACCGTTGGGTCACGTGGACGCACGTTGGCGGCGTTGGCAAAGGATGTCGAAAATAGGTTCATGGGGAGTCATGGACCAACGAAAGACCTTGATGCGGTACCAAGGCAAAACAGTACAACGTAGGCGCAACGCTACGTTGTGAGCAAAGTCATGTGCGAGACATGACGCACCGTTGGGCGGCGGTGCATTCTGGTGCCAGGCAGGTCTGATCGATTTTCTGGGCAATTTTTGGTAGTTTTCAGACAGGAAAACTACCTCCTGTGTTGCTGACATGTGTCAGGACAGATGTCGGCTGTTTGCCTAGCAATTATAGGTTGTTAACTGTTGTTTTTGTCTATAAATAGTGTAATTTAGGATTTGTTTAGGGTGGTGCAGTGAGTTATGATGTTCCTGCCACCCTTAGACCAAAATTTTGTATGTGTGTTTCCTTGTTTTGACTGAGTAATAAAACGAGGTTGGTTGCGGCTGTAAACGTTGCGTTTTGTAATGTTTTTTGGGACGTGCGAGTGCGTTGGGGTGGGTATGACAGTGGGCTGTCCGGGAACCATATGAACAGCTGACTAGTTGTCGGTGCAATTAGGCCATCACTCGATTAGAAAATTTGAAAATTCGACTGTGTGACACCTATCCACGATCCTTACCATTCAGGCCGTGGTAAAGTTACCCTCATAACACACAACAATCCAATTACAACAAAGCAGACACAAACGACAGCAGGGAGGGATTGTTTAGCTTATTATGCTACATCACAACTACTTAAAGTACATATATGGAGACCACATCTAATCAACTTCTTTATTTGAGACCGCTGCTTCTTCTGTGCCTCTTTACAGCTCCAGCACCAAGTCTACATACCCAAAAAAGAAAAAAAGAAAAAAGAAATCTTGGTGAATAATTCCCAATTTTTTTTTTTTGTCCATTACAGTCGACACACGTTATAGTAATTGTTTTAGAAGTTCAAAGTTACTGTATTACATGAAAGTTACTGTAAGTTTTTCATGTAAAAAATTATAGTGATTTCATGTGTTAATGTGTTAAGTGACTTTGAATTTTTGACAAAATTATTGGACTTTACAAAAGTTACTGCATGAGTGAGTTTGGTCTCTATAACTAATTAAGTAGGAAGTGTTACTTACAGTTTTCATCAGTTTTAATCCAGTGCTCTCTACTCCCACGTGAACTTCTGTTACTGACCCTGTTTGCCTGGTTCAAGCTAGATGGCGCCTGTTTGTTGTCTCCGATGTTCTCATATTTCTCTGATTTCGTGGTGCTGGTGCCGGTGGTGGACTGTTTCCTAGATTTTGATGTTTCAGGATGGACCTTGTTGCTCAACATTCTTAACACCTGCATGCATTCCATAGCCATATATAAATAAAAGACAGATTAGGTAGTTCATTCTTACATAGTCGAGACAAGTTTGTTACCAACCTTGGGGAGTTTCTTCTTGTTTGAAACAGATTTAGGGACGTCAGGACTAGCCGGCTTGGACGAGCAATGCAGTTTATTTATCATCTTCTTCATGAAATGTGTTTTCTTCACTTGTTTCTTCCCTTTTTCGCATTCAGCGCCTTTTGACTGCTCACGGCCTACATGGAACAGGTCCCCAAGTGATGTCCTCTCTTTTTTCATCTCTACGTTTGTACCGACCTGTTGTTCAGTGAAAGAGCCAAAGAGATATCCCTGGAGTGGACATACCAACACATTTTCATACTCCTCCATTGGCTTGCAGCCGCCGCTGAGGGTTATAATGCTGGCGTAACTGCTCCTCTTTGATGATTCATTGCTTTCATCTTCAACGAACTTCTCCAGCTCATTTTGCAGTTGTTCTAGTTCAGTCCTTGTTACCTCTATTTCTCTATCCCCCACAACAAGTGTTGGTGTTGCGGGCGCTATAGTTATTGATTCTGAACCCAGAGTTCCAATTGTTAGAAAACCATGGAAGAACTCTGGGATAAATACGGATTCTTCTTCTTCTTCTTCCAATTTTCTTGCCATGAGTTGAGTTGATGATTTTTGACACAAGTATGCTGCTTCTGTTTTGTGTTGCTGCTCATGATCATCGACTAGAACCTGTGACGAGAGGCAACTGCAGGAGTTTCCTGCAACCGAAAAATACATAAAAAAAATAAAAAAATGAAACGACGGCTGGAGATCAATTTGGAGGGTAAACTGGAGGATTATTTAATTACCAATAGTGAAAGCCTTCAATGGCTCGATGCTGTTTTGCCTTAACTTACGGTGCATCCAACCTAGCAGCTGCAATCGCGACAGGCAAAAGAGGGAGTTAGAATGTGTTTTTTTTCTGAAATTTTGAAAAGAATTTGTTGGACTTACCTTCATTTTCAACTTTAATTTTCCTCAAGATCAAGACTCAAGAGGAGTTGATTATGATTTGGTATTCTTGACGAAAGAATGTAAGATAGAGATATATGGGAGTGACTGAATTATAATATATAAAAAGAAATAGTGGAGGATCTTTAGAATGCGAATCCAGGTGTTCCTAGAAGTGTCTTGGATGGAGATGAGGAGAGAGTGACAAGGGGAAAGATACAAAAGTATGGTTGGTTTTTCTTGTCAAGATTGTATTCATGTTTGGGGTGTGGGGTGGGGAAGGAGGGGTAACCCTTATATCAAATTGGAATATGTTGCCTCTGCTACCTGCATGCTTGGTTAGGCTTGGACTTGGTTCCAATTAACCCATGGCCATGCATAGGTGGTGAAGAATTTATAGCCATAGGAAGTAATTATTGTTGAATCTCACATGTTGAGCCCCCAATATCCGTTCGCAGTGATTTGTCAAAGTCCATCCTGCGCTTGAAGGGGCATGTTGAATCCCACATCGCTTGTGTTACCGTGTTTTCTGTTGAAATGCCTCTGTAAATCAAATCAACAAAAATGCTTGGCATTTTGGGAGAGGAGAGCCCAGCATGCATGATTATGATTATGATTATGATTATAGGCCTTCCCTTCCTTCCCATTAATTAATTATGATTTTCTTTCTCTTGTTTATGTATATATTAATGAGGTATTTTGGCATGTGGGGGAGAGAACCTTAATTAATTCTCATGATTACTCAGGCTATGTTTTGTTTTTGACAATGTCGGAAATCAAAAAGATATTAATACTTGTCAAAGGCAAAAGTTTATGTAATTCTAGACTCCAAAGTCATGTTAATATTATCTTATGAGATTTTAACTTAAAAACATATCATATGTGGAGTTATTCCATTTATGTAGAGACTACTTTGAGAAACCTCATAAATTCGACGTGGAATTTTAACATAAGGGCCGGTTTTGGGCAAGACGGCCAATGCAATCGCCTAGGACTCAAATTTGGGGTTTCTTCAAATTGGCCCCTATATATTTTTTTTAGTTTAAAATATTTTTCTTAATATCACGTCAAATAAAAAAAAAATCTCAATTTTGGTTTAATTGTTATATATTAACTATCTTTTTTTTATATATTTTAATTTTATAAAAGAGTTATGAGTATTTTCAAAAAAAATATTTAAACATTAAGGGCATGTTTGATAAAAAAAATAAGTACTTAAAGCTAATTATATTAAGTACTTAATTAATTAAATGTGTTTGATAAATATAATTAGTATCACTTAATTAATCAAGTTAACTTAAAAATTAAGTCAAAATGTGAATAAAAAATTAAGTCAATATCGCTTCACTTATTTCATTTTGCTTAATACACTCCATTATTTTTCATTTAAAAAAATTATGTTTTGACTATTTTACCCTTGATCCCCAATGAGGGTTTAATTAGGGTCAAATTTAATGAGAATTGGATTAACTTTGAATTATTTTAGGGTCTTAATTTTATTTTATATTTAAATTATTGTTATAATTTAATTTAAGTAATCAAACTGGATAAAAAAATACATAATATTTATATATTTTGGGTTAATTTTTACTTTTAATTTTAATATAATTTTTTTTTTAAAAAAAATGACACCATAATTTTATTGTTTTGGGCTCAATTTTTTTTTTTTTTTTCCATATTATCTTGATTCAAAGGTAGTTATGTAAATTAAACAATTTTTAGCATACAAACTTTGTACTTATCAAACAAACAAAAAAAATTCAGCATTTAAATTTTCAACATAATTTTATCAAACAACCTTCTGATATTTTCCGCACTTAAAATTTCAACACTTAAAATTAAGTAATTAAATTTTCAGCACTTAATTTTTAAGTGATTATCAAACATGCCCTAAGTGGCCCATTTTAAAATTTCACTTACAACCTCTGGCTTTCAGGGTGCTTGCCTAACATGAGTGTGATTACTAAATGCGAAAGTTTAGTTATTGTATGTAGAAACACAATGGCTTAACTCACTTTCAAAAGACACATTTTAATATGAGGATTGTCCTAAACTTTATATATAGCTTAGGATCAGGTAACACAAGTGATGTGAGATTCAATATGTCCCCCCACATGCAGGATGAATTTTTTGATAAACCACTGCGAACGGATATCGTGGGAAGGGCTCAACATCGATATGGGATTCAACAAGCCCCCTCACGCGTAGGGTGAACTTTTTGACAAACCATTGCAAACAGATATCAGGGGGCACAAAATCGATGTGAGATTCAACACACCCAATGTAAGACCCCGATTTTTTGTATACGCTCAAATTAAGTTGTATTGTAGCACATTTGAAAATAACGGGGTGGACTATGCTACTAATTGTGTGATTTAAAATTTTAGGGGTTAATTTGTAATTATTAAAAACCTTAAAATCAGAATTTGGTCTAATTATTATTTTAACAAAATAAAAGGGGGAGATTTATATAATTATAACTATATATATATATATATATATATATATATATATATATATATATATATATATATATATATTTTGGCAAGAAGACAATACACTCACATCATACACACAAACACCGACTCACCAACGACGGCAGACACATACCCACGTCAGAACAGCACCGTCGCTCCAAACTCAACACCGCCTTACCTCTCTCTCTCCTTGATCTTTATATATATATATATATATATGATGGATCAAAAATGCGTTTACTTAAAATTGGACGAATTTATAACTTATATGGGTCAACCGGTTTTGGGTGATTTGGAAATGTGGTTTTCGCTGGTTTTTAAAGATAATGGAAAGAAATGATTTGTTAAATCTAATTGATTTTAAAAGACGATGGAAAAATGATATTTGGATTAAATCGGATTTGAAGATAGATGTTGATATTATTGATTTGTAGTTTGATGATATTGTTATTGTTTTGTCGATGCTATTGATTTTATCTATTTCGGCAGAGCGTGAATGTTTTCTATTGAGTTGGTTTGGCGTTCAAATGATGTTGTGTTGTCGTCACGCTGACCCTGGGATGATGGGTATCCGAGACGGGTCGTGACAATTTTGGTATCGGAGCCTAGGTTATAGGTTCTGTAGACTTGCCGGTTGTTGTGTCAGTAGAGGACCATGAGATAGGAAGACGTGTCAGTCGTCTAGTTAGTAGGGGACATGAGATAGGGTGTCGATAGGAGAGTTCGGCACTTAAGTGATAGTTATTTCATTACATTAGATAGTGCATTGGTATCCTGCATGGTTGGTTGTCTTGTTGGCAATTAGTGGATGTGACGAAGTTGTGACATTGCTAGTTGGTGGTTCGGGTGACGTTGTATTGTTGGTAGTGGTATTGGGTGGATCACAATTGTGGGATACTCGTAGTTGGGAAAGTTGGATTATAACCGATAAACAATCATTTGTGTATTATGTGACGTTGGGATCCCCTATTAGTAGCACCTAATAATTAGTTGTTAAAATAATAGATAGTGTACCAGAACACACCTTAAGTTGAATTCTTAAGCGATATCTAAATTAAGGGAATCTTGTAGTAATATTGAAGGGAGATTTGTATTAGTTGGAATTAGGGATATGAGAAAACTTTGGCGGTGCTAGAAAGAATTTAATTTGGTAAGTACGTTCTAAGTTGATGGGCAGGCAGAGCAAAAGTTTGTGGAACTAATAAATACAACAAATACAATAGAGAATGACGTGTAGAAAGTAGCCGAGAATTGGGGGTTTGTGCTGATAGTAAGTGCGCGTAAATAGAGTCCATTTTGTATGGGCAATATAGAGTTGTCGGTGAATAGTTTCAAAAAGAAGTTACTTTTCAAATCTTAGACGAATTGAAGTTGGTATTTTGGGGAGATGTAATCATTACCCCAATCAATTTGATTGTTGATTCAGAAGATTATAAAGGTATTAAAGAAAGGACATCAGGATATTTCACGAAGGTGTTGGGCCCCAGTCAGAACAAGTTAGGCGGCTGATATTTTAGTAGTTAGGGATGTTCCCTATGTAGTTCCAAGAGGAATTGTCGGAGTGCCAGTAAGTATGATTAATAATCGCAGTTGTTGTAAAATATTTTTTCATAATTTTAATAGATTGAATGTTCGATTCATTAAATTGGCTAAATATAATTGTGTTGATAAAAATGCGAGAAATTAGGATTTGGAATTATAACTTTGGGGACTTTAAAGGTGGTCGTCGTGGTGTTAGTAATTAAAAATTTGCCGAATAGTGAAAATGTGAGTAAATTAGTTTTTGGTTTAGAAAGTCTCTATAGGAGAAGTCTTGTGACGGCCCTGGGAAAACCGGGTCATTACAATAAATTAGACCATTAACTCATTATTAACGTGGACCTGACATTTTATCCAAGAAGATCTAATGTTGGTAACTTGTCGGTTAGAATTGATGGTTTGTTAAATCAACTTGCAAAAGACCAATATGTTAGATTGAAGGTATTATCAGTTGAAGTTTAGAGACTATGATGTGGTGAAAACGGTGACTCGGTCGAAAATAGAAAATAGCATGTAGAACATTTCTAGAGTGTGTTGCTAATGCTAAAAGAAAAGCAATTGTATGCTAAATGCAATAAATATGAGTATTGGTTGGATCGAGTGGTAAATTTGGGGCATGTGATTTTGGAAAATAATATTCACTTGAATCCACTAGAAATCGCAGCTGTGGTGTAATAGGAAGGCCAAAAGGTGTAACTGGAACTTGAAAACTTTTGGAGCTGGTAGTGATTATAATTGTTTTGATGTTTAACGACATTTCCTATATGACGGGATTTGTGCTTTGCGTCAGGAATCGGAAAAACGTGGTTACGCATATTGGGGTTACTCATACTAATGTATGTGTCAAGTTGGGTCCTTTGTGAGTTTAGTGGGCACTTGGTCGGATGACCATACTAATTGAGCTGTTAATGTGAGATCGATATTTATCAATTGTATCGTGGAAGCGCAGAAGTTAGATGTCCAGTAGAGAAAGATTAGAGAGGAAGGGAATGGAAAATGGTCACAAGGCCGACTATCGTGTCAAAATAATTTTCAATCATACTATCTATTAGAATTTAGGAAGGCCAATGGTAAAGCGAATATTTAGGGTCGAAAATCGGTAAGTTGGTTGTTCATATTAATTTATGGGTTGAGTTAAGATCCTTGTAAGTTTAGTAGGCGATTGGTTAGATGGCGATGTTGTTTGAAATTTTGATTTTGAAAATGTCATGGATTGACCGTATTGTAGAAATGCAGAAGTCGGATGTCCAACTAAGAAGGCTTAGCGATGCAGTGGGAATGGACTGTAGAGTTAACTAGCGTGTCAGAAATGATGATGAAGTTTTGAGGATTGAAAATAAAATATGTAGCTTTAATAATGCCAATTGACGAAATAATGCAAATTGATGGAAATGACCTTAAAAGAGGTGCATAGAACAATATATGCAATGCCCGGGTAATACTAAACTATTGAGACTGCGTGAGTAGTAGTAGTAGTAGTAGATTAGAATGAAAATAGGAAAGCACAGTATTTGTTGTTAGGTGATTTGTTTGGTAGTAAAGTTGAGGTTGAGTAGTAATATCAAAGTGGGCTATTGTAGCTTTGACCTATTTTAGATGGAAAAGGGGAGAGTAGTTCGAGGAATATTTTTTTTCGATGCGTATGCCAGTATATATTGACTGGATTGTTCGGTTGCATGAGGCATCGGTTCAATGCAAATGTCGAATAAAGTTAGGATAATATAATTATTTTAAATCAAATGTGAAAAAAATAAAAATGGAATCATATGAGAGGATGTATATGACCTATATATGCGATTATATATTTATGTATGCATAGTGTTGTTTTTGAGTTGGTTGGATATTCAGATAGTGTGGTGTTGATATTACTCCAACCCTAGGGTGACGGGTGTCCAGGGTGGGGTGTGACAAATTGATCGCAAATCTACAATTAAAACGAAGTACCAACTTCTTAGCACCCAAAGTGGTATGGAATTCAATTAGATGTATTGATCTACTACTATTTTTTTATTTTATTTTTTTGCGAAGTCGGCATGTGGAGTCACTGGAAACTTTTGAGGAAAGAATAATTTAAATTATCCCAAATGACCTTCGTGATGTCTTAAAACTTTGTAAATGGGAATGTAGTTTGGTACTTCGATTCATATTTATGTGTGTTTGAAGCATGAACGGGTAGACTGAAACATAATTGAAGCGAGTGGCTTTGTCAAGGACTTGATTAAATGTGGAGGTATGAAGGAAATTTTTATAAATGACCCATTTGATGTATTATGTTACGTATCTATGTGGTTTTTGGATAGTGGTAATATTTCTAGAACATTTATAAGGATATTGAAGATTTGATGTCGATTTTGAGATTGATGATTTTTAGGCTATCCGTGCTTATGAGTTTGATGGTGAGTATTGTTGGTTTGAATGTTGAATGAAAATATTGTGGCAAACTGGTTGATTGCAAATATTGGATGAAATGGATAAGTGTTAGTAAATTATTGTCGGAATGAGATAGGCTCAATCAATTGAGATTACCGTGATATGTTAAGCATGTATTGTTGTTGATCGTTATTTTTATCAAAGTAGCGCAGCGGAAGCAGTTAGAAGTATAGGATTCTTTGACAATTGGTGGTCCGTATTAGGTGTAATCGACCTAGTACACCATGTTTGTTGGGTGTTGGATATAATATCGACCACTACAAAGGAAAATGTTGCAATGGGTAGCTATGATTTGACGAAAACTGTTGGATATAACTTTTGGGCGACTTGTGATTATGGGACCCTACTTAGGAAACAGTTGTTCTAGAATCACGTGAGACGAACATAACCATGTGATGCGACTTTGACGTATTAGTGGCTTGACAAAAATTTCGGGACGAAATTTCTTTTAGGAGGGAAGAGTTGTAAGACCCCGATTTTTTGTATACGCTCAAATTAAGTTGTATTGTAGCACATTTGAAAATAACGGGGTGGACGGTGCTACTAATTGTGTGATTTAAAATTTTAGGGGTTAATTCGTAATTATTAAAAACCTTAAAATCAGAATTTGGTCTAATTATTATTTTAACAAAATAAAAGGGGGAGATTTATGTAATTATAACTAAATATATATATATATATATAAATATCTAAAGATCAAGGAGAGAAAGAGGTAAGGCGGTATGGGGGCGTGGCCTCTTATCCAGATATATATATATAGACTCCTACACACGCAAACCAGAGAGAAGGGAGAAGCGATTAGAGAAATCGGAAGAGAGAGAGAGAGGAAGGTTTGGTCGGCGGTGTTGGGTTTGGAGCGACGGTGCTGTTCTGGCGTGGGTTGTCTGCCGTCGTTGGTGAGTCGGTGTTTGTGTGTATGATGTGAGTGTACTGTCTTTTTACCAAAAATCTATTTATATATATATATATATATATATATATATATATATATATATATATATATATATATATATATATATATATATAATGGATAAAAAATGTGTTTACTTAAAATTAGACGAATTTATAACTTATATGGATCAACCGATTTTGGGTGATTTGGAAATGTGATTTTCGATGGTTTTTAAAGATAATGAAAAGAAATGATTTGTTAAATCTAATTGGTTTTAAATGACGATGGAAAAATGATATTTGGATTAAATCAAATTTGGAGATAGATATTGATATTATTAATTTGTAATTTGATGATGTTGTTATTGTTTTGTCGATGCTATTGATTTTATCGGCTTCAGCAGAGCGTTGATATTTTCTATTGAGTTGGTTTGGCGTTCAGATGATGTTGTGTTGTCGTCACGCCGACCCCGGAATAACGGGTATCCGGGACGGGTCGTGACACCCAACATCAAACAAATCCAATATGCCCGACTCACTCTCAAGAGATGCCTTGTAAGATGAAGACTACATGTATATTTGATAACCATTTAAAAATTAAGTGCTGAAAACTTAAGTACTTAATTTTAAGTGCTGAAAATATCAGAAGGTTGTTTAATAAAATTGTACTGAAAATTTAAGTACTGAATTTTTATTTTTATTTTTTGTAAGTACAAAATTCGTATGTTAAATATTGTTTCATTTACATAACTACCTTTAAATCAAGATAATATGAAGAAAAAAAAAAAAATTTGAGATCAAAACAATAAAATCAGGCTGTCATTTTAAAAAAAAAAAATTATATTAAAATTAAAAGTAAAAATTAAACCAAAAATATATATTATTATGTATTTTTTATGCAGTTTGATTGCTTAAATTAAATTAAAACAATAATTTAAATATAAAATAAAATTAAAACTCTAAAATAATCCAAAATTAATCCAATTCTCATTAAATCTAACCCTAATTAAACATTCATAGGGGATCAAGGGTAAAATGGTCAAAACATAATTTTTTTTTTAAGTGAAAAATAATGGAGTGCATTAAGCAAAATAAAATAAGTGAACGAGTCTTTACTTAATTTTTTACTCATATTTTGACTTAATTTTTAAGTTAACTTAACTAATTAAGTGATACTAATTGTATTTATCAAACAAAATTAATTAATTAAGTACTTAATATAATCAGTTTTAAGCATTTTTTTTTTTATCAAACATGCCCTACCTCTAGAGTTATATATAACTCAGAATCAAGTAATGCAAGCGATGAGGGATTCGACATTGTAGGACTGGAGGAGGCCAACTCGTGAAAACCAAGAGTTACTCCTTCCCAAAATATAACCAAGTTGTCGTGTTATGTTTTTTACTCTAAGGCAGAGTGGGTAAGGACTTGTTTGATAACGATTTAATTTTTAATTGCTGAAAATTTAAATACTGAAAATTAAGTGCTGAAAATTTAAGAAGGTTATTTGATAAAATTGTACTGAAAATTTAAGTGTTGAATTTTTTTTATTTGTTTGATAAGTACAAATTTGTATGCTGAAAATTGTTTAATTTACATAACTATTTTTAAATCAAGATAATGTGGAAAAAAAAAATTGAGAACAAAATAATAAAATTAGGGTGCCATTTTTTTTAAAAAAATTATATTAAAATTAAAAGTAAAAATTAACCCAAAAATATGTAAATATTATGTATTTTTTTTTATGTAATTTGATTGCTTAAATTAAATTATAACAATAATTTAAATATAAAATAAAATTAAAACCATAAAATAATTCAAAATTAATTCAATTCTCATTAATCCTAACTCTAATTAAACCCTCATAGGGAATTAAGGGTAAAATAGTCAAATTGGAAAATAATGGAGTGAAATAAGTGAAGGGACTTTGGTTTAATTTTTTACTCACATTTTGACTTAATTTTTAAGTTAACTTAGTTAATTAAGTGATACTAATTATATTTATCAAACAAACTTAATTAATTAAATACTTAATATAATCAGTTTTAAACACTTAATTTTTTTATCAAACATATCTTAATATTTGGGGGTTATTGTGTAATTAAGAAGAAGCAAGCAAGTGGGTGGGGGAGTTCCCCAGGAATAAGAAATCTTTCACTTTATACGGTGATCAATCTTATGAAAGTGATGTAGGTTTCCATTTCGAGTATAGTGAATGGTGACTGACCATCCACATCCAATCAAATAAAAATAGAAATAGTAATGATAATAATAATGCAGATGCATTTTGGATTTTGTGCTTAGCGCCTAACCAAACATGCTCATGCATTATTTGGACAAAAACTGTTAGGACGTGATTAGATTTGATTAGGAAATCTACAAAAAAAAATTCACATGTTTTCATGTCGGAGCGCAAACATTATAGATGACTAAAATTGGAATCTTTGTAATTAGGATGGACAGAGTAGAACATTTGAGCAGTTATATGAGTTGATTGGGTAAAAAAAAAAAAAAAAAGAAAGATACTACTTTTGTCAAATGAACAATTCCTCCCAACTCCATTATTGGAGATGCAAAAAATATTAGTTGGTGAATAGTAGTAGAGATTGACCAGAACAGGCGATAACAGGTGGAAATAGGTATCAGCTATTTGCTTCTTTCTTTAATTATTTCAAACTTTTTTTAATTATTTTTTTGGGGGGTAAGGGACAAGAGGCTGCGTCAGCCCTCCAACTATTCCACCCCTCTTCCAACTCCAAATCAAACAAAGCAGAAAAGAGCCATTGGTTTGAGTCTAGTCTGCTGTTTCCACGAGTTTCTTAGTTGGATGGATATTGGATAACCAAACCTCATTAAGATTTCTTTCTTAAAACTATCCTTTACTAAAAAAATCTTGTTCCCATCCAATCACAAACCCTTATCTTTTTGATCCAGCTTTTACGACCCACTATTCGCTAAGTCGAGTGCTTAACTTTGTTCATAGACCTAATTATTCAGGTTTTTCGGGTCTCACAAGTTACCTTACAAGGCGTCTTTTGAGAATGAATTATGCCCGTTGAATTTCTAAACAAGTCTTTTTTAATTCATGCATTTGAACTAAAGAAGGACATATATCTAACTGTAACTTGATAACAGAATACAAGCTTAACAGCTAAAAAGGGATGAAAAGTTAGATGTGTTGTTTATTTAATAAACCTCTCTTTGTGGACTTTCATCGAACAGCTACAAGGCTATGTTTTTATTTAGACTTTGTTAGTTTTTTGTTATCATTTCATATTCTAATCTCTATTAATTAATACTTGTCTAAGACTCTAAAGTGTAGAAATTGGATTGGCAATGATAATGACTTACCTTCTCTGCATTATTTTCTTAATCCTTTTTTCTTCTTCTTCTTCCCGATCAGTTTCTTATCCTTCTTTATAGAATTAGAGATTTAGTCTTGCGCCAAAACTCTTGATCCATCTTCCATCGCTTCCGCGGCGTTGCCATCAGTACTCACTGATGAGGGGTATTTTCACCGAGCACCCCCACACGACTCACAATTCAACACGTGGCAATATTATGCCCACAGTGGTCCCCTTTGACAGCTCACTGTTGATCGACCAGAAGAAGAAAATCAACTGATGTTGCCAAAAAATTCCTCACACGTGTAAAATCCAGACACGTGCCAAAGACTTCCTCAACCTGCAACCTATGAAGGTGATGTCGGCCAAAGAACCTTCAGCGTAAGAATAAATTAGTCTGTTTTATGGTGAAAATCTTTCAGTATGTAAAAAACCCTACTTTCACCCCTTGATACTTGCCTTCATATATAGATCATTTATCCTGCACAACCCGTTCATGCCACCACTCCCTCCACAATCACTGCTTTAACCTTATGGAAATTGTCCATGATCCTACTACAAACCGTAAAAATGTTACATCTTCTCTATGTGCATGGGATCGTGGGGATTTTCGGTCAATCTCTCATTGGCCTTCCAATGTTAATCTTACTTGCTTGCAACCAGACCCCATTGGAGAGCCTTCTTCTATTCATGGCAGCCCAAACATGATTGGACTTCTTAAGAGTCATTCCATCTACTCATGCATTGGGCTTCTTCAACGGGCCAACCCAACACAATTTAGATCGTCGACACACCTGGTCCATGGGCAATGTCTAGGTCAATTCTTATGGGTCAAATTTTACCACCCAACGTATCATCCCCCCACTGACTTCTATCAAACGTGGGCGGGAATTTCCCCCACATTTGGCCAACCACCTTTTGCCAACTACTCCTCGGACCATCCAACCATGTCCTTGCTCGAGCTAATTATCGATTGGCCTCTTCCGCTACCAAGAAGGCTTCAACATTTCCATGAGCTAAGTTCTGTCTCCTATTCACTTGGGCTAGTCCATGGACGGGCCGCAATACAAGGCCCAAAAAATTAATCATACTACCGATCTCCAAATTGGTCACGTGTCAGATTATATCAATAATCCTGACTCATACCTTAATTTTACGGGGCTAATTCGAATTCTCTCCTATAAATAGTAGGGTTATAAATTCATCTAGTAATTCAAAAAATTCCGACTAATTTTTGTTTTTTAAATTTTTATTCTCATGTTAAAAGAACTTTATTAAAAACATCCTAACGAACGAATTTTGTGCCGTTATTAACTTGGACCTTAGAAGAAGAAGAGAGAGGAGAATATTATGTTTTCAAAACATTGGGAACACAAATTGGTCAATTAAAGTTGTTTCTCGATCAATGGCGACAGCATAATAAGAACAAGAAATTTCACGTGCAAATTCCACAGTTGTAATTCGGTTAGGTGTTTTACCCGCGCGGCCAAAGACAGACTAACCTTTCACCGCGAAAAATCTTCATCGGATGAAACTTGTAAATAATTCATCGATCCGCAAGTATGTCCACAACAAAATTACGTCACGTTACCTCGAAAGAAACCACATCTTCGATTTACATTCTGGATTGCTGCTAGCTTGAGATTGAAAGCCTTCAGATCCCCAATCCTTCTTCCGCTTTGGGGCCGATTTTATCTACAATGGGGACTGAGCATACCACCACGGCTGTGGAAATATCAGAGGCGTTGCTCGATGAAACTGAGAAAATCTGCGACGTGGAGCTTGAGATGGTACCCGAATGGAAAGATCAGATAACGGTCAGAGGGTTGGTTGTGAGTGCTTTGTTGGGGACGCTCTTCTGTATCATCACCCACAAGCTCAATCTCACGCTCGGGGTCATCCCCTCACTTAACGTCGCCGCTGGATTGCTAGGATTCTTCTTTGTCAAATCGTGGACTGGATTGTTGTCCAAATTGGGGTTTTCGGTTCGACCCTTTACCAAACAAGAGAACACTGTCATTCAGACCTGCGTTGTCGCTTGTTATGGCCTTGCTTTTAGTGGTACAAACTCCCCACTCCTCCTTTGTTCTTGGTTGATTGTATTTTTCTTATAATTATCTAATGGTTTCTCTTGTTTTTAAATTGTGAAGTGTAACGCTTACACTCTGATTAGTTCTCAATGACACAATCTGAGTAATTTGCAAATCTGATTCGAAAAAGTACTATTAGTCAAGTGAATCACAACCTGGAAAACTGTACATGGTGCATTATCTTCCCCGTGTGTCAAAGTTTGCAAAAAAAAATATAAAATAAAAAACTGACTTGAATATTTTTAACAAAATAGGTAAATGTAGAGCTAGTGTATGTTATTCTATATTGTTATTGGCATTGATTGTCTATTTTCAAATTGAAATCTTACTTACAAGGTAGGGGCATATAAGCACTGTGTATTCAATATATGACCAAGTTTGCATTTAATGTCCCACATGCAATGATGTGCAGTGAATTGTGTTCTTATTTTCATTCCGCTTCCGCCTACCCAAGCATTTGACATTCCAAGTAACTTATTTCTGATTTTAACGTTTGATTGTGCACGTGGGAGTCGTAAAGGATTTTGCGTGCATTATCTTAGTTTTAGTTTAGGCTTTTTTACATGTCCAACTTGAATGTAAAATGGCGGTCTCCAGAAAGTGATGGTTGGATGATTATCATTTAGGGGTAGCTTTTTAGGCTCTCTTGGACAATGATGTTTGCTATTTGATTATTTCTGATATTTGATCCTTGTGCTGGATGTTGTAATTTGTTGTTCAAAATTATGCTGATAATTTATTGTATGGTTTATGTACTGTGAAATTGATTGTGAAGAGATGCTTTTGATTGTGATGATTGAATACGTGTTTGAATGATTGTTTGTCTTTGGACACTGTTAATATACCCTTGCTCAATGTTTAATATTAAATTCATGGGGATAAGTGCGGAGTTTTGAATGGGCGCCTATCCAAACGTCAAAATGTCCACGGTTGGTGTAATTGTAATTCGCTTGCCAAAATTTTCAGCAGCATTTGCTTGAAGTTTTGTAGTATCACTTTCGTTGTAATTCCTGAAAGGAAATGTTAACTTTCTTGCTTGCTTCTTTACTTTGAGCTTTGTTGATTATGTCTTCAAAAGATTCGCTCAATTTATCGTATTTGTTGTTAGGGGGATGTGGTTCATATTTGCTTTCAATGGATGAGAGAACATACAAACTGATTGGTGAGGATTACCCTGGTAATCGTGCCGAAGACGTTAAAAATCCAGGCTTGCTGTGGATGATTGGTTTCACATTTGTTGTCAGTTTCCTTGGACTTTTTAGCCTTGCTCCACTTCGAAAGGTATCTTTTATCACTGTCATTGTTTTGGGTTTATTGCCATTGTTGATAATCATCTATATTAACATAAATAATCTTGTAGATTCACAATTGAAAATTCATCTTTTCTGAGAAAGTTTTGCATTTAAATACTTCCAATGGTGTTTTAAATATATTTGAATTCAACCCGCCTCCAACTATTACTGAAGTATGTGTGTTCTGGAATACAATTGTTTGCCAATTTTTGTAACTGAAAGAATCAAAGATCCTCTAACATGTGGTGCTTTATTTAGTCTTAACCTTCAAACACGTATATGGCCAACATCGTTGGCAGTTCTCACATGTTTATCTGAATATTATTCTTTCTTTTTGTGATTTCAGGTAATGGTGTTGGATTATAGGCTCACATACCCTAGTGGAACTGCCACAGCAATGTTGATCAATAGCTTCCACACGCTGACTGGAGCTGAACTTGCAAGGTCAGCCAGGAATAAATAAAGTTTTTTTTTGTTCTATCAGATCTTACCATGAAGGTTCAAGGTGCTTCCAAAACATACCTAAAATGTCAAAGTGGAAAGGTAAAAAAATTAGGCTCAAATAAGATGTGCAAGTGGGGGCTAATTACTTCAGCACCAACTCGGGAAAAACATGTTTCTTAATGAACTACAAACAAATTGTTTTCTAAATTTATTCAATTTGATTCATCCATGTAACACTTCATCTAAGATGATCTTAGCTGTCACTCATTGATATCTGATTCATGGATTGAAGGAGGAGGAAGTGATACCAAAAGTGTGTGAGTGAACATGATTTCTGGTGGAACTTCCTGTTAAATTGTTTACATAACCCTCTGGTTACACGCACACCCCCCCCCCAAAAAAAAGGTTCTATTATTTTTAACCCTGGAGGAACTTCAATGATGGATGTGTTTGATAATGTAGCATCTGTGGGACTACATCTCAAGCCATCTTACTTTCTCAGGCGGTTGAAGGTTCCATCTTGCATGATACGATAGAAAAGTTGTTTAACCACATCTTGCTATTTAGAGAACTGCTCCCCCTGGGTGCAAGGGAGAGGGAGAAAAAGAGGGGAGGGGATAAGAAGAAGGTTAATTGTTTGTGCAATATATACAATAAATGAATTAAACATATTATGGTGATTGTGGAATTTGTCTTCCGTACTTGTGAGGTTTATCATGACGTTGAGGTCTATACTGTTTGCTCTCCACTTTTATGATTTTGATTGCTAATTTTCTCTTCATACTTAAAAATAATAATACTTTTACAGGAAACAAGTCAGTTGTCTTGGAAAGTATTTGAGCTTAAGTTTATTCTGGAGCTGTTTCAAATGGTTCTTCAGTGGCATTGGGGACTCGTGCGGATTTGATAATTTTCCTACCCTTGGCTTGACACTTTTCAAGAACACGTAAGTTTATTATGTTTGATCAAAGACGGTTTTGTGCATATAATCTTTTTAAGGAGTAACCATATATTTCTAGTGCAGTTGATTTCATGCCTCATTTATTTTAGGGGATTTTGGTGAACAGTCCGTGAAATTAAAATTTTAGCCTATGCAGTCCACACGTTGCAGTAATTTTTTCAGAAGTCTAAAATTACTGTAATAGATAAAAGTTATTGTAATTTTCCCATGTAAAAAATTACAATAACTTTAAAGGTGTACAATAATTTTTGGACTTTTGATAGTAATTTTAGACTTTTGGAAAAAAAATTATTGTAGCACGTGGATTGCGGACTGCACGGGTTAAAATTTTAATTTCGTGGACTGTTCACCAAACAACCCTTTATTTTATAGAGGTTACAGCTGTATCAATTGATATTGATATATTTAATTCTATGTAAGGTGACAGGTCTATTTTTGGCACGCTGTAAACGTGTATATGTATTATATGATTTTATTTTGGCTGTGCAAATTTTAATAGAAAATCTCACCGCAATGCATACTGAGTTACTTGCTGTAAAATCGTGTGCAATTGCTACTAAAAATCAATTTCTATTTGTGACATTGCTGGCTTATTTGTTTTACTATGTCACGCAGGTTCTACTTTGATTTCAGTCCAACTTATGTTGGGTGTGGTCTTATCTGTCCACACATAGTCAACTGCTCAGTGCTTCTTGGAGCAATTATATCATGGGGTGTCCTTTGGCCCCTCATTTCTGAGCGTGCTGGGGATTGGTATCCAGCTGACCTTGGTAGCAATGACTTCAAAGGTCTCTATGGATACAAGGTATGGTGTATTTTATTTGTTTCTTTTGAAATTGTAAAATCTGTCCTTATTTTGTTCAAGGCGACAAATGTTAGTTTAACCAATATCTGACACTCACTTTCCATGTTATGAATTCCATGCAAATGGATCCGCCAATTCACCAATCATTGATGGTTCTAGAACAACTAAGCCTACGTTACATGCAATAGTGCCATGTTTTTCTCTATTTTTTATTGTTGGCATGAATCGACAATTTGTTTTGTGGCTTCTTGAATTCTAAGGGGAGTGACTGATGGCCTACACCCCCCCCCCCCCCCCCCCCCCCCCCGGTTTCTCTTTGATATGCATCTTATTTTTAATGGCAATTCTAGCAGTTTCTTCTTCTGGCTGGTGGCATGACTGAAGCTTTACTTTCCCCATGCATGAATGTTGTCGTAGGTCTTCATTGCCATTTCTCTTATCCTTGGGGATGGCCTGTACAATTTGGTAAAGGTAATTGCTGCAACTGTCAACGCAATGTGCAATAATCTCAGCAAAGAGAGGGCAATTCCCATGGTCGATGATGTTTTAGGTGAGTTTATAATGCTTCAGACACTTTGGATATTGTTTATGCTAGTTTATTCCAGTTTTACTGCAGCAAAAGGTATGCATACGCGCAACATTTATTGTTTCTTTACCTTTAAAATTTTTCATTTCTGGGAGTCCAAGTTACTTGAAATTATGAACTTAGTAGTTGCCAAAAATGTGCGGACCAATTAAGATTAAAATTAATGCTCAGAATTAATAATAATTTCTGAAGCTAGAACTATAACAAGAAAAATGAAAAATGGTAAAGTTGTAGGACCAGATGAGAGTGGTTAACTGAAGTCTTGAATGGCATCATGATTAATAAGAGAAGGTTGGATAATTGGACAAAGGGTCTATTGTATCTTAAAAATCAAGGGGACGTTCATAGTTTGTACTTTGTATTTGTACAAACTACTGTTAAATAATAATTCTGGAGAGGATGATAGAGTATAAAATAAGACATATATAACAAGTGTACTAGATAATCAATCTGGGTTTATAGTTGGGCCATCAGTCACAGAAATATACCACTGATTCAACAACAAAGGGGTTGATGAAAAAAACATTTCGGAAAGAGGAGAGATCTGTACATGGTTTTTTGGGACTTATTCCTAGAAAGGTAAAATGGTAGGATTTGGTTTTCAGAAGTTATGCAAGAATAACTATATCTGATCTGTCAGTTCTATTATTCACTGTAATGTAGAGGTCGAGGAAGAGGACACCACACAAAGAATGAAGGTGGGATGTTTAAAGTGGCATAGTTTGATTGAGGATGTTTGAGAGGGTCAATTCGTAGGAATACAAGACTAGTGATGTATTATTAGTATCCAGATCCAGTGATGATTGATGAACAAGAAGTATGTGAAGAAAATGATTATGGTTGGAATGAGAAAAACGGACAAAATAAGGAATACATTTGCACCAAAATGAGCTCATTCCGTAAAAGGATTCATATCATCGATTCCAATCTGATTGGACGAAGGCTTGTGTAGTTGTTTATCAGGGTAACATCTAATTAGGGGAAAGGGGAAAAAACTTGCTGCTTCCATTATTTGACTTGTTTGAGATGGACATTGTAAAGCATGTTGTGAATTTCTATGCATTTTTAGATATGTATTTGTTATGCTGCATATGCTGTACGTTGACTTGCTGCATTAATGTTGTAGAAGATAGTGACAGTTCGAAATTACTAATGGAGCAAAGAAAACGAGACAAGGTTTTTCTCAAGGATAGGATACCCACCTGGTTTGCGGCTTCTGGATATGTGGGTCTAGCTGCAATATCTACAGCTACCTTACCAATGATCTTTCCACCCCTAAAATGGTATCTGGTGCTCTGCTCGTATGTTATCGCCCCTGCCCTTGCCTTCTGCAATTCATACGGGACCGGCCTCACAGATTGGAGCTTGGCTTCGACTTATGGGAAGATTGGTCTTTTCATCATTGCTTCGTTGGTTGGAAGTGATGGCGGGGTGTTAGCCGGGTTGGCAGCCTGTGGTGTGATGATGTCTATTGTTTCCACCGCAGCTGACCTAATGCAGGATTTTAAGACGGGTTACCTCACTCTATCATCTGCCAAGTCGATGTTTGTGAGTCAGTTGGTTGGGACAGCAATGGGGTGTGTGATAGCGCCACTCACGTTTTGGATGTTTTGGAAGGCTTTTGATATCGGGACCCCTGATAGTCCGTACAAGGCACCCTATGCAGTCATATACAGGGAAATGGCAATTCTTGGAGTAGAGGGGTTCTCAGAGCTTCCAAAGCATTGCCTGGCCATATGCTGTGGCTTCTTCGTAGCAGCCCTGGTGATCAACCTGCTGAGGGATGTAACCCCACCCAAGGTTTCTCAGTTCATTCCGATTCCAATGGCAATGGCGGTTCCATTTTATATTGGAGCTTATTTTGCAGTGGACATGTTTGTTGGAACAGTGATACTGTTCATATGGGAGAGGATCAACAGGAAAGAGTCTGAAGATTATGCGGGGGCAGTTGCTTCGGGATTAATATGCGGTGATGGCATATGGACTATACCATCGGCAATCCTCTCCATTTTGAGGATTGAACCTCCGATATGCATGTACTTTGGGCCTTCTGCCAGAAGCTAAGAAGACAAGCAGTGGTTGTAGTTGTTGTTTAAGCAAGAATGGAATTGGATGTGGATATCTGTAAATAAATGTCTTTGGTCAGTGCTCTTAGAAATGTCCGGGTCATGTGGGTTGTGAGAAGGGGATTCTAATTTCGTAGCATACACTTTGTATTATTTATTTAAAGGACTTGGTAATTCCGTGATGTATTGTATTTGTTGGTCAATTTTATTTCAAATATCTCCTTTGGTCCTTTCCTTTTGGATACTTAATCCAGTATACCATTCTTAAATAAAGTAAGAGACAAGCGAAGAAAAGCAAGCTATATGAGATGGGCTCATTTTTTCGTAGCAGCAATTGTCCGTGCAGTACCTCTAATGCGTTCGCTACGAGGGAGTAACCTTTCTTATTGTACGATGCTGATTGGTTTTGCCTTGTCTTGGGTTCATCACGAGAGTTGTTCAACCTCCCGACTAGTTTGTCCAGGGGAGGCCGAACCTCTCTTATTTTATCAGATCCCTGACCAACAGCATGGTTTTCAAACTTGACTGGGTCGGTATAGCTTAACTATGAAGGGACGCCTAGTGGTGTTGATGCCCGTTTGGCCGAGAGCCGCATACGAGCGCTATGATCTTCCAATCAACATCTTTATTTATCAATAAGCGATCCGCTACATATAGCTAGCTAGCTAGCTCGCTATCCATATGTATATAACCCCTTATCAATTATCATCTTTTGGAAACTAAACAAGAAGAGCCTTTTTCTACTGTATAAGTAGTTGTAAGAAGATTGTAAATTTCCCTATTTGGTGCAGATGATTGACTCCCCTTCCTTCCTTCCTTCCTAGATTGACGGAATTTAACTGGACTTTGTATGTATGACGTGAAAGGGAAATTCTAAAACAAAGAGAAGTCAAAAAGAGGGTGTGAATGTGTGTGTTTATATGAAGCACATGGCAGAGACTGCGACCTCTCATTGGGATTGGGATTGGGATTTAATGGGAAAAGGCACTCCAACCACCATTCCCTCCAATTTTGAATTCATCCTCATCTTTCATAATTTTCTACCATTCACACCTCATTCAGGTCTTGGAAGTGTCTTTTTATATACATGAATAAAGCGACGTATATCTGACCCTTCTTAGATGACGAGAGTCTTCGCACATTAAATTGCTTAATAAACTTAATAGCCTCGTTACTCAAATATTGCGGACAGAAAATCATTTGTTAATTTGCTAATCGTGCATGGGAAGAGATAATACATTTTATGATGAAAATATTTGTCTTCGGTAATGGTGTGTTGGTTTAATTATAAGTGATGTGGAGAAATGTCGTCACATATTTCACGCGGACAATATCGTCTCAAGTGTGGAAAAATGGTCGGGCTGAGAGCTGGAGTTCTCTCCAAGCTGAGCTGAGAATCGTCTTGCCAAGCTGAAGAAATCCGAACCAAGCCGATGGACTCCGGGTTGGATTGACGAGCTCAAGCACCCTCCGCTCGTCGTCTCCGTGCTCAGGGCCTCCCCGGGCCGTCTTAAGGCTCCGACCCATGGGCTTCTACAGGTTGACCCAAAAGTCCAACCCAAATGACCAGAGTACTAATCTATTTTTTCATTGACTGCTCAGATGATTAGGGTAATTAATCTAAACTTAGCTCCCTAATTTCGCAGCACTAATTGAGTCTAGCGCCTATAAATATATCGTGGCATCCAATGCCCAACGGTACGTCTTCTCTACTGACATTAAAGCATTTCTTAGCCCTTTTCCTCCTGATACTTACTCTCACGCCGGAGGGACTTTACCGGGTACAACCCTGGTGAGTCTGTGTGCAGGTGCTCGGAGATCGGGACAGAGTCCAGAGAATCATTCATCTCAGAGTCTGAATAGGATCTCAGGTCGGGACGAGAATTTCTAATCGGATTGCGATCACCTCGAGGTCGTCAGTACTCCCGAACTCACCAGTTAATTACGTCATCAACAATCTTGTAAGTATATTGTCTTTCCGAACTATACTTTTGGTCATTCACTTAGACATCAACAAAATATATAATATTAATTTAGGTGTAGGGGAAAAAAGCGTTTTTCTTTATCCTTTTTTAAAAAAAGTAGGGACACCTAACCCGTTTGTTGGTATGATTTGAGTGTGATTCCCACCTTAAACTTATCTGCATAATATAAAATGGAATATATATTTAGGATTTATACTGAGAGAGAGATTAAGAGGAAGATGCATGGATTTAATTGTCTTTTTTATATGGACGTGGAGATCTCCTAAAATACTTTGGTACATGCATGTATCAAACTAAAGCAAATCGAGAGCCGTTAATCCAGTTAGTAATAGATTTTTTTTTATCAATTAAAATTTAATTTTTTAAAGATGAATCTTAAATTTAATTTTAAATATATTTAGTTGATGTGAAAAAATGTGTTCGGAGAAATCTGGATATACATGAATTGAATAAAAATAGAAATAGAAATAGGTTTGAATTTTGAAGATGTAGGGAGGGGAGGAGGAGTCTTGCTTGTCTTTTCATCTTTTGTTTTTGTCTGCAAGATGGGGAGCAAATGTGACAGGCAATTCAATCAGCAACATACACGCAGTCATAACCTCTCCCGCGCGCCATTATTAATTATCTTTTTCTAAATTTAATTATCAGCACATATCTATCCATCCATGGATGGAATTGGTCTTCAAACCAAATCTAATTCTAATGTCAAAATTAACAATCAAGGAAAAAGGAAGGAGTTACTGCCCAAACTCCACTCTCTTTAATTTTACTATTAATATTAATACTATAGCAGGAATATTTTTTAGTATATAATAAATTACTTAATTAAAATTTTATTACACTATTCATTAAAATTCATGTGTCTCAACCGTTTGTAATGAAATTTGAGACAATAATTTTTGAAATCTCGAAAGAAAAAAAGGTTATATATGTATAAAATTTTAATGTTGTTTTGATATTGATGTGAAAAAAATTGAAATGACTAGAGATGAGTAAAAAAACGAAGTGAGTTTAAGAACTGTAACCAACTAAATTGAATTAAGATGCAAAATAATTAAAGATTATATCTCGTAAGTCTCGTTGACCTAAACTCAAAGAAAATGTAACTTAGAGAGGTTGACGTTCTATCTTCCTTGTTCATTAAGTTGAGCATGATTCATCATCAGCTTAGGGAGTTCTATAACTCAAATGGGTTAAACGGTTCTTGATAGCTTGAGATACATCACTCTTTACTTTATATCTCTCGAAATATGTAGATATTCTTATTTTTTCAAAATATAGACAAACAATATAAGCATAATCGTCAGAAATGTATGGCCCGTATCCCTAAATATCTCAACAAATACTTGTTCTCATGTTGAAGGAGTTTCACCAAGAATAAAACTGTGTATACTAGTTTTGTTTTGTAAGTTTCGAGTGATTCGGTTTCAATATTCAATTGACTTTGTCTTAGACCACAATTTTGACATGTAAAATGGATAGAAATGAAATGGGAGAAAACTTAGATTAGTTCACCGCCACACACTTGAATGGGTGGGGACAGCAATCATCCATGCATATATATATATATATATACACTTCTTCCTTGGCTTTTGAATTTTGATGACAAAAGCAAACTTTGAACAAATTTACTCATTACTAATTCATTTCTTGTAGTTATATATATAAAAGTAGGTGGCACAATGATGGACAATCTAAAACTTTCAATCTACTCAATCCTGATCAGGATCCAAAAAGGGTAAGAAATCTTATGAAATTTTTTATCAACAAAATTTAGTAAAAATACTGTTATATATACAAGATGACCAAATAAAATGAAAATAGATACATACATTAGTGGGTTTCTATTATATATGAAGATTTGCTTAATAATACATCATAACCAAACCAAGGAACAAAAATTGTATTTAAAAGAAAAAAATAATGAACATGCAATATTCGAGTTTAGCTTATTGGGGAAAAAAAAAAAAATGCTACTGACATTTTATTCTGTGATATTTTCGTAAACTTATCTCCTATATGGTCTAAACTTAAACACAACAATTAAATAATTAACAATTTTTTTAAAAATATCAAATTCACCCTTATACCCAACACGACCTGCAACAACTAAGTTAGTTTTTATTCCACTTATGTAGGAAAAAATAAAATATAAGAATTTTTTTTTTTAAAGAGTAAACAAATATATTCCGACCCGATTCGACTCGACCCAGAAATATAAATAATAATATTGGTAAGTATTTATAAAAATATCGGTCAAAGAAAAATAGGCGCATGCATCTCCCTCAGCAATTAATACATAATATAGAACTAATTTCTTGTGTTAAGGGGTTTTGGGCACGTCGTGTCGTGAAAAAAAAAATATTAAATTTTAAAAAACAAGAGTTGAGTAAAGGGTTACCTTCTCAAAACCAAATTAAACTTAAATAAAATGGGGGGTGTTTCCTAGTCAAGGCCTTGTCATTTTCTTGTGCTGTTATATTTATGGTATTTAGAGTCTCTCTCATTATCACAATTAATGAATCGAAAACTCCCCTAATATTATCAATATCTCAAGACATATAACTTAGTGGATATATATATAACTTTTTCTTATGAAAGATTTAGAATTAAAAAAAAAAAAAAAAAACTCTCTCTGACTAATTAATTCTTGGTGTTTATCATTTTTAAAAACACGTACTTATGATTATGTTTAATCTGTTCTTCCTTAATTCAATATTTAAGTAGTAATCACAAGGATGGGGGTAGAGTTTATTAGAAGCAACCTGGGGCCCAAATCATGTCGTCCACGTGTCAACAAATGAAGCGTCCAGATAGACAATAGAGTTGAGTCCCTTGCAAGTTGCACATCCCCCCCATATTGTTGCGAACATAACATAACAAAAGGGGAACGCCTATTCATTTTGTGTTTGCCGATTTAAACGCAAAAGTCATCATTTCACACACACTACGTAGTCAGTACTCAGTAGTCAACCCATCAACAGTGAAACCATGTAAAGAAATAGTCCAAAAGGGTAATTTCACTAAGAATCTTTTTATTTTTACCAGGAAAGTGTGTTCGGATCAACTTACGTACATTTTAACTAATCAGACGATCTTAATGACGCACTCCACATAGTGCATTTTTAAAAAAAAATTCAGAAGAATCGAACTTTAATTGACAAACAAAAAATCACCTCATTTTGTTAGCGGATTAAGGTCTTAGGAATCTTCTGCAATTACTTTCCCTATAATTACTGCAAAATATTATTTTAATTTTGATAATTAATCAAGAGCAAAGTACAAATTTGAAGGAAATTATGGCCCGCAATAATTGGAGGTGTTTGGGATTTCAATCCAATTTTTTTTTACTTTCTGTCTTTGACGTAAATTGCCAAAAACCCATGAAAGCAGAGGATGCCCTTTTTTTCTTTTCTTTTGAGCTCATCGCCTTCTTCTTCAACTAAAGATGGACGAGGATTAAAATATTCAACAAATAAAAATAAAATAAAACACCTCCCACATCCTCCTCTCTCTGTCTTGGCAATATCAAATTATAAAATTGTTGAAGAAAAAAAGGACCCTGTTGATGGATCCCAAGGGCTCAACCTCGAAGCAGCAGCAGCAGCAGCAGCCACATGATGTGCCCAGCTTCTTGAGCCTTCCGCAACACAACAACAACAACATGGGAGAAAACAAAACAGCGGAGATCAAAGACTTTCAGATTGTGATTGCAGACAAAGAGGAAGGCAAGAAACAACAGTTGGCCCCAAAGAGAACCTCCAACAAAGACAGACACACCAAGGTTGAAGGCAGGGGGAGGAGGATAAGGATGCCAGCTCTATGCGCCGCGAGAATCTTTCAGCTCACCAGAGAATTGGGTCATAAGTCCGATGGGGAGACCATCCAGTGGCTCTTGCAGCAGGCGGAGCCCTCGATAATCGCGGCAACCGGGACCGGGACAATACCGGCGTCCGCCTTAGCAGCCGCGGCAGTGGGTTCTGTTTCGCAACAGGGTAACTCTATATCAGCCGGATTGCACCCCAAAATCGACGAGTTTGGGGGACCTAGTAATAGTGGAGGTGGTGGTAGTAGTAGGACCAGTTGGCCGATGGTTGGTGGGAATTTTGGGGGAAGACCCCATATGGCGTGGCCCCCTGCTGCTGCCGCCGCTGCTGCTGGTTTCGGATTTCAGTCATCATCGTCATCTGGGCCATCCACAGCCAGTTTGGGGAGCGAGGGTTCTAATTACCTGCAAAAGATAGGATTATACCCAGGGTTTGACTTGCCAACCACCAACATGGGTCCTATGAGTTTTACCTCAATTCTGGGTGCTAGTAGCCAGCAGCTGCCTGGGTTAGAGCTTGGCCTCTCCCAAGATGGTCATATTGGGGTTCTCAACCCTCACCATGCCTTCACCCAAATGTACCAGCAGCAGATGGGTCAGCCCACCAGACTGCATCAGCATCAGCATCAACAACCATCCCCAAAAGATGATTCCCAAGGCTCTGGACAGTAAATAGTAATCATTTACTCCCAATTTCGGACAGGGCATGCGGAAAAAGGTATCACTTTCAACAATTTGGGAAATGGTTTTCGTATTGTATTAATTGCAAAAGCGAGGAGAACTGAGAAAATAGAGGTGAGAATTATAGGGTAGGATGTAGATTTGGTTTGCCTGCCCCTTCCCCTCCAACATGGTCTGTCCTATACACACAGGTACTGCATTCATCTACGCCATTTTTCGCGTAAATCATCGAACAGATGAATATGTTTTTTGTTAGTATTATAGAATTGCTGGTGGTCTGGATTGTGCAGATTGAACTCCGGAGGGCCACATTAGTCGGGATTTGTCAGAGGTTTGTTGATTGATTATATTGTAAGATCTTGGTTTTTTTGGGGGGGTGTTTGTTACTAGATGAAGTATAAGTCATACACTCATACTAGTGTGGTTTCTTCTTGTCAGTGTACTAGTAGTGGTGGTTTTGGTTATACATTATATTTCTGCCATTCTTCACAATTCAAATTTTGTTCACCTAACTCTTTAATTTGTAATTACGAGTTGTGAAGTTAGGTCTCGCTTTTGAAAAAAAAAAAATGGCATGCCTGCTCGAAGGAGTTGGGTTTCTAGAACTCAAAAAAGAAACATAGTAGAATGTGGCAAGGTGTAACCTTTTTTCCCTTGCGGTCCTCGTTCAACAACGGGCTCTTCAGAGCTCTATACAAGGATGGATGATCATGTCATCGTCCTATGCTATGACAATGTAATGTGAGAATCTTGGGTACAATCGTATGATTACTCTATTGTGATATAATATAGAGTTCCTAAGTTCAAATCCTGGAAATAGTCTTTGTGCATATAAGGGTAAGATTTGTGTGTAGCATACCATTTTCAGTTCTCGCAATTTCGTACACTGGATTGGCAAAAAATAAATAAAATAAATTAGAGGTGTTTCATCTTATCGAATAAGTTTTGGTAGTTCTTGGAACAAGGCATGTCTTTACTCTTGGGAGTATGGTATACCAACCTTAGTCAGCAAAGGATAAGTAGGTAGCTAGGTTACCTCTTTCTTATGCTAGTTATCGTCTTTGGTGTGATCATGTAGAAATGTAATGGGCCTCATTTACTCTCCTCAAAAGACGTTTTGAATAAAAGGAGGATTCTCCTAAGCTTTGTATATAGCTTAAGATCAAGTAAGACAATTGATGTGGATTCAACACGCGCTCTCGTGTGCAGAATGGACTTTGACAAACTATTGCGAACGGATATCAGGGAGGCTAACATTAATGTGGGATTCGACGCGCCTCCTCACGCGTAGGATAAACTTTGACAAACAACTGCAAATGGATATCGGGGGGCCCAACATTGATGTGGGATTCAACATGCCTAATATCATACAAAAGACTTGACTTTGATATTATGTAAAAACACAATGGGCCTAACTCACTCTCAAAAGACGCCTTGAAAGAGGAGGGTTAGCCCTAGACTTATATATAGTTCCGGGTCAGGTAACACTAGCGATGTATGATTCAATAGATCTGACCCATTGAATTGTTCATCTTAAATACCGACCTCCTAAATCACTTTGCATTTGATTTCTTGTCGGAAGTACATAGTTTGGGATCTCTTTCATGCAGCATTCTGATTTCACAACTTTTATTACCATTAGTTTAATCTCGGAAATGATTGGAATGTTTGGTCTGCTGGTTTTGTTTGCTTAGTAGCATAGTTGCCTGAGTCATGGCCTCTCTGTTTTGCGTCTATTATTCATCATGCAGTTGCGTGGCGTATGTATCTGTTGAAACAGCTACACTTATAAATGTTGCATCAGCCAAGAACAGTTTACCCTCAATTTGTGTTTTTTCCACAACAACAAGAACAGCTTTGGCGGCCTTGCACGGCCCCCAATAGAAACAGGAACGGAACACATGGGAGCTGCTGAAACTATATATAGCCTAGGAAAAGATGAAAGGTAATTTATTAAGAATTCCCCAACAGGAAAATCTCTTAATAATAATAATATATTTGAATTAAAATGAATGAGACTTGTTGGGTTCTAAACGAGCCGAACTGAACAGAGTATTAAGTGTTCAACTTTAGTTCGTTTATTTCTCATACTATTCGAGTTCGAGTCGAGTTTGAAAATTTATTTTCAAACTTGGTTCGTTGAATAATCAAATTGTTCAGGAGCCTTTTTTGAAATTAAATTTGAATGTTTATGAACTATATGAATAATACATATATTTTTAATAAAATTAGTTATTTATAATTATTTTTTGAAAAATTATATACAAAATTAAAAAATATAAGTGACGAGCGAATAAAACTATAAGAATTATAAACAATCAATATAAATTTATAAATAATTAGTTTATTATAGTAATTAAATAAGTTAAATGAATATTTATAAAATTAAAATTTAATTAAATTAACTTTTATAACAATTAAATATGTAAGATTGTACTTAAGAATTTATTTTATTATTTTTCATAATGACAAAATATTTTAATTTTATATTATTTAAGTTGTCCAATAATATTAACGAGTTGAATATGATGCCTTGGTCCATGTCAAGGTGTGAATTTGTGGATATTATTATGGCAGCTATATATATAAGATAAGGTGTCGGGGATGATGATGATGATGTGTTGTTGTTGCTTCAAGCTTTTGACATTGCAGAAATCATGAATGCATGGATAATCTCCTTTTCTTCATTGACTTTACTTGTCGCGTTTCCATATTTCAAACCAAGTAGGGACAGAATAATGTCTTGATTTGTGATGAACAACATTGCTAATTAGGATTGCCGAATTGTATTATCGGATCATGTTTCATGTCGTGTCATTTCGATAACATGTGATACAAACACGACATGATAGCATATCATGGCAAAATATTGAAATATGAACACAAAATGCTGTTTTATTGAGTGATAATTAATTGTATCACACAATAATACAGTAATCAGACTCGGCGCAACTTTGAGATTTTGATTGAAGGAAGGATCGAAGGGTGATGGCATGGGTCCAATGAGGCTGCTGGGCTGGGTAGAGTGAGTTGAGATGAGGCTGCCCAACAACTGAACCTCCCTCACAGCCTCCTCTATTAATAGATACTGGATATATAGCCCACAAAGATTTAAAAAAAAAATCTGAGAAAGTAATATCGTGCATCCACATCAAGCTGTTAATTAATGAATGTGAGAGTTTGGCAGGAATGGGATCCCAGTCCTTTTGGGTCTGGCCAATGAGCTGCTGCCTCGGCCTTACCAAATATGCATGTAGTTTGTATGCAGCACTGCAGCACCTTCTTTATTCCTCCTGCCGAATCTAATCCCGACATACCTTTTTATCTTCCTTTTTTACTACTCTTTCACTTTCATATATAAAAAAACGTCACACTCATATATAAATTATAAAAAAACGTCACACTCATATATAAATTATGATAGACTATTTTTAATATCCGTGGATCGCATGGAACGTTACATTTCAAGATTAAGAGTTGTATGAATCATATAATTTCACTGCCTAATTAATTGAACAAGATTTAAACCTGAATAATTAATTTGTTTACAATGAAAGGAGACTAAGACACGTCACCACCACCTCCCTCCAAATCAAATTTAATCAAGGATATTTATGTTTTTTCAAATAACATAATATTCATGTATCAATTTTTGTAGAGAAAAAATTAGTCATTCAATGGATTTATATTGTACTGTTTATATGATATAAATAAAAACACTTAAAAATAGAGTTACGATTAAAAAAAACAATTTCATCATTTTCTCTCTATATTTTTTATAGCAATTTGAACTCATTTTAGTATAATTGTCCTACTTTTTTTTTTTTTTTTTTCTTTTGTTATTTAAAAATAATTGTTAATTTTTTTAAGAAATTAAAATTATCATATTTTAATTTTTATTTATTTTAAATATTCTCGTGCCTTGAGTTATGGGTAAGTAATAATAAAAAATTTAGGGGACGAGAAAGGGGGAATGAATAGATAATTGAGAATGATAATGATAATAAGCAGCGAGGCCAGGCCCAGGATCTGTCGATTCTGTTTCCACCAGTCCGGTAATGGCTACGTAGCACGTACGATACTGTTTCCGGCAAATTCATTGAACGGCGCAAGGTGGTCTGCCTGTCACATTTCTCACCTCACCTAATCACCACCACCATCATCACTGCGTATCGATACCCAAATTGCACTTCGCTTTTTCCCAAAATTCTCTCTCTCTCTACCGACGTCTACTCCTCCATACATATTGGAGAACTGTTTCGAATTCAGCGTAACTTTGGCTCTCCTGTTTTGAGTTTTTATTGTTTCATTAATAATCGCCGCCACTGTGTAGCTCGATTGTTTTGAACATTCATATGTATAATGAAATGGATGATGAATACGCCAAGCTTGTCAGGAGGATGAACCCACCCAGGTATATCTATACATACATGTATATATGTTTTTGCGTCCTTCCTGTTCCTGACTCTATTTTTGTTTTTTAAATTTATTACTGGATCTATATGTTTTTCTGTCCGGTCAGGTTGATTGTTGATGTTCTTGTGAGTTCGATCGATTTCGTGCTTCAAATTAGACTTTGCTTCTCTCATGTTTCTGAAGCTGAAGGATTGAAACTTGGCTTAATTTTGATGTTTTTCTCCTTCAATTATTCTTGTTCGTTTCCTCCCATTTGTTCAGTCAATCCAAACACTGCTCTCACCATATTAATCATCTCTCTTCAAGGCATAAACTCTTTTTCCTGATCTGACTACATGGAAATCAAACAAATCTATTGTCTTTCCAATATATTTGTTGTCTCGATTTGCCCCCCCTAATTTGATTGGGTGATGGGGGGGTGTTACTTGTTTAGTTGCTTTTTGTTCAACCTCTGATAAGTTTCGGTGCTTAAGATGTTTCAAAATTTCAAGAATATCTTTTACCATCTCATTGTCTCGAGCATGTTTAACATAGGTGGCTGGTTTTTACGATTTGATATCCTGTTTTTGTTTTGGCTGCAGAGTTGTGATAGACAACGAATCTTGCGCGCATGCAACTGTTATACAGGTATGTATGCTTGTACCTTCTCTCTGTAAACCAATGTAATCTATATCTTCTGAATCTATATACAATAAAGATAACTTTATGGTGCTTGTTGGAAGGTTGACAGTGTGAACAAGCACGGAGTTCTCCTGGAAGTTGTCCAAGTTCTTACTGATTTGAACCTTGTTATCATAAAAGCATACATCTCATCTGATGGGGGATGGTTCATGGACGGTATGGATTTTCCTCAACCACCTTAAGAAACAAAGATAGAGAGAATTATGATAAAGAAACACTTCTAACTATTTTTTTTTTTCTTTCATCTTACAGTTTTTAGTGTGACTGATTATGATGGGAACAAAGTTAGAGATGCAGAGATTATCGATTATATTCAGAAGGTGTCTCTCCATTGTATTCATATGTTATCGCCTATGTATACTTCTTGGTCAGCAGAATAAGGTGGAAAACAAAATGAGCGTCTTAGTTAGCCGAATCTGATTCATGCCTGCCTTCAATTTTGCAGACACTGGAAAATGACTCTATCTATGTACCTGCCGCGAGAGAGAGTGTGGGATTGATGCCCTCTGAAGACCACACAGTAATTGAGCTAACGGGAACAGACAGACCCGGTTTGCTGTCTGAAGTTTGTGCTGTGCTTGCTGACCTACGCTGCAATGTGGTGAATGCCGAGATATGGACACACAACGCCAGAGCTGCAGCCGTCATTCACGTGACAGATGGTGCCACAGGCTGTGCAATTCAAGATCCAAAACGGCTTCGCATAATAAAGGAGCTGCTCTGCAATGTGCTCAAGGCTAACAATGACATCAACACAGCAAAGATGACGCTTTCAACTCCTGGGTTTACTCATAGGCAGAGGAGATTACATCAGATTATGTTTGCTGATCGCGACTATGACAGGGTTGAAAGAGATGATCATGGGATGAGGGATGAGGATAAGAACTCAAGACCACATGTGACTGTCTTGAATTGTGTCGAAAAGGATTACACGGTGATTACCATGAGGTCGAAAGATCGGCCTAAGCTGTTGTTTGATATTGTGTGCACTCTGACAGACATGCAGTATGTGGTCTTTCATGGGGTAGTACACACGGGAAGGATGGAGGCTCATCAGGTACTATATTCATATTATTCTGAACACTTCTAAATCATATTATTCCTGTATTAGTGGAAGAAGTGCAAACAAATAATGGGGTTTGAAAGCAGGAATACTACATCCGACATGTGGATGGGCTGCCTATAAGCTCAGAAGCTGAGAGAGAACGCGTGATACAGTGTCTTGAAGCAGCAATAGAAAGGCGAGCCTCTGAGGTGGTGTATTGTTATCGCTATGCAACTTGAATTATTGTTCAAGTCTAGGAATGATGATCTTATATATAATTAATTAATTAATTAATATGTGTGTATATGTGTGTGTGGTTTGCAGGGGCTGGAGCTAGAGTTGTGTACAGAAGACCGGGTTGGGCTACTGTCATACATTACGAGGATATTCAGGGAAAACAGTTTGTGCATTAAAAGAGCAGAAGTATCGACCAAAGGGGGGAAGGCGAGAGATACATTCTATGTGACAGATGTGAGTGGTAACCCTGTCGACCCTAAAGCAATTGATTTGATTCGTCAGCAGATTGGACAGAGCATACTGCATGTTAAACGGGACTTCAATCCTCCCCCAAGGCCGCCTCAAGAGAAGACAATGAGCTTCCTCTTTGGGACCTTCTTCAGGGTTCAAAATTTCAAGTTGATTAGGTCCTGCTCTTAGCTTACATACCCCCTCCCTGTACAGGACAGTCAGAGCAACTGTGTAGATATGTCAGTTCTATCATTTAGAAGCAAGAAAGGAAAATATATAGAAATAGCATACTACCCTCATTAGAGTACATAGGGAGGAGCTTTAAGGGTTTTGCCCAGATGGTGAATAGACATTACAGGTTGTACATAAAACAGATATGTTGTGCAGACAGACAGAACAAATGTAACAATGTTTATGTGTGTATGTAATGCATATATGGCTGTTGTATAGTATTATCAAATTTGTGGTGCCGTAGGGAAGGGTGTTCACCAAAATCTCACCTTGGTCGCCGTGATTTCAATTTGAACATGTAACACCTTGGAGTTTCCTAATCATCCCACTCTGGTCAAAGTAATTATCCCCAATACAATTTTCAACAGAAAATAGTCACTTGCCGTGCATGTGACTGTTTATAAGGGGCTCTATGGGTATTTTCCACCTCCTCCTTTCCCCATCCTCATTCTCTTTCTTGTTCAAATACTTAGAAGTCTAAAATATAAATAGAGCATAATATATATACCTATATACAAGTTTTTTTTTTTTTATAGAAATTTTATAAGTGAAAAGAAATATGATAGAAATGTCCATGGTAGGTGATGGTTTGTCATCTGAAATTGTAATGGAGCTATTGATTAGAACTGAATGGGATCACTAAGAAACTTCAGGGTGTCATGTTCAAATTCAAACTTCAGGGACCAAAGTGAAATAATGGTCAAACGTCTGGGGTACAAAGTGTCAAAAGAAACGAACTTAACGGCAGCCAACTCTTCTTTACTTCACAAAACTCACTCACCCATGAACCGATCGGCGAGAGAGTTGGCAAATCTGATAAGCCGAGCTCTGATCTCAGCTTCAGACCGAAACGCTCCGACTGGGACATGGACACCGTCGTTGGAGCAAACCCTGCACCGGCTTCGTTGCCGCGACTCACTCAACCCTTTTCTCGTTGCCCGAGTTATAGACCCCTTCCTCCTCAACCACCACTCTCTCGCTCTCGGCTTCTTTAACTGGGCATCTCAACAACCCGGCTTTTCCCACAGCTCCCTTTCCTACCAATCAGTCCTCAAATCTCTCGCCATCTCCCGCCAATTTCATGCCGTCCAAAATCTCTTGAAGCAAGTCAAAGCCCAAAAAATTGAACTCGATCCTTCTGTATATCGGTCTGTTATCACTTCACATATTGTAGGCAAGAAAACCCAGATTGCATTCTCGATTTTCAATGAAGTCAGCAGTTCTATGATTTCCGACATTGGGCCTGAAACGTGTAATTCTCTGCTTGCTGCTCTAGCGTCAGATGGGGATATTGGTTGTTCCCGCAAGGTGTTCGATGAAATGATTGCAAGAAGGGTGAACTTTAACACACTTGGTTTTGGTGTGTTTATATGGAGGTTTTGTGGAAATGCTGGATTAGACTGGATTCTCGGATTGTTAGACGAGGTTAGGAAGATAGATTTTTCTGAGATTAACGGATCAATTATTGCAGCTTTGGTTGTTCATGGGTTGTGTTTCAAGTATAGGGTGAAAGAGGCTGTCTTCTTATTGGATGAACTCAGGGAAAGAGACTGCAAACCTGATTTTATTGCATACAGAATTGTCGCGGAGGCATTTCGGTTGACAGGAAGTGTAACTGACGTGGAGAGAGTCCTGAAGATGAAGAGGAAGCTAGGAGTGACACCAAGGGCAAATGATTATACACACTTCATATTTGCTTTGATTTCAAAGAGATTGGTCTGTGAAGCAAAGGAATTGGGGGAGGCTATTATTAGTGGGAATTTCCCAATTGAGGATAATGTTCTCAATGCTTTGATAGGATCGGTATCGACTATTGATCCAACTGGTGCAATGTTGTTCTTCAAGTTCATGATTGGAAAGGAGAGATTTCCAACTCTTCTTACTTTGAGCAATTTAAGTAGCAATCTCTGTAAACACGGGAAAGTGGATGAATTGATGCAGGTTTTTGAGATTTTGTCTGCCAAAGAGTACTTTGCCAATAGGGAAAGCTACAACGTGATGATTTCATTCTTGTGCAAGGGTGGAAAAGTAAAAGAAGCTTATCGGGTTCTTCAGGAGATGAAGAGAAAGGGCATCGGTGCAGACATAGCATCTTACAATTCTATCATGGAAGCATGCTGTAGAGACGATCTACTGCGTCCTGCAAAACGACTATGGGATGAGATGTTTGCCTGTGGCTGTGGAGGTAATTTGAAAACTTACAGTCTCCTTATCCAGAAGTTCACAGATATCGGTCAGGTTGAAGAGGCTCACAGCCTTTTTGGACACATGTTAGAGAAAGGGGTAGCCCCTGATGCTGCCACTTACACTCACCTCCTCCAAGGGCTTTGTCAAGAAAGTAAGATTGAAACGGCACTTGAAATCTTTGCCAAGTCTGTTGAACAGGATGCATTGCTTGCCAAAGCCATATTGAATAACTTTGTTCTATCCCTATGTAGAGGAGGTATGAATAGTTTCTCTCCTGTGCGTAAAACACTTGCATTTATTATTATTATTATTTTTTTTTTTTTTTTGGGGGGGGGGAACCAAATTTAGCATGATATATTCTCTTACACCAACTATTAACTTGCAGGTCATTTTGCTGCTGCTTCTAAGTTACTTTGTGAACACTGTCATGATTCAGACGGTCATTTTATTTTGCTGAAATGTTTAGCTGATGCTGGAAATATTCCAAATGCGGTTGAACACTTGAAGTGGGTTAAAGAGAACTTACCAGCTTCCATGTTAGATGCATTATGCACTGAGCTCTTAGCATCAGTTTCTTTTTCATCGGAACCGGAGAAAATTTTACTGTTGGTCCAAGCAGTTCGCAAAAACTTTTTACTTCCCAAAATGAGTTGGTAGCAAGGTTATGGTTCACAAATGACCACATGCTTGTGATTCAGGAAGACATAAGATGGGTATTGTTGTGAAGCATTCCCTTGTATTGGTCGGTTCATAGGAGACCAACCCTTGAAGAGATTACCCAATTGCTGGTGCCACATTTGCATGCAAGCATGCATCTTTGTCTAAGACCTTGGCCTCTTCATAGTGCTGCAAAGCTTGAATTTGGTCTTACCCTTTTTCATTTAACATAATTCAAACTCTTTTCATTTCAATTCTACTTGAATTAGTGGTGAAAGTCCGGTCTGTCTTTATTTTCACTACATATGGAAGTAAACCATATCCCCGATCTGCTGCTGGCCTAGTTCATAGAAGGCTACAATTTCTTCCTAATGTTTCATACACTTTCAAAGCCTAACATCAAAGGGATGAAGCCAATAGCAGTTGTCAAGAAATATCAACATACAAAATAACAGAACTCAGGTTAAGGGAGGGGGAGGAGAACAAATAGCAGCAAAACTGAATATATTGGAAGATGCCCTCGGAATATCTAAATCCCAATAATTGGCAAAAAATTGTAAGGATAGAGGTTTCTAGGTCATTCTTTGAGCAGCTTCCTTGGCAAGTAGCCTTTCTTTGGCCTTGGTTTTGGATTGAGATTTGGAACCCATAATTCCACCGCCCCACTTCTTCCTGTACTCGTCAAATTTTTCATTGAAGTTGGCCTGAAACAAAAGAGAGAACCCCAAATAAATTCACAACCATATCACCAATGGAAAAAGAAAATCAATGATAAATGATCAATTTCACGCCACCTTAATGGCCTCCAAAATCTTGCTGAATTCCAATTTATCTTCATTCTTGACCGTGGTCAAGCACAAGACTGAAGCATTTTTCTTATGGACGATCTGAAACAACGCATGAGCGATATAAGTATCTAAGCCACATCATTGCTCTTATGCAAGTAGAAAATACTCTTACCGTTCCTAATCGTGACTTTCCCTTGACAATGCAGTATGGAATTTCCATCTTCCTGCACAATGCCGGAAGCCAGACAACCAACTCAATTGGGTCCACATCATGAGCAATAACCACCAACTGCGCTTTATTCTGAAAGAAGAAAATAGTACAGATCGTTGTTATAATGAAAAAGAAAGAATAACCGAAGACCTTTAAATTATAATTATACTTACAATTATAACACAAGACACAATAAGACAACCTGCTCAACAAGGTAGGTGACATGCTTGAGACCATATTTCACAACAATAGGCCTCTTAACCTCGGGAGTTTTACCTTCAGCCTCAGCCTGAGCACTTTTCAAGAGGCGCTCGTTTTTTGCAGCTTTATCCTCCGGCCTATACTTGAGAAGCGTCTTTAACAGACTCGTAGCTACATTATTGAAAGAAATGCCTTCACTAACATAACCATTTGTACAAATGGATTTTTCATCACAATTTCACAAGTGACCATGCAAATGCAACCGTGTTTTGACACAATAACTTTTTTATTTTTGCCCCCTTAAAACAAGAGTTCCATCACACCTGCAGTTACGAGTATATTCTGAATTTGTAAATGTGCAGTAGAGCACACACTAGACCATATCATATGCAATCATCCTGAGACACTCTAATCCACATATGTCCAAAACTACCAAAACCAAAAAGTGGGTTGCATAGCTTCATTCAAACCCAAAAAACAATAAAGCTTACCGTGATCATTATAGAATGTGATTCACGTGTTTATTTAAGTAATTGGCCAACAACATATGTAACTCAATTAAATGTGTATTTGTTTTTCTTGATATATGGGCCGTAAGAGTAACAAATAAACAAATATGGTGAGACTATAATGCTGACCGAGGTTCTTGTCAAGAGTCTTGGTGAACTGGTTCAGGGAAGGCGGGACCTTCAAGCGTTGCTTGAGGATCCTTCTCTTTCTCTGGATGCGGACAACCTTTGGCCATTTCACGAACCGGGTAAGATCCTTCTTTGGCGGCAATGCCCCACCTATACCAAACTGCTTTGGACGCTTCTCAAACAAAGGATTCACAACCTTTTCCTGAAACAGGAAATAAAGTAAGAAACTTTTGGCAAATTACATACATAATCCTTGTGTAATTATGCATACAAATACAGTCAGTAATAGTGTACCGTCTTCTTCTTAGCTGCTGCAGCTGGTTTTACACCTTTCTTCGGAGCCTTCATATTAGGATAACAAGATTAAAATCAACACTAAAGTGGAAATGGAGAAGGTTTACATATTCATTGCACAAATATAAGCATTTTCAGTGGCATATGAAAGTTCGAACAAGAAAATCATACACTTCATTGTACAGAATGTCACAAAAAGGAAAATGTAAATAGCAGAGGGAGATAGTTGCAGACCATGAATAGAAGATGCTGTTCTCGCTAGCAATGGTTGGTCGCTTCTGCCAATAGGTGAAGCGAAAACCCTAATTCAACTAAGAGAGTAGTACGAGGAAGAAATCTTAAAATATAAATATTGTAACTTGCTGGTCCCTGAAGTTTGGGGTAATGCCAAATCAGTCCCTTTGGTCAGAAAAGAAAAGAAATCAGTAAACCCCCCGACCTTTCTGGGCAATGAAAGAACGAACCCGTATGGAAAGAAACCTTTGTTTGCATTGTACGCATAGGTGAGCTTGACTCGGTGCCGGACTGCCGGTGGATGGTTGAAGGGAGAAAGACAGAAACGAGAGAGGAGAGACGAAAAACAAAGAAAAGGTTGGTTAGATCGATCGATGAAATGAATAGGGAAGGACTCAGGCTGGTTGTTCAAATGAGAGGAGCCCAAGAGTAGGAGGAGGGACAACGGACGAGGAAGGAGCAGGACCAACCATGGACAGTAGAAACGTCGTGGTCTGCGACAATGGCACTGGGGTAATGCTCCACCACGCTTATCGTCCTACACTCTAATCTTTCCTTTTTCATTTCTATGCAAAGATCAAATTTTTCACGATTCAGAACACTTTTGGGAAATTCTTCTCCTTAAGATGTGAAAGCATTAACATTCATTACACGGGGATCTCTGGACAATTACTTTCCCAACTGTTGTCTGCGAACAAATGGGAGATTGAGTATGCCATCTGCAAAATGTTTCAATTTCTTCATCAACTCCTGCTGAAATTTCTAAGTTCGCTGTTCCGTAATGACCCAACTCCATAGGAGCTGCTTGACTAACATGTTCATTTATAATTACATAAGCCTGGAGTATTTTAGCATATGGTTGTGGTTGAATTATGAGTTTGGCTTTTAATTTTTGTTTCTGGGTTGTAAAATGACAACGATATTTTCAGTTTCTGAAGTAAGTTATTTAAATGCAGTATGTCAAATGTGGTTTTGCTGGAGAGAATTTTCCCACATCTGTATTCCCTTGTGTTGTCGGGAGGCCAATGCTAAGATATGAAGAAGCCCTTATGGAACAAGAGTTGAAGGTAAACTGTCTTTTACTCTTGAGAAACTTATAAGATTAGTTTGATCTGTTAGCTCCTTATCCAGGGAAAAAAATTGTGACTTTCCTTGTCTACCGATAATATACAAGTTGGTAGTGCATTACCATATTAGTATATTACATTTTAGTTGTTGTCACATTTGAATTCAATCCCATAATATCACAATAAGCACAATTCAATTGAAAAATAGTCGATGCCCATTTTTCTGTTTGCTTATAACATTTCACATGTTGGGCCTCAACTCTTGCTGGTGTGATAGCTTAATGGTAGTGGGTAATTGCTTGATCCTTGGTTATGAAACATGGTTTTCTGTGTGTTCTCTTCATAGGATACTGTTGTTGGTGAAACATGTTTAAATTTGCGGCACCAACTAGATATTTCATATCCTGTCAACAACGGTATCGTGCAAAACTGGGATGACATGGGCCATGTCTGGGACCATGCATTTTTTAATGAACTTAAGGTGAACCTTATATTTCCTTCGTTCCTGTGACAGATTACTGTTTGTTTATTTTGTTCTTAACTTAATGTATTCACAGTGTTCCATGTTTCTTCTAACAAGGTGGATCCAACTGACTGCAAAATATTGTTAACTGACCCACCTCTCAACCCTTCCAAAAACCGGGAAAAAATGGTATGTCATCCACTTCGAATGCATATTTATATTATGTGCGTCTATAAAAAATTCTGTTGACGAGTATCCATTTTTGGCAACTGTGCAAAATCTGACCTGAAATATTGCAGGTTGAGACCATGTTTGAGAAGTACAATTTTGAAGGTGTCTTCATACAAATTCAAGCTGTTTTGACATTGTACGCCCAAGGTGCTTATTCAGATGATATAGATTAAAGGTTGAAATTTTATTGTCTGTAGGCGTGAATGGACGTCCTTTGCATTTCAAATTTTATCTTGTGAAGTGGGCATATGAATGTAGATTTTACTTAATTCAGGAAGAAAAACTGAAATAGATACCTCAAGTATAACTTGGTTTATTTCCTTGTTCAAAGTAAAAATTATTTATAGACATATTCTTCAGATGTCTTTGTTTAACATAGACTGATATCATCTTGAATGCCAGGTCTGCTAACTGGGCTAGTTATTGACTCCGGTGATGGGGTCACTCATGTGGTACGCTACTCCAGAAACATTTTTGCTCACTATGCTTTAGGAGTTTTTTCTTTGTCCTGCACATCATGCACAGCTACACTCATTTTTTAAAATGACTTCCTTTTTTTCCCCATTATAAATTAGATGATTCCTTAGACCATTTCGTATTGAGCTTTTTCCAGGTTCCAGTTGTTGATGGATACTCATTCCCTCATCTTACAAAACGAATGAATGTTGCTGGACGGCACATAACATCTTATCTTGTTGACTTGCTTCTTCGGAGAGGGTGAGTTCCTATATCTTCCTAAAGTAGGTCGTGGCTAGCACAGTTTTGATAATTTCTGTTACTTGAGTTGTGCTTCCACTTTGATTAAATCAACAAATCTCTCTTTAGGTATGCGATGAATCGAAGTGCTGATTTTGAGACTGTTAGGGATATCAAAGAGAAGCTCTGTTACATAAGGTGATAAAAATATTATAGTTGGTATTCCGTGGGGGCAATTGTTGCATTGCAACTTAACGTTTGCCCTATTTTTTTGCAGTTATGATTACAAAAGGGAATATCAATTGGGACTTGAAACCACCATCCTTGTTAAGAATTATACTGTAAGTCGCTGTAATGATAAATCTTTCTAGATATATCTCTGAAAGTCACAATTTGAAGCTTCCTGCCGAAATTTAGTGTGTATTTTTTTTTTTATCTTGAAATATTTGATTTCTAACCCACAATTTTATGCTTATTGACTCATGCTTGTACGCAATTCCTTAACTTAAAAAGTCCGTAACTTTACATACATGTTAGTTTATTGAGTAAGCTTTAATTTACCAGCTGCCAGATGGAAGAGTCATCAAAGTTGGCACCGAGCGGTTCCAAGCCCCGGAAGCTCTCTTTACTCCTGTAAGTTTGTTCTTTATCTTCCCATACACTGAAAGGCAATATTATTCGAAGTAAATATTTCAGATATATTTATGTTTGTCTCCATTTCCTATGGTGTGCCTTTGGTAAAAGGCAGTGTGATTGCATGCTTATCGTAAACACAACCAATATTGTGTGAGACTACTTCACAATGGTCAATAGTATGGTCTATATCTTGCCATTAACCTCTATTGATGTGTAATTGAGTGTACATGCCTACATATGGAAGTTGTGATGAGTTGTAGAGTGTTTGCCAAATGAATCTGAAAATGTTGTTATCATCATTCAGGCATTTCTCCTCTATGTTTTGTGTAAGCGTACATGCTTAAAGCAAATGAAAGCTAAACAGAGTGGCTGTAAAATCTGCCTTCTTGAAATACATTTTGAGCCTTAGGTTATACTCTAAATTCTTATTTTTGTTTTCTCTGAAATTTTGATTTCGTGAAAGATGATGTCATCGGATCAGAGTCACTCATTTTGAGAGGCTTTCTGCTAACAAGCCTTCGTGCATCCATAAAATTGTTCAATGATAGACACAAAAAGTAGTACACATGTTCCAGTAATATCAGTGGCGTGTGACTAATGGGGGCACTTAATTTGTACTCTGAACTTACTAGTTTTTATGTGATAGCAGAATTGTTTATGCTGATATGTATTTTTGGAAAGAAAAAAATATAGTCACGCGGTTATGACTGTGCTGCTGCTTCCCGTTGTCTAGTCGACTAGAACACCTTTTCTGTCTTTGCTGTAGTGATGTTGAATTAAGATTATATTTGGTGATAGTTTAGATGTGCTTTCTTCTTGCAGGAACTCATAGATGTTGAAGGTGATGGAATGGCAGATATGGTATTTCGTTGCATTCAAGAAATGGATATCGACAACCGGATGATGGTACTCTGATCATGAGAAATAAATATTTACTTTTCACTCCTGTGAAGAACTATTACTCCTTTGAAATACATGCAAAATGTTGGTTGTACTACTCCCTTGGTACCACAGTCTTCTCTGGAAAGTAGAGACACACTTAAAAAAGGGGTTGTGGCATCTGATATGTATGTGAAGCAATACAATACTTGCATACTTGTCTAACACTCCGTCACTCTTTTTGATCATATGACACTGTCTTGATCATGTGGTGTTGTGCAATTTTGGATATTCTCCCTCAACAAAATTATGTACATGAGGTTCTTTATTTAGTATAAGAGTACCTAAAATACATGATCTTATGGAGAGAATGGAGTCCTGTTTTCGATATTCTGTTTAGTTACATGTGTGATTACGCTAATACTGTTATTCTTTTTCTTTTGGTAACGTTTTTCTTAAGTCATATATATCATTTGACTTCAGAAATTGAATTACAGTTTATCTTTTGCAGCTCTACCAACATATAGTTTTGAGTGGAGGGAGCACTATGTATCCAGGATTACCTAGTCGGTAATATATTATCCAAGTCCTCTTTGTTTTACCATTGCTATATTAGTGATGATATCTAAATAAAAAATAGTCTTCTCATTTCCCAAAAAAATAAATAAAAAATCCTGGGATTGCTGCAGGCTCCACACATTTTTTATGTTAGCTTACAGAAATTCATGATTAGATTCTTGCCCCAACTTTCAAAGAAACTGTATTCTTGGTGGACTTAAAATTAAAGCTGTCATCTAGTTTTTTTTTGTTTTGTTTTTTTGTTTATGTGTGAGCTGTGTTTTCTTATTCTCGTCTTTCTTTTTGTTCTATAGACAGTTGAATATTTTAATAAATAAACCATATTATCAAACCTAAAACAATCTTGAAATTGAAAAAATTTCTGAACAGTTTGTTCTTTGAATTTAGCTTCATACTGCCACTGGAAAAGGTGTTTGGACACACTGTCACATTCTGGGATTTGGATACAGCATGAATAACACATGAAATTCAGTGTGTTCGCTGATTGTATAATTTTTACTGAGGGATATCTTTCTTTTCTTTTTCTATACTCTTATCATAATTACAAATTTTGTAGCTGCTCATGGTACGACTAGAAAACATCAGCGACTTGGTTTCTTGCTTTTTCCCATGTTCTATGTTTACAGTTTGAGGAATACTTGAGAATTTCGTTTTGTGTAGTGGGCAATGATTAAAATAGCGTCTTTTATTATGGTTTCTTGAACTTTGATCTTGATTAAGTGGTTTATCCCTACAGCCTGGAGAAAGAAATTTTGGATCGTTATCTCGAAGTTGTTCTGAAAGGAAACAGAGATGGGTTGAAGGTAAGATTTGAATTTTGTTTGCAAATATTTGTAAAGATAAGAAGCATGACAGTTGACAAAAATGTGGGAGACTCTACATGCACCAGTATGCAAATAGTTGTCACCTCCTGGACCAATAAAATCTGGGTTCCTCTGAGCATAAATTTGCTAAAACAACAACTTTAGCAGATTCAAAATCATCCGTATCAAGATCAGATAAGCCTTTGATTTATCTTACTCGGTATTACCGTAATACAAACTCCCCTAAAGATAGGAATATAAGGGAGTAAAATGCCTCCCATATTAGTACAAGGTGGTTCTGTAGAAACAAACTAAATTATGGTTGGTAAATATTAATTTAGCTTAACTTAGTGTTGGAAATACAGAAATGAAGTTTTTTGAATTGGAAAGAAATCAATGTAAAAATATTACATGTTCATTTCAAATTCGAATTCCAAGATTCTAGCATTGTGATCCAAATTCATAATAGAATTATCTAGTATGCTCTGTTTTGATATGTTCCTTCTGTCAGTGAGGTTTTCTACTCTTTTTTGGTGATGACAGAAATTGCGGTTGAGGATAGAGGATCCTCCACGGAGAAAGCATATGGTGTACCTTGGAGGTGCAGTTCTAGCAGGAATCATGAAGGTAAACATACTGTCTTTCTTCCTCTTCTCATGCTTTAAAATTGTTGAGGTGGTCTTTTGATTTATGTTGCTCACTTCAATTCAATTTGATCTTTTCCCATATTTCATTGCCTACTCTGGAAGGTTGGTGGGTATTTGTAAACTTGTATGTAACTTGATCTGGTTTTTGTTATGATTTCGGGTCATGGATACGAAATGCTGATCTAAGATGATGGGGTTTTGGACAGTTGCTTGAAAATGAAAACTTTCAAAAGAAGGGAAAAAAAAAAAGGTGGTCTGATTGTGATCTGATAAACCATGCAGGATGCACCGGAGTTCTGGATCAGCAGACAAGATTATCTGGAAGAGGGGGTAGCCTGTCTAAGCAAGTGTGGCCAGGCATAAAATTGCAAGAATAAGGAAGGAGTCTGGATGTGTAAATGGTGAAGTTTGGAGATTCATTTCAATGTTGTTTAAAATAGGACAAATCTTCAATTGTTTTGGCCTGTTTGTCCAATCTTGCTTTGGATTGCAATTTAAATTTTCATTTGTGTATTAGTTTTACTCTAACTTTAGCAACTTTATGCAATACAATGAAGGGTTTTATGAATATAATAAGATGTTTTTTTCCTGTTCCTGCTCTACTATATGATTGCTGTTGTTTTTATCATCTAAAAAACCAGGGGTTACTCTTTCCGTTTGATGTGTGGTGTTCATTACTAATTTGATACATGAAAAACTGAGATCCATGCCGAAATTTGCTAACATTTTGATTGGCAATTGGGACTATTGATTGTACGATGGAAAATGACGCAGAAAGAAAGCAATGCATGATGAGTGAATTTGAACAACCAAAAGCCAGACAGACTTAAACCAGATATGAAAGAAAGCAAGAAACAGAAAGATGGGGATGTTACTTAAATGAAAGATGTAGACCATTGATTCCAAAACGACTGCTAACTAATATTTAGTTTCTTTAATTAAAGCAGAAGGCCACTAATATGAGCACTGTCTTAATCAATACTTAACATAAGGCAACTATATTTCATGGGAGTGGCTTCAGTTGATTGATCGATCAATCTTATCAACGGTGTCTCCAAAACCAACACCATTAGATCAGTGATATTATCTGGAAATGAAGGTGATATAACCTTCTTCTATAAAGTGTTGTTTAGATTAGGTAATTGGATGACCAAAAAACAGCTAAAATGACTACGAACTTGACTACTTCTTTGTTTGATGGCTGGGTTTCTTAAATGATGCAAACATCAGCTGCACATGGACCTGGTCTGTCAAGTTAGACCATTCATTCATTTTGATGCATGTTTTGATATGATCAGGGAGTGTGCCTTCCAAATGCATAATTATTTCTCCCAACCCCAACACAGAAAAAGGTGAACTTTGAAGAGATGATGATGTGTTGTATTATGGGACGCCAACTTTCACCAACCAACCCCATTGGCTGCTGGCCTACCCCCTCCCTACCCACCCAACGTTTCCCATTTCACGGGAAAACAAAAAACCTTCACTCACTTGAGCTGTTCAACAGTTGAAGACTCCCTCTTTTTCATTAACTTGTTAGTAAATCAAAATGCAAAACTCTAGGGAATGGGTCCCCATTTGATTAGAGTTTCTTAAACTAGTAAAATAACTTGTGGGTGACTCATTCCTCCTCCCAATCCCATCTCAAATACACACACACATATATATACACGTCTCCTTTCCCCTTTTAGCAAGCCCGTGTCACTACTACACAGACATCCACACCCACACCCACACCCACACCCACACCCACATGCACATGCAATTTTTTTTCCATTCACCTTCTCCCCTTTAATTTCATGCTGTCTTATCTCACCATCATAGCCTGCTTTTTACAATACCCTACTGCTTTCTAAATTCTACCCCTGCTCCTGCCCACACAAGCACACACGTGTATATATGTATATCGATACATAGACTGCTCGCTTCTATCTGTGGGAGACCTGCAAAGGAAAAGAATGGAGAAGAGTAGTGATGTCTTTGAGGTGAGTGTGGAGGCAGGGGAACCTACTTTGGTTGTACCCGCAGAGGAAACTCAAAAGGGTTTATACTTCCTCTCGAATCTTGATCAGAACATTGCTGTCAGTGTCCGCACAATTTACTGTTTCAGGTCAGAGGAGAATGAGAACCCTGGGAAAGTCATAAAAGAAGCCCTGGAGAAGCTTCTTGTTCACTACTATCCTCTTGCTGGGCGGCTCACCCTCACCTCCCATGGAAAGCTGGCAGTGGAATGCAATGCTGAGGGTGCCCTCTTTGTGGAGGCGGAGGCTAAGTGCAAGATGCAAGATATTGGGGACATAACAAAGCCCGATCCTCTCACGCTTGGTAAGCTGGTCTACACCCTTCCTGGCGCAAAAACCATACTAGACGTGCCCCCTCTTGTGGCTCAGGTATATACCATATACATAAGAGCAATTGTGTTTGAAGCTTAATTTTTGTATCAGATTTGGTATTAAGGCGCTGGTTTGAAAAACATTGCAGGTGACAAAGTTCAAGTGTGGAGGATTTGCTCTGGGGCTGTGCATGAACCACTGCATGTTTGATGGGATAGGCGCCATGGAATTTGTGAACTCTTGGGGCGAAACAGCCAGGGGATTGCCATTAGCCGTTCCTCCATTCCTTGATCGAACCATACTCGAAGCCCGAAACCCACCTAAAATAGAGCACCAACACCTTGAATTTGCTGAGATAGAGGATGTCTCCAAAAAAATCCGTGAACTCTATGAAGACGAACCGATGCTTTACAGGTCCTTCTGTTTTGACCCTGAAAAGCTTGAGAAACTCAAGAAAAAAGCCATGGAAGATGGGGTTCTTGCCAAGTGCACAACTTTCGAAGCTCTATCTGCTTTCGTTTGGAGAGCCAGAAGTCAGGCACTGGGATTGCCGTCTGATCAACAGACTAAGCTCCTGTTTGCCGTGGATGGGAGATCCAAATTCAATCCCCCATTACCAAAAGGCTACTTTGGCAACGGAATAATGTTAACAAATTCTATATGCCGGGCCGGTGAGCTACTAGAGAATCCGATGTCATATGGGGTAGGGCTAATTCAGGAGGCGATCAAGATGGTGACTGACAGTTACATGAGATCAGCAATAGACTATTTTGAAGTAACAAGAGCGAGGCCTTCTCTGGGTTCAACCCTATTGATCACAATGTGGTCTCGGCTGTCCTTTCATACCACGGACTTTGGATGGGGAAAGCCTCTTCTCTCAGGACCGGTGGCTTTGCCTGAAAAGGAGGTGATACTCTTCTTATCGCATGGCGATCAGAGGAAAAGCATAAATGTCCTTATGGGTTTGCCTGCTTCAGCCATGAACATCTTCCAACAACTCATGCTTATGTAATAAGACAACCTCAGGAATCAGAACCTATGTTCTGGTATCCATATCTATGTATCTCTATCTATGGAATAAACAAAAAGGGGTGCCATAACTGTTGTTGGACCTCTCCATGCAGTTATGATCAATTATGTATTTGGAGTTTAAAAGAAAAATGTGAAATTTATTATGAATAATTGTCCGTTAGAAAGTAGTAAATTAAATGACTAAACCAAGAGGATCTACACATGCATGTTGCATCGGTACTGTACATGCAAGATAATACAAAATTGAACGGAAGCAAAACAACGCGCAGACAGACACAGGCATGGAGAGAGAGAGAGAGAGCGTGATGTGTTCTAATTTCCACACAGATTGATATTTTTAGTGGGGGGTCTGAAATTCAAAGGGGTGAGGCTGTAGATGCAGAGATTGGCTGCTTGTGATTTGATAGCAATCTGTTGAGAAGTGGTTCTGTAACCAGGAGCGGCACAGGAGGGGGAACGGCTGCGCAACAGGGTTGCACTGCAAGAATTACCTATAGCTTTGTCCCTCGCGCATTCGATTCCATCCACCGCAGGTATTTCCAATCTGTAAACGCCATGTTTGTTCGTGGTCCTGTTCCCTGAAAATTCAATCTGCTCTGTAGTTCTCGGAGATATTGCTTTGAAGGTGCAGTCTATTCTAACTTCAACGCCTGTACCCAAAACAGAAACCCAACAATTATTGATAATTGAAAAAGGATGAAAATGGGAATTGGGAGTGAAGGAAGGAACCTGGCAGGAAGTAGCTGTTGGTCGAGAAGGTGTTGTTGAGGCAGGTATCGCAGTAGACAATGCCCATTACAGTGATTTGGGTATTCCTAATCTTGGATGGTTGGGCCTTTTCAGAAAGGAGCAGCAGAGATGAAAGGAGGAACAGAAGCATCGAATTCATAGCTAGAGAGATGAGGTGCTACCAGTAGTCTGAGAGCATATGGCTCTGAAAACAAATGGATAATGAATGCCAGACGGTGGAGTGGATGCAGAGTGAGGAAGGAGTTGAATTGAGAGGAGCTTTTTCTCTGCTCACAACAAACAGAGACATGTGAATGTAGTTTGTCGGATTGCGCACCAGATGAGTAGGAGAGAGAGGAAAAGACCAACATCATATGCCAATGGATGGGGATTTCATCCAACAAATATTAGAATCTTCAGAAAGACTTAATAATAATAATAATATAAGATTACGCACTTCATCTTCTCCATCTTTTATGGTTCACGTGCAAAACGTGGCAGGGGGATTATTCACAAATCACAATCACAATTCATATAAACACAAATACATAATGTGTCATGAGGAGCTTTCTGTTCGATTTCTGACTGCACTGGCACTGCAGCTCGCATTACACACACACCTATATGTATTCAAGAAGACAATTCGACGAGAGGTTGTTCTACCATGCAAAGAAAACAGTGAGTAAATCGGACAGCTCTCCATAGTCCTTTTTTTTTTCTTTTTTCTTTTTTCTTTTTTCTCTTTTTTTTTTGGGGGGGGGGGGGGGGTGGGGGGTGGGGGGGGGAGAGAAGGCAGCAGCCAACAGGTAGCTAACACTCATGTACAACAACATGAAGCACCAAATTCCATAAACACAAATACATCATTATATGATATAACCAACATGCACTGCTACACATGAATGCCCGGCTCCAACACGCGGAAATTAAGTAAGAATTGAGAGAGTGAGAGATAATGGTGGTACTGTATTACAAATTATTTTTTCCTTCCCAACTAGCTCAATGCCAACAACCCACGTTGGGGGTACCTTCACAAAGATATTTATAGCTTCAATCAACCTCGCTTATCTCTTACAATATGGAACATGAACATAAGTTTTTCTTTGGAGCATCATCAACCTTCTTTTCTGTTCACACACAAACAAAACAACTGCATATGTTAAATGTCTACCTATATACAACTGATGTGCACCACACCCATAATTAGATGCAGTTAAGCAAGCAATGACACGCACACACCACATTCAACATTAAGGATCCCAACACACAGTTTAATGGTATCCACAAATAAAAACTCAAGGGTGATTAAACATAAACAGCATTTCTGAGTTTGCATTGAAGCGCTGAATCCTATTTAGTCGAGTCTAGTAAAATATTTTAACCTTAATAGTTTGAACCATTAACCTCATCAGCTGTACACATCAACAATAGTAATAACCTTTTCTTGTTTTTGGTAGAAGGCAGAAGTACAGCATAGCAATATAAAATATCTTCCCACAAACAGAGGATATTTTAACTCAAATATGGTGGCTTTCACTACAAATATTGTGCATACAGCACCAAGGGAGATGGTGGCATGACTTGAAGAATGCCTTCATCAACAAAAGACCAAAACTTACATCATACAAGCATCACGTAGGAAATAATTAATCTGATTAAGGTCAACTCAACTAAACAAAAGTTTATGAAGCTTTCTCACCACTAGAAACCTCGGCACACTCGATGTGTGTGCAATATCTATAAATTCTAAAATAATTAAAAGAGATGTTTTAACAATTTGTAAAGGGTGTTGTGGATATTCAACTCAACAGCCAAAGAGGTGTGGTGCATTCAATTCTGAAGCTTGTCATAGGACTACTGCGATTGAAGCTCGCTTGCAAATATATAGAGTAGAATGTTTCCAGTCAAATAGTACAATACTACATTGTTAAGGTACTCACCAACCATGAAATACTTGACTTACAGGAGAATTACTCGATATACACAGATAGTCAGAGAATCACATGAGAAGCCTAAGCAGGAAAATGGCAAATCTATATTTCTCATACCTTTTTCTTTTGACGTCTTAGGGACCAACATCATTCATTTCTTTACCCTTGTATATTTTCATTACCTTTTCTTCTAAATGATATTTTCTTCTGATTCTGACTTCAATTAGACACATTCTTGCAATTTTTTCTTGACTATCCAAAACCCGAATCCATACAGCATCGTGAATTTCAATATCCTCTTATAAAATTTCCTTTTAATATGACTTGTGTCTTACTGTCAAATATAACTCCACGGAGCCACGATAACCAATTTGTTTTCTTCTACATGCAAATATTCACCTACACCACTTGCTTCATCTTATATTAAAGCAAAACAAGGAAAAATACAAAGAAATGATTCCCCCAAGGAGAAGATGAAATATGCTCTACAAAACAATTTAACAATATACCTACGGGAATCCTAGCTCAAAAACTAATTACACCGACATGGCTAGGGGCAGTTTTCTTCCTTATGTTATAAATATAATTTCATCACTAAGGGTCCAATTAGTTAAGTGAGTATAACAGCAATATAATCTTAATAGTGGGAACAATGACAAGTGGAAAGCATAAAGGGTTGTCCACATAAAAGAAGTTTCAATAGTAAAAAGAAAACTACCTGTTTTTGCTTTAGCTAAAGATGGTTGTACAACAGCATGCATGGTGATAATCGCCTTTGGAAGCTCCCCAAAAGGCGTTTTGCACTGGCCAACGGTCTTGTTGTTCTCTAAAATTTTTCCCGCATTTATTAATTTGACATCATTTGCTGCCTTGGGTACAATTTTTTTATCTGAAACATATTTACGTGCCCTTGTCAGACAAAATGACCTTAAGGGAAAAAAAAAATAGGGTAGTGAAGAAGAAACTAATTTGATCGGAGGATGAGACCAATATCTGTGTAAACTGTCAACAATGCTGAATTCAAATCGTGGGGTGCAAAGTACTCAAACAAACATTACCACCACACAATGAAAAGCATACAAAAATTCTAACAGCCCTTCAAAGAAGTGATATAAAGAAATAAAGAAATTGGAATAGTTTATGACTGCTTTGTCTTTCTAATTTCAATTGTGAACACACCACACCAAAAAATAGTACTCATGATGGAATAACTGAATGTAATAACATCATGCACAAAGAAACCACAAGGGGGTCAACGTTGTATGTCTCCCGAGTCCTGAGCTTCAAATCTCACATTCCCCCAGCCCCCACCCAAAAAAGAAAGACCTTAATAAGGCCATATTTGATAACCGATTAAATTTAAGTGCTGAATATATTAAGTATTCAATATTTTAATACTTTTAACTTTAAAAAAATTATTTTTGTACAAATTTTTATTCCTAAAATAATTTTTACAACTTTATTTTTCTAAAATATTCTATCTATTTTTTCTCAATTTAATATTTTCTCTATCTATAATCTTTTGTATGTAACTTTTTTAGTGAGAATGTACAGTATTTGTGTAAAATATTAGTTGTGATAATTAAATATTCTATGGTATTAAATAATAAGTACTAAGAAATTAAGTGAATCACACATCACTAAAAATTTTGAACAATTTTTTAAGTGATGTTTGTTTTTTAAGTGATTGCTTAATTTTGTTATCAAAAGTAATTAATACATTCAATTTTAAGTACTTAATTGCGTTATCAAAAGAGACCTTAGTCTCTTTTCTCTGGTTTTCTTTACCATTGTGTTATTTGTTTTAATGAGGATCTCATTTTTCCATCCTAAAGACATTCCACAAATAATGGACACGAGCAATGTGAGATCAAAAGCATCAACTGTGTTGCTTTCCACCTCAATATGCCACAGACAAGAACAAGAAATGAAACAACGAACGGAAATCAGCATCCTCCCTTCCTATTTTTATACTTTCTTGTTGATTAGTAAATACCAGAAAGTCAGAAGCAGTAACAAGGGATGCACTAATAAATGAATGCATACATAATATTATACATGTGTACGCGTTAAAGGGACACATACAATCCATATCATCGTAAGTTTACTATTTTTTCTCTTCATAGTTCTTACACAAGTCCACAAGGAAATACAGCTTAGGTATTCCCATGTACACATCACTCTTAAGTAAACAAATCTGAACAAGAAATATTCAAAAGGGAAAAAAAAATAAGGGAATACACGCAAAGCAAAAAAATCAACAAAAGAGCAGCCAGATGCTACTCTCAGAAACTTCACCGAACTGAGGAGTTAGAATGCATGCTTGAATTCCTAACTTATATTGTTATTCTTCTTTCATTGGTATCTACTTACGCACCTTGCAAAACCCGTGTTATATCTAACAGTGGCTACAGAACCACCCAAGGGAGATAACAACCCCTAACATTCTACAAAGCAACAAAAGCACAATTGATATCTACAACATCCCTAATGGTCTGGTTGGGTGAGATATTTGAAGAAGGGGATTGATTTCGAGGAAGGATTTGTAAATTTTAAGAAAAATTGTTAAGGAAAATTTACAAATCCCTTCTCAAAATGAAATGCCTTACCCAAACACAGCCTAAAATCACGTGGTGTACGAATAGAAATTAGAGGTAAGTCCTGAGGTCATTACCTACAAAGAATCCTTCAACAGACAGTGGAAAGATCACAAAAATGCTCAAAATGATATACAGACAGAGGGAAAGAGTAAACACATACAAATATTGTATGAGTTTTCCGAAAAAAGTAAAAAAGGAGACAACAGGATTGACCACGAATTATGGTGCCCCATGTATATGTAACTTCTCTAATACTAATCTCGTCATTGCTCCAAATACAGCGATTGGTTTTCTGAAGCACAGGCAAATTCTGCCAAGGCTTTGCAGCTAAAACGAAGAAAAGGAACAGTTGCAGATTTTAAGTGTGTAGTCGACATAAAGCAGAAGTTCTATAACGGACTACGGCAGCATCTAAAAATATAAATTGGCAAATACTCATATATGGAAACATATGATATTTGGCATATTGTCGGTAGGAAAGAGGCAATGATGGAGAAAGTCGGAACCTTTAGGCCACTCAGCGACGATTCTCTCCTTGAGCATGGCTACAGTGGCAGCAGGCGAGTATCGAAAGGGACCAATGTCCGATCCATCATACAATCGAAACTTAAGCTCTACGAGGTCCTCGTCCGGCATCTGCAACAATCAAAGTCACCGAATCCAAGTCGTACGACGAAATCGAAAGCCCTCTGAGGAAATCAGCTTGATTCGGCACAAGGTCAAGGAAACATTTAGAGAAACACAGAGAGAGATTCAGATATGAATCGAAATTTGAAAAGAATCGGAAATGAATGCATGGAAAAAATAAATGCGAATTAAGAAAGAAGGCGTGATATGTACCTGTGCGTGTGGATGAAAATATAAGCGGAATTCAAAAGGTTTTTCTAGTCTTAGGTTTTACATACAATTTCCCAACAAAAAAAAAAAAAGATATACAGAGAGAAGAGTGAAAAATACAAAGTGAAGAGGGGGTTGGGTTGGGTTGGGGGGTTGAAGGTGGGTGGAACCCTAGAGCCGATCTTGACGTTTACTGTTTCTCTCTGCTTTTACCCTTTTCTTTTCTTTTTTTTCCTCTCTCTCTCTCTCTTGTTTTTGTGTGCGCTTTTGAAGTTCAGAAGATCCCCCCAATACAGAAGAATCAATAAAAATGAGAAATCAAAAAGAGCCGGTGCCGGTCGTGGTCTGCTTTTCCTTTTATTACATGGAGATGTAATAAGTAATAACAATAATCATGGGAGCAGAGAATAGAACAGACCAACCTTATTTATTAAATTAAAGGGATAGAAGTGAGATATGGAATTGGAATCTTGTCAGAGAACAAAAAATGGGGACTTTTAATGGGACGACTGTCTTCTCTGACGGGAGGCGCCGGCCAAGGGACTGGAGAGGCGTCGGTGAAAGTGAAAGAGAACGGAACCTTGTTTAATTTGTTCAACGTATCTAAAATGAAGAGGCAGCACCGACTACTTCTCTATTCATTTCTTCCAAAACCCAAAACATAGTATTGTAGTGCAAGCAAGGAACTTTAGTTCCACGGTAGTTGTGCGGGTCTGACACGCTATGGCTTTGGTTTCCAACTTGCTCTCGTCTTCTTCGTTTCTCTCTCTCTTGACAGTCGTACTCACTCCGCTCGCACCAACTACTTATAATACATTTCTTTCAAAAACCAAAACATGGTATTATCATATTCACAAAAACTTATTAAGACTAGAGAACAACTACTCTCCACATTAAATTATTCATCAACTAAGAATACAAAAGTACAACCAATTGGATATTCAACTCTAAGGAACTACATCAAAAACATCCCAACTCCCATCAAACAAAACAAACACTATGTTACCAATTACAAACATTTACTTCCCAACTATTGATCCTATTGCCTATAAATACCAACCCTCTCCCACCCAGTTCTACAGGCAGGTGGCAATTCTACTGCCGACTAACAGGAGCCATTGGCTGGCTATAGAAACTATTCTCGCTGGAATAACTATGGGCTGGAGGTGGCACGAATAGAGAAACCCCATTTAGAGCAGGAGGAGGAGGAGCCACTGGGGAATAAGCCGGATGCTGCAGTGGCTGCAGCTGTTGGTTAGGCCTGTAACCATATGGCATGATTCCAATTGTTGGCATGAATTGGGAGGCTGGATATGGCTGATTGGGAGGAAGTGGTAATGGTGAGAGCGGCGGAGGAGATGATGGGGGAGGTGGTTGGGCCAAGTCCTCTGGATGGGGGGGAAATGGCGGTGGAGGTGGCACTTGAGATGCCGGTACATAACAAGAAGACTGCTCATCATTCTCAATCTTGGGTCTCTTCGTTTCGGAACCAGAATGCTCTTTCATTGGGTTGCCCTCGAATTTAAAGGAATTGAGCACATAGGTGAGCATTTGTGCTGAGGAAGTTGATGCAGTGAGCTTGGCTGCCACTGCAGCTGCAGCAGATTTGGGGTCTTCAGCAAGGGTCACCTGTCGAGTATACATCACAGGAGCTGTTTGTTCTCGGCTTACACCACTCAAACTCGCCGTTTGCTCCTTATTCTGCACATCGTTGCTTCTGCCAACTAATCGTCTGCAAATATTATCTGCTTCTTCTGAATGTGACTGGGCAGCCTAATAACAATCACACACACAATTAGAACAAACCAATATGTATTAAACCAAACAATGATACGACAATTACCTGAAGTTGTTTACGGACTTGATCCAGCTTGTATTCCTGATAACAAAGCTTCCCGTTGGAATAAAACAATGGAACAACAATATATGTGTATGTGTTTGTGTACATTCTAAAATGGGATAAATATGTGCTGCAAGATTTGCCAACTAAACCTGTTCATGAAGAGCCTCTCTCAGGTGGGACACTAGATTTGCTCTGGAAGACTCTATAGCTGTCAGCTGTTCAATACAGTCTCTCAATACGGCATTCTGCCCTTTGAGCTCCTCCACTATGCCATTCACTTGGCCTTTTTATTTTCAAATGGAGAGAGAAAGAGAGTATATTACAAGAAATGAATAACAGAAATCAATAAATTTCAATGCATGATTGTTTAGAAAATACCCCCCCGGCATGCAAAACTTTAGATAACACAAGTCAATGAATATCAATGCAAGTGCGCCCAATCAAGTTTTTATGCTGCCACATTCATATGCTTCAACATTCTAATGCATGCTAAAGAAAGAGACGGAACAAGTAATGAAGGCTCTTACAAAAAAAGTATAGACATAGATGAGATAAAACTTTCCCAAAAAATAAATATGGATGCATGGCTAAACAAAAGTAAATAAGATCACGTTTCAACAGGTCTAAAACAAAAGCATGCAAGCAGTACCTGATGATCCAAAATCACCACCAACTTCCTTATCTACTTTTTCAACCCAGCTGATGGCATCCTTGCTTTTGTTCAATATCACATCCTCGTCCAGTGAACCACCATAAACTAGTTCATAACCAGAAACTATCTTTTCCAAGACATCTCCTCCAGAATGTTTCTGCTCAACAAAAAAATAAGAACAGAAAATTCACAGAAACTGATCTGAACACGCTCCCACTACGGTCCCATCATAACCAAGCCTCAAACTATAATAGTTTCAAATATCTATTACAAGTGAAATCTATTTCGGCCAATCAAATGCGTTCTATTATCAAAAGAAAAAAAAAAGTTGCATAAGTGCATAAACGCTTCGAGTTAAGTCTTTTGAAACCCGTCCCCACCCCACTTCCAAGGAAACATGCATTCAGCACAAATAGAGTTACGTACCAGTTTGAACCCCGAATTCTTCCCATTTCTATTATTGTTGTCCAATTGTCTTCCCAGTAGCTCTTCCTTGAGAATCTGTCCTCGAGATCCAAAAACTTTCCTCTCCTCCCAAATGCTAATCTGCGTGTAATGAAAATAACACAGCGGTAAGTGCTCAAGCTGTTCAGATCCTAGTGGTACAAAATTAACCCTGTATTCTTACTACTAGCGATGAAGGCAACTCAATAAAATAAATTATAAAGTAGAGCAGAAACCATGAGACATTAAAGGCCTACGCACGCATTAATATATGGTAATCTATTAGAGCAACTATATTACCATTAATATACACGAATGGTATACACTGCTAACAGATCCATAGTAAACAATTGGCATTTATGTGAATAATTGATGCGGCCAAACAGTTTCTATAGCGTAACATGGCCAATAAATGTAAAAGAAATAAACCAAACCTGATTTTGGTAAAATTTCTTACCGGTTTTGCATCATGACATTTACAATTTAGTCATTGGCATTGCCTTTTTGGTCGAGGAAGAGCGTCTAAAAGCAGAGTTAACATAATTCACAAAAAACCAAGCAATCAATGACTTGGTACTGGTATGATCGTTCTGAAACATGGTACACTAGCGCTCTGGAATGCTACATTTGGCAGTCCATAAATTTCACTTGTAACTTTTAAATTTTAAAAGTTCTGTGGATAAATTGGTTAGTGTCTTCTAATGATACTTTATCATTATGTGTCATTAATGATTACATTCTCAAACTAAAATGATATCATTTGAAGTATACCGCTACATATTCATCTTTTTTTTTTCTTTTTTTTTTTTTGGCTAGGTGTATATCGTTACATATTCATGTGAAAGTACATATAAAAATCTACCTGTAGCATTCCACATTTATTGCTACATAGCAAACCTCATTTCCATTCCCGTTTCACATATCGGAACGTTCCGAATTCTAGGTAACATTATCTAATCTCTCCTTAAATGGTTACATTGTTTTATCTCTCCTTAAATGTTAACTATCAAATAATCCCTTAGAGCATTGTGAGCCATTTAGCTAAACTTGATGTTTAGCAATTTTATAGTGGATTTATAAAATTTACTCTTAATTGGACTAGCTATGTTACATTCCTATAATCTTGCAAGCTACATTTGTTGAGTGAGATGAGACTAGCTACATCAGTAAGAGTTTAAAATTGTTCTTTTTTGGAAATAAAGAGCATGGTTGGAGTACTCAATCCGATTCTTGCTCTACAAATAATTTTCTAGTTATTATAAAATAAAAGTAAAGAGCGTGGTTGGAGATGCACATATGACATATATGGCCTCTACAATGCATTCTAGAATATAAAGAAAGGATACATCAAAAACGTCATGTTTCTACAGTAAGGCATAAGCAATAACTTATACAGTTCCTGCAGAGTATAATGAAACATAGCCATGTGAATAGCTTATATTAGATAACTTTTAAGTGCTAGGAACGCTAGTGTGCAGTAATAGTGCAAGCAAGTATAAAGTACTATGTATATTGTAAATGAAAGCAAGTATAAAGTACTATGTATATTGTAAATGAAAGCATGTATGTAGTATGTACGCATCAAAAGGTATTATACAAGCACAAATAAGCTTTAACCAACTCCTGTTGTAACTTCTAACAATTAGCAAACATTCAGCATTCATATAGATCATCATCCGACGAAGGAAAAAACGTTAAGATATTTAATTTACAAGAATAAATAAGATCAAACCAACACTCCTTCTAACCACTACCAAACAATTCGACGCTCTGACTATTCATAATCCGACAAAAAAAGAAGCATAAGATTCATGAAAAACAAAGCATTAACCATAGACACTGTCTCCATCAAGCATTAGGACTTGAACAGGTCAAAATTAAAATCTCTCCTTCAAAACAAAAAGCTAAATCTTGAGGTTTAGATTTAGAAAGGAAAAGAGAGAGAGGAAAAAAACTACCCAAGTTCACCTCAAATAAATAACGTTTGCAATTGTAACTTATCTAAATTAGTTCGTTGTGTTGATTTTCATGAATCCAAAATCAATTTTGGAGAATTCATGGTGAATTTAACCAATGCAAATTGAATTTATGTGTAAAGAATCCAAGCTTGCTAGTTTACAAAACAGAAGTCTCTTTTACCATGCACAACAGCAAAGGGCATAGGCCAAAAATAAACCAACAACCCGGAGGAAGTCAACAATCATACCAATCGTGATGCAGAATTTCTTCCAAACTCATCACCATTCGCCATTACATCACGAAGTGCATCTGGGAGAACCTTCCAAAACTCACCAACAAATTCTGAACCTTTCCGTCTACTGTTTTGTAGTATGTCATTTGCAAGATAGAGATAAGCCAATCGCTGCTCACGTGGGGAACAATGAAATTGCCTTGCCCATGTTTCAACTACTTGTTTCGCTTTGTTCATATGAAAAATACACCAGTGTGATAGAGCTTAACCACATCAAGGATAGCATTTTGCAAGAATGAATTTGTAATACATGTGACAAATAAGTACTTCAACGTAAAACAAACTTAAGCAACATTGTAATAGCAGCACATGCTTAATTATGGTCATGATGCACAGGATGAAACAAAACACTCAGAAGCTACAAGCAGTTGTTAAGAATGTAAGAGTATCCAAGTCCTTCAATGCATTGAAACACAAAAACAACATGACCCCAAAAGATATAATGTCAGCTAAAGAAGGAATCAAAGAGAGAACTGTAAATCAAAAAAAAAAAAAAAAAAAGGAATTCAAACATACTAGACCTTTGAGCAGAAAACAAACAGATAAAATCAAGAGAAACATGTTTGAATCCTTATATCAAGACAAAAGGATACTCTCGATGCTTTGTTGAGAACTGTTGAGCTTGGCAAGCTTTTCCATCAAGATCTGTGGATTGAATGAACTGCCCATTGCTTCTGACAAGCACAACCAATAATTTATCACAATTCACAAGCCAGAACTATGAAAGAGAAGCACCCTATACAAGTAACTATAAAATAACAAGAGTAAATACATTCGCGCTCTCACAATATCAAATTAAGTCGAACATATAAGAGAAATATAAATAGCATAAAATGGGGAACGAAACGCATGACATTGTCATGACAATCAAAATCTGTATAATTCGCCACAGAATCACACATCCATAATTAACAGTACAAATGCCAAGATACAAAACCATGGGGAGGGAGAGAGAGAGGAGAATAATTATTGATATGTTCGTTTGCCTCGTAGTCTTTGTCAGAATAGTTCATTTTAAATGTGAAGTGACCTTTTAAATTATATGAATATGACTGCTTAAAAGACAAGGGTAAGGGAGGGAGAGATCGTTAAGGAACCATATAAGAAAGCTAAAAGTAATAATTAAGGCAACCTCAGACCCTCAGGCTACTGCTCCAATCTAACCCTCCCTTATTTTACTTCAGTTATGTGTGCGTTGCGGTGTGGGGTAAATAATGTTATCCTAAAAAAGAAACAGTTGTTTGTGACTTATTAGTTATTATACCCATGTTCCTTCCTTAGGCATTTGCCTTGGTTAGCAGTCTCAGGTACAGTCGAAGATAGTAACCAATTTCAAATTTCAACTAAACAAATTTTGAAAGAAATTGAATACTTGATAACAAGCAATAAAGTTTATGCATTGAATTTTCTATGCACTCCACCAAGACATCGACTGAAAGGGGAAACTTGAGAATGTTGTATGGATAGTACCTCCGGCATCCAAGGTTGAATGGGGTGTATGTGTGTGTGTGTAGATTTGCATATACGCACAAGACCTAAACCAATACAAAACATCATATAAGTTACTTCGTTTGTGCAGCTATTCGAACACTAATGTGCTCACCAGGGAAAAAAAAAAACTTTCACAACAAGGTCCAAACTATGAAGAAGGCCAGACCCCCTTTTACTCATTGAGCCACTCTTTTCACAGTGCAACCAATCCAACTCCAAGATTATGTAGGTATTTACTCTTACAATCCCTTGAAACAGTCGATGAAGTACAAATTTGTATTCTTTTTCAGTTTGTCTACTCAAAGCATTCAGGTAAGAAGATTAGTTTTGAATTTAAATCTGTTTTGGATAATTCAACTCAAACAAACAGTTAAGGACATCAGTATTCAAGAGTCAAGACATACAATTGTTAAACAGACACGACTATGACTTGAATGTCTCGGTGTTTAGATGCAAGGAACACGCATATATCAACACAAACAGAGAACAATACAAAAAAATGTGTAAAATTCAAATTTTCCCTCAACATGGTGATAAGTCAGCGAGAAATAAACCAAATTAAGAAATAACGCAGTCACCGAGAAGAAACCTAATTTGAGAGCACGAATTTCGACCGCATAAATAACGAAGAAGGAAAAATAATGTATATCAATGAGAAGCCTTCTTGGAGATTCCAAAATCAGAGAGAGTAATAGCAACAGAGACAAACCTCTTCTGAAGAACAAGTTGAAGGCGTTTAGCGGCGACTACTGAATTTCTTCATGAACGGTGGCGGAGTTGGGGTCGGTAGGGATTTGTTCACGAATTCAACTGTTCAAATCTTTCGGTGGATTACGAGAATTTAAGGCGATAATGTTGTCAGAGTAATTGAAACACAAATTCTCTGGTTGTTGGGGGATTGAATGAATCAAGTGTTGAGTCGACTTCGGAAGAATTGATGAATTTGAGTTTAGTTCGACTTTATATGGACTGTAATTGGGCTACTATTACGCTTGTTCTTGATGACAAGAATACCCTCATAATATTAAATATTACCTTTCTAGTCCTAGGGTACAACGCGTTTGCTCTCGTGTAGCAGGAACCGTAATTGCAGACCAGTTTCTTCATGACTCAACCTTAATTTGTCCAAAAGGTCTTTCTTTTCGTAATCGAGTCTAGCCCCGTACCATGGTGTTGAGTAACATATTTTCCAATAGAATCCTTTGATATTGATATCGACATATTTTAGACAAAATTATTCGATAATGAAATCTAAGTCATCATGTTGAGTAACATATCCTTCCATAAAATTATTGAAATTGATGTCTCGATTTTCGCTTTGGAACTTTAACCATCTTGTATGAATAGAACGGATTTATCTTCAGTTCTACGTGTGTCCAAAAATGGATCACCCAAATATTTTAAGAAAAATCGGTGATTCGTCTTATTTTTAAGGTCTAATCTACGATTAGTCCTTTCTTGCTATTAAGTTTTAATTTAATTCCTTAAGTTAGATTTTACTTGTGTTTTAGTCCCACATTACACTGATTATAGGGACATTACAGAAATTGTAGAGAGATTTTAGTGAGTAAATTCAGTTTTATAGTGAATATACTTATATAATATTAATTACATGTTACAATTATATATATCTGTGTAATATTTATGAAATTTAAAAAATATTTGATAAAGAAAATAGTTTAATATTGTTTACATGTATTTGTGTATTTTTTGTTATCTGTAACTAATTACATGTATTTTGTGTGATTTTTGTTACATTTAACAAAGTTTTACACACAAAATTATTATATGTTAAAAAAAAAATTACATATTACAAAATATAATAATATTTATAACATGTAACAAAATTTTACACATAAAGTTATTACATGTAACTGTGCGTGTACAGAGCGTCCGTCTTTTTAAAATAGGTGAGACCAAAACTAAAATTTCTTCCGCCTCTAGGACTTTTCATTAATTAAGGGTGAAACAGGGGACCTCCCACCATTGGCCCAACATTTTAAGGTTAAATTCTAGAGAAAAAAATATCATAATTCAGCCCCTCTCTTGCACTAGTTCGCGGGCGGGAGAAGTGTCATCACAAACGTGATGACGTGATCAAGATGACAGGGTTCCTTTAGGCACAATTGCAACCAGGGACCAAATCCTAGTTCCGTGATTGATGTCATGAGCGCAAGGTACATAGTCACAAGTGCAATTGCGACCAAGGATTTTGCCTTTCTTATCTACAATGCGCTAGGCGCGATGTGAACCATAAAACTCGTTTTCTCTGCCTTTTTTCCCCCAAAACGATGATAAAATGAATCACTACTTTATATTAAACTATTTATGAAGTTAACAAAGTATAGATTAGGGACATTAATTTGTGTCAAACGTGACGTGATCACACTCTGAAACCTAAATTTTGCTAATCCCGAACAAACAAAAATTCACTATAGAATAGCAACTATTTTCTTAGGGAACATGATTGTAGTTAGTTTATGCATAACGCCTTTAAACTCCTAGACGATTCCTAGTGAACGAATTTAGTCTCGTGAGTTTTACAAGTGATGATACCCACAAACATACAAAAATTTTGCTAATCCCGAACAAACAAAAATCCACTATAGAATAACAACTATTTTCTTAGGGAACATGATTGCAGTTAGTTTATGCATAACGCCTTTAAACTCCTAGACGATTCCTAGTGAACGAATTTAGTCTCGTGAGTTTTACAAGTGATGATATCCACAAATATACAAAAAATTTCAATGATTTATTTTTCATTATTATTTGTGTTTTCTTTATTATTATTGTTAGTGTAAAAGTTGGTCGCTCAAAAATAATACCGTTCTTCGATAATTCGATACTAATATAATTCAATGTAGAAGTAGGGTATCAAACTATAAGGATAAATTTGTAATCATATATTTTTTTATTATTATTTTTCTTTCTAGTGTTAGAATAATTTGTGATTTTATTGTTTAATAATCTACTTGTAGAAAATTAAAAATTTTAAATTAATTGATGATGATGGAAACCAGGTTAATAATTAGGTACCATGTATTTCGAAAATTATGCGGCATTTATATTTTCACTTTAATCAAGATCTGTATAAAACAATATCAACTACAAGATGAATTTGGTAAAAATATTTGGATTAATTATTTAATCAACATGATTTATCTTCCGTATTTAATTCTTATATTACTGAATTCAAATCCGGGTGCGATGTGAACCAAGAAACTCGTTTTTCCTACCCCTTTTTTTGGGCTGCGAAATAGCATAGTTTTAGGCCTCGACTTTAAACCCATAAAAGATAATAGAATAAATCAACTACTCCATGAAGCTAATTAGGGACAAAATGTGATGAAAGCCAATGTATATATCTACCCGTTGAACAAATCTTGGGGAAGTTAAATAGATTTTTCTTTTCATTTTACTCCGTGTAAGATTGAAAATTTGCCAATGACACCTTCAGACAAAAAACACAATAATTTTTTTTTTTCAAATACAACGCCCACCCCTTGTTGGAATAAAAGATGTTAATACTTTTGTACCGTTACATTTTGTGGTTATAATCTTTTTTATTCTTATACTTTTTACCTCTAATGATTAATTGGGTTCTTATAGTCAACTAAAGTTTAAATGGATTTTCGCGTGGGTGTGGTGAAAGAAAGAACACCTTGATGAAGACTAAACGAGATGACAAGCATAGAATCCCATTGCAAAACAAAAACATAAGGGGGACAAAAAAGAAATGGAGTGATTGGGTAGGGAAGAACATCTGGTAATTGCATGCATGCGATTGCGATGTGGTGTGGGTCGGTTTATTCATAGTTTCCTCCTTCCCATGGGCGTTGTGTTTCCATCAAACAACTCGTCAATGTAGGTTTCCAAGTCTTCAGGCTGGAATTTCACGTACGTAGACGAGAAGAGGAGAGTAAACCGTTGAATATGCAAGCATGAAAAATGGTCAACCTCACATATTCATGCTTATTTTACGGCATTCAACTTTGGAAGAGAAGATATGTAATAATTTGTTGAACAGTAGAAAGTGATAAGCTGTGGACAAATTACTAATCATGTTTAGCTGTGGGGAAAAGGCGGAAAATGTGAGCAAGCATTGAATTGCAGAAAGATTTAGTACACATTAACTATGCTTATTTTAGAATGAGAGACTACAGCACTGGCTTCAACCACTTCTCTTCCTGCCAGTACCAGGCCAACATTTTTTGAATAAATAGTTTTTGCACTAGATCAAGTATGAATATCTTGATTTATTTGAAGCATATCAGTCTATGGTCGTGAATTTAAGTTAAATTGTGATTTCATTGGAAAAGAAGCATTATTATCAAAAGGCTGATGTAACAGATTTCTCATTTCAGGTGCTTCAAGAGTTCGAGGACTGTCTTCGGAGTAGTTCTGCAGACATGGGTTTGTTATAGGCAAAGCTTCAGAGGCGGGTTTTCGTAATGAAATGTACAATATATTAACTGCTGCAGCATTGAGTGTTATGTTGAACCGGTCACTGATAATTGGCCAAACCAAGCATATTGGTTCTCTCTCAAGCCTTTCTATTCACACTATTTATTCTCGATCATACCTCCTTCAAATTACAAGTTGAAGTGTCATAAAAAGTTTGCATTGCTTTGTTTTTGTATTATTGAATTACGGAATTAAATATTAGCAAATGACAATCACTCGCGGCGCAAGAATTCTAGTCGGCTTAAGAGAGTTGTAAATGGTAAGGGACAGTATATACTAGTATATAGAGATTACATTTAGGTACTACATGGGACAAAATTAGTAGGCTAGATGAGGAGATAGAACTCAACATCATTTTGCATTCTAATGCTTTTTGGCAAGTAACCTTGAATTCATATTTTTCAGGGGCAAGTATCCATGTGGGGATTACATTTCGTATTCCAACATTTCCTTCACCTTAAAAGAAGTGAAGCATCTGTGGAGACGGAATGGTTGTGTGACGAAATATGGAAGGCATTTGGTTATGAGGATTGATGATTTCCAAAAGCCATCACGAACAACTGTTCTCTGTAGCAATTGGAGGGATTGGAAGCATCCTATCATATGGTAAAGAATCAGAAGACTGAAAACTCAAACATCTTTTAGGCAATTACCAAAAATGATCATGATCATTTGCATGGCAGGTTCCAAAATACAACGGACGCTGTGGCAGCTCAGTTTTTCTTGAAGAATATACAGACTGAGATGAGGGGGGTTGCTTTTGATTTATTCGGGAGACCGGAACATCTTCAATACAGGGCTAATGTATTTGGTGAGCTAGTGAGGGTTCTCATATCCCCTTCAGATGATGTTGAACAGGCACTTAGCTGGGCTCTTAGTGGAGGACCAGACCCTGATATTGTTCTGCATATGCGCATGCTTATGAACACGTATTATAGCCGCATTCCTCTTGTGGTGATACATATCCAAACTGCAAGGTTTTATTCGCATAACTGGACAATATGGTTTATTTGTTTGTTTGTTCAGGTCTGTGAGAGCAGGGCGGGCAGCAGTCGATTGCATCAGAAAAGCCATGCTCAGTTTGGAATTGGTGTCCAGACCCAGGTTGGTTCTCGTTTCAGATACCCCCTCCTTGGTAAAAGAGATGACGCCCATTGTGGATGAATTTGCAGAGGTAATTTCGGGTTTCTTGTCCACTAAAATGGTTAAAAGGCATCTAATAATTTAGTTATGTAATATTGTTTTTTGGATATTCCAAGTAGGGATGGTCAGGGGGGGCCCACTAAGCCCACCCAGCCCGATCCTATTTTTATAGGGTTTAGACGCAAACTTTGAGCCCATGGACAAGACTTGGGCTTAAGGTTTGAGACCCGACGAAATCTAGAGCCGGACTTGGGCTAGATAAAATTTTTTAGGCCCGGCCCGAGTATTTTTTTTTTAATTTTTAATTATATATATATAAAAAAAAAGTTGTTTAACACTAAATTAGGTTAAAATATAAGCAGTGCATTAAGGGCTCTATTGGACAACTACAGTCACGTAATCATTTCCATCACTTTATCTTTTTTTTATTCACCCACTCTATCAAATCAACAAAAGTCTCTTTTCAGCCCCCAATTCACGTGATCATTGTCCCACTTTTTTTCATTTTTCTCTGTCACGGATTCCAATTTTCTCCGCCCCAATTCACCCCCCATTCAACCCCATACAGCCTATCATCATTGTTGGACTTTACCCAATATTCACTACCAACCAGTAACCATTTTCTTATCTTCACCGGCCAAATCAGTCTACTCTCACTTCCAATATCTTAGAATCCTTACCTCAGTCCTGAAAGAGAAAGCGGCTATGTGTTATATCCCTCCATGCCTGCCCTTGTCCTTGCCTTGCCTCGTTGCTACTCAGTTGCTCATCGCCGATTGTTGCCTCGTCTCGCCTCACTATCAATCGTTGCCTCTTGTCTCGTCTTGTCTCGCTGTTGATCCCATTTCACCTCGCCGTCGATCTTGCCTAGCCATTTCCACCGCTGACAGCTCAATCCTGCCGTTCAAGGTTTCATCGCGACGGAGTTTAGATAAACACATATCCCTAGATCTGTCTGTGTTTATACTTCAGATTCATGATTTATTGTTTGGCGAGTATTTGACCAAAAAAAAAAAATATATTTGGCAAGTACACGATTCATTGTAGGAATTATTATTATTGTTATTATTATTATTTTTTAGTAGAAATGAATGGCTGATTATGTTTTGTTTTTGTTTTTTTTGTTTAATTTTTAAATTTAAAAGAAAATTATAATACCGGGTTTGGACCCTAATTATTTTGATAGGCTCGGGCTTGAGAATGAAAATAAGGCCCGACCATAAGGTCGGGCCGGACTAGGACCTTGTAAATTTTTGTAATACTCTAGCTAAAGCCCGACCCGAGCCCGTGTAAGACCCCAATCGTAGCATATACGTTATTTTAGTTGCATTTTAGAATAATTAAGAATTCGGGGTGAAATTGGGTCAATTTTTTTTTTTAAAAAAAATAAAAATATCAAATTAAAAGTTTGGGGGTTAAATTGAAACATTCATAAAACATTCAATCCAAGAATTTTACATTTAACTTTTAGGGTGAAATTACAATTTTAGGAACTTCTAAAAGTGGAAATTTACTAAGAAAAGATTTAGAAAAGTAGGGGGGAGTAAAAAACAATTTAACCCAAGATATTTTAAATATATATACATATATATAAATATGCATGCTGGTGTGTGTGCGTGTGTCGTGAGCTCAGCTGGAGACAGGAGGGTGTGGGAGAGGGGCGACGTGACGAGAAGAGAATCAAAAGCTAATTCACAAAAATCCATGAAATTAAATTATCCGTGGAAAAATCGGGATCAAAAAGCTTGAAGAAGAGGAGAGAAATTAGAAAAAAAAAATAGAGAGAGAGAGGGTCGTCGGAGGTTCGTGATCACCGGAGATGGTGAGTTCATCAACGTGAGGACGTGTTTCTGTGTTGATCGTTGGTTGCTTTGGCGGGATATGGGTGTGTATCGTCTATTTGTCTTGTTCAAACGGTAAGGGTATGTGTAAAAAGAGTGTGTGTGTGCTCTATTTTCTGTTGTTTTGGGTATAGCAGGTGTGTGTAGGTGTGAAGGTGTTGATTTTGGTGTGTTGATCAAGCTTGAGGAGGGTATTTGTCACGACCCGTCCCAGACACCTGTCATCCCAGGACTGGCGTGACGACAATATGACATCACCTGCTTCACTATTAACTTCTTATACATTACATAATTACATAAATGTACTATACAATTTCAATCATACAACAAGTACATAATCTTTCACTATCTTATTATTCCTCTTTGACAGCTCAACTCAAAAACCTTTCAGATAACTCCACCTAATGCCAGTAGGGGACCGTCTCCTAAGAAATCATCTGCGAGTGTACTGCCTTCTTAGCAAAAATCATTTTTAACGTAATAACAATACATTTCATAAAATCCAACATTTAAATGGATCAAGCGTGAATAAATATAAACACCACATAGAGTTGGTAAAATCTCTAGTATCAAATAAGAAATGGAAGTAAAGTAGTATAATTCAATTTCCAAACACCCAATCAATAATAAGTCACCCAGTATTTATAAAACACCCCAATTTAAACACAGATCTCAATCCCACACCCACCGGCTAAGCCATAGTGATCGTTTTAACCTCACGATCGGGAGTTGCAATAGTACCGTAACCATCCGTAGGATATGCCTTCCTAGCGGACCTAACTGCGCAGATCACCTCCAACCGGAAGTCTCCGAAGGCCAATAATATACATCACCCCATAATAAGTATCCATCATAAATCACCACCTGTCGGACCACCCTCCGGATAGGACATTATAACTATGGCATAGTCAATTCAATAATATCATTACCAAAACACAAATAATTATCCATCTGCCGAACCACCCTCCGGACAGATTATAATATAAATCACCACTTCAATAATATCGACAAAATCACCATTTCATCAATACCGTCAAAATCACCCTTGTCCATCTCTTTTTAACAAAACCCACTTTTAATTTAAAAATCATGTTTTTCCCACCTTTTTATTAAAAACACCAAATCCAACAAATTATTTATAAAGTCTTTCTTTTAAATCCAAACATTTCAATGGAAAACTATTTTACCAACTCACCCACAACTGACTTGATCCATATAATTTATAAAATTCGTACAGTTAAATAAACACATATCTCATCATATTTATATTAAAATAGTTTGGCAAGAAGGGCAATATACTCACTTGCTATCCGCTTTCGTAACCTTTATCCAACTATCCCCTATCCGAACTCCGGTATCTGCGAACCTAACGGTGATAGGGCCTAAATTAATACATTTGTATAAAATAAACTAATCACGCCATGAAATCCTAATTTCCTCAATTTCCTATTTCCCATATTTTATTACGAAATATAACTAATCAACTAGTATCGTTTCGTTACGGTTTACTATTTATAAACTTTGTTCTTATAAACAAATCTCAAGATTTATTATTTTCATTTTATTACTCTAAGGTTAGAAAACTAAATTTAGAATTCACAAAATAAGTTAGAAAGGTTATCCGTTCCGAACCGATCGTGGATTTCCCTAAAATTTCATGTATTTCTGATTCTGCTCCCCACCGCCTAAGCAACGTCCCACCGCCTAGGCGATCGAGTGGCTACTTCTCCCTTTCTCATAACTGTACTCTGCATTTTCACCGCCTGGGCGAAAATCCACCGCTTAGGTGGTAAATTGTCTTCCTCCTACTGCTCTGTTTTGAGATCTCAGCCAACTCTCTCCCTCTCTTCTCACTATAGGCTCACACCCACACAATACAACACACAAAAACCCACACGATAGCCAGCCACTAGACACTCGCCAACTAACCCACCTTCATTTATCTCTCTTCTCTGTTTTTCCGACAACACACACACGCACAGCAAGAACAACACACACACACACCTGCAAGACAAATCCACACTGTCGACACCTTTTTTCTCTTTAGCTCTCCACTCCCGCGATGATGGTGACGATCAAACCATGCACCACCGCCACCTCCGTTAGATCAAAACACTACCCAAACATACCACACACACATACATAGCAACCTACACATAGATGCACACGAAATCAAAACACCGGAGAACTACACCCATACCCAGACAAACGGCACCACCGTTACCATCGAAACACCAACACACCCACACAACAACACCAAACGAAAACAGAACACACACCTGCACAGTACCGTCGTCACACAAACCCACAGACGAAGCACACAAACTCATTGCCGGCGAATTATGACACCGCCGACTGCCTTATCTCTCTCTCTCTACTGCCGACCCATTTCTCTTTCTTCTCTTCTTCTCGATTCTTCGCTCCCTCTTATCCCTATATATATATATTGAGATATTTTTATAAAATTACACAAGTCTCCCCTTGTATTATGTTGTGGTAGAAATTAAACCCAAAAGTATGTTTTTAAGGTTTTTAAAATTTCAATACAACCCCTAAAATATTAATTTATATAATTAATATCGTAGTCTACCCCGACATTTTCAAAATATTTTTAAAACGCGATTTGAATTAATTGTATATGAAAAGTCGGGGTCTTACAGTGTTTGTTGGTAGAACTGGTTGTGTAGGTGTGGTTGATCGTTGAAGTAGGGTGGTGAAAGAGCTGCCAAAAATAGGAAAGAAAAAAAGAGAGAAAAACGACAGGTCTGATTGCAAACAAGTGCTGAACGAAGAAGATAACCGTTCACCTAGGCGGTGAAAAGCTTCACCTAGGCAGAGGAGCAGCAGAACTCAAATAAAAAGAAACTAAGGTGAGTTTGCCGAGGCGGTGGAAGATCTCGCCTAGGCGGTGGATCGTCAGTAGCGAAATAGAGAAGAAGAAGACGCAGTTCGCCGAGGCGGTGGATCGTCAGTAGCGAAATAGAGAAGGGGAAGACGCCGTTCGCCAAGGCGGTGAGTACTGAAGCATAAACTAATATTTTTTTAGGAAAAAGGAAATTGACAATCGTTTCGGAACGGGTAATGTTTCTCGATAAATTTTATGATGTGTTAAATTTAAATTACTAGCCTTAAAATATTGAAATAGCGATAATAAACATCAAGACCGTTCACATGAATAAAGTTTATATAGTAAACTTTAACAGGACAATACTAGTCGAATAGTATTATTCCAAAATAAAATGAGGGGAATGGGAAATTAATGGGTGTAGGTTTTGCACTGCATGATTAGGTTATTTTTATCTCAAATAATAATATAGGCCCTGTTACAAATAGGTTCGCAATTACCAGAGGATCAGTAGCGTAGAGTCGGTAAAGCGTTCGGTAGCGGATTATCAAGTGAGTGTACTGTCTTCTAGTAAATTTATTTTCAATTATATTATGGAATGTGTTTCTTTAAAATTGGAAGAATTTATAACTTATATGGATCAAGCGAATTTTGGGTGATGTTTGTGGCTTGACGATGTTGTTGATTGGGCGATGCCATAGTTTATGTTATGTCCGGAGGTATAGTCCGGCAAGTGGTGATTGATTTTATGTCTTCCAGGGACGTCTAGTAGGTGTTTATCTGCGCAGTTTGTTCCACTAGGAAGGCATATCCTACGGATGGTACGGTATCATTGCAACTCCCGATCGTGAGGTTAAAACGATCACTATGGCTAGTCGGTGGATGTGTGATGTTTTGTTACATATGGTGAACTGGGTGGATATATATTTAAATATAAAGTTTTGCAACTGAATGGATGTGTATATATATATTTATTGGTGCGTTTGTCGTGTTGGTGGCTTTATGATGTTGTTTAGTATATATATATATATATATGGATTTGGTTCGGTGATGACAGGAAAATGAGTTTTTCTCGTGGTATGTGATTTTATACTATTGTTCGAAATGTGTTGTTTATATGTGTTATACTTAATCCATTTAAAATGTTTTTATTAAGAAGATAGTACACTCGCAGGTGCAATAACAAGGCGTCGGTCCCCTGCTGGCAATATGTCAAATCTGGAAATGCGATAGGGAGAGAGTATTTTGGAGGTGCTACTTGAGGAGAAACAATGAGAGATCCAGGGTTGTGTATCTTTGTTGTTATTATAATTTTTTGTAGGGACGAGTGTATCCCCAATTAGAATGTATATATATATACATATATATGATCTGTTTTGTGATTGCGTATTTATACATGTACTTTGTCGTCTCTAGTGGGTTGGACTTTCAAGTGATGTCGTGTCGACGTCACGCCGACCCCAGGGTGATGGGTGTCCGGGGTGGGGTGTAACAACCCGGCCCATGACCAACCCTAATTCCAGGTGATACATTTTGATTATGAACACTACAAAGGAAATATATCTGTTGGACTGAATAGTTTAAACTTTAGAGTGAAGGATTGAGGTTCAACACCCAGATGGGTTGCATTTGTGGACTTCTTTCTAGCATCCCGTGCAAAACATGTTGTGATTACTGGGGCTAATAGGCATGTTGGAATGACTTATGCGCAGTTAATTACAGCACTGGCTGCAGCCTACAGACTTGGTAAATTCATCATTCATAGCATTTTTTTTCCTTATCTTCTCTCTGATATGGTTGATGTGCAGAGAATAATTCTAGTTTGTGGTTGGGATTTACATTTTGGAGTAGTTTCCAAAGTAATTTGGTAGGAGAAAGGTTAAGGAATCAGGTAGGATGAGGGCATGCATGGAATAGATTTGGTGGCCCGCTGAGTTGCCGTAAACAGGGGAAACAGTATGCCATCACGCCCCTTCTACCCCCAGCTCGGTGAGATGGACTCTGACAATCCCCCATTCCACGTGACGTTCGCAGGATGGAAGCATATGGAGTCATTTTCTCTGGTTTTGGCACTTTTGAGCTTCATTTCCTTCATTCTTTCAGTAATTCAAGGAAAGAGGTCATTGTAATTCTTCCACTTATCTAGGTTAGATTACATAATAGTGGCGCAATATATTTTTAAAAAATTCAGATTGTGGAATGTATCTAGTTTATTAGACAAACAACATAAGTACATTACATTTTATTTTTGGCTAGCATGACGGAGTCCCTCTCTCTGGTTTTGGCACTTGCAACCTTCATTCCCTTCATTCTTTCTATAATTCAAGAAAAGATGTCATTGTAACCCCTCACTTATCTAGGTTGCATTAATGGCGCAATTTATTCTTAAAAAATTGAGATTTTAGAATGTACTCAGTCTGTTAGACAAACAACATAAACACATTACAAGTCTTTTTTTTTTGGCTAGGATAATGGAGTCACTCTCTCTGGTTTTGACACTTTCGATCTTTATTCCCTTAATTCTTTCTGTAATTTAAGAAAAGATGTTGTAACCCTTCCACTTATCTCGGTTAGATTATATAATAATGGCGCAATTTATACTTAAAAAAAATAAATAAATCAGATTTTGGAATGTAAATCTTAGATAGACAACGTAAGTGCATTACAATTTTTTTTTTTTTTGGTCGATTTTAGCCGGCGTGATGGAGTCCCTCTATTTGGTTTTGGCACTTTTGACTTTCATTTCCTTTGGCCTTTCTGTAATTCAAGGAAATATGAAATATGAAATATGTCCCCTTATCTAGGTTAGATTACTTGTTTTTTTTTTGTTTTTTGGGATTACATGATAATGGCGCAATTTATTTTTAAAAAATTCAAATTTTGGAATGTATGTTGTTGGACAAACAACATAAGCATTAAGCACTTAGTTTTTTTTATTTTTGGCTGGCATGATGTGGTCCACGATGATTAAATAAAACAAATGATAATAATGAATGGTGATCCCAAAAGAAAAATACAATGAATCCAATGTAAAAAGGTTCCACCGGGAGTCGAACCCAGGTCGCTGGATTCAAAGTCCAGAGTGCTAACCACTACACCATGGAACCCTTTTCGACGCACCTCAGAAAAAATCCTTTTACTTGGATATGTGGATCACTGTTGAAGTACGAAAAACAGTATCTCCGCTCAAGATTTATATGTCCATTCACACGTTGACACGTCACTCTATAGGCCTTTCCTCTTCCTCCTCCTCCTGTAGGCTGTAAAGCGTAAACAACCACTACGCCGAATCTTTCTGAAAGTAAAGTGAGTAGCAACACCCACGCACCAAACCCTTTTCCCAAACGCATCCTCCCCATGCCGGAAACTCTCATCTCGCCTCAAAGCTTTAACCTTTTTTCTAATCACTCTCTAATACTATAGTCTAGGATTTTTTTTTTGTTTTTTTTTTTTTGTTATAGTTTTTCGTATTCATTGCTTGTATAGTTGATATATATTGTTTCTGGAGAGGAGTGGATTTTGAGAAAGAAATATGTATGTGGTTCCACCTGCGAAGCGGACCGATCCGCTATCCGATTCCGCAAACGGGTTGGATGATCTACGAGTTTACCAGATATGGAAAGGCAGCAATGTGAGCTTCTATTAATCTTTCTAGGGTTCCATCTTTATTTACATTTAACTCTACTCTTTCAGTTTTCTTCTTTTCGTAACATTTGCTGCAACTCTTTTTGACCTTTTCCTTGTATGATCATCACGAAATTTTATTGCTTGTGTATTTGCCGCTCATTGCAGCTCTTGGACGCCCGGGGGTTGGGTGGTCCATGGTTAGGGTCAGTGCAATTGTGTATTTGTGGTGTTCTATTTTCCCTGGAATAATCAATACTGAATCTAGGAGTTTAGAATGGTGGTCACAAATCTTACCCAAAATTCTTACTTTTTATTCGAGGTATTAAACAAAAGACCTTCGATATTATATCTGACAATGAGACTTGGCTTGCTGTTCAGTGAGGAATACTGGAAGAGCCCTAGAGAGAAATAGATATCCAGATCCTGTAAGGTGGTTGGGCTTTTAAGACTTTTAGTTGTGTGTTTTTGAAGTAAAATATGGATTAACTAAAAAATTCTCTGGGCCCTTTTGTCGCTCTCTAGAAATAATGGTTTGTGAGCCAGGTTGCATCCGAAAAACATATATAATTAGGAATGCTTCAAAATCTCCCTGCAATCCCCGGATGTTTTTGACCGAGCGCTAAAAACATTTTTGTTGTTTTAGCATTTTGGAAAGTTTCTTTGAAGTCGAATTATGATGTCGCATGGGCCTAAAATGTTCTGTTCCATATGCTTTGCGGGTAATTTGATTTGTGTGATTTTCATGCTTGTAGTTTGTGCAAAGTTGCATTTTGATGGTGTGGTTTTTAACATTTTGAGGAGTGACGGCATTTACTATGTTGATATTAATATGTTATATCAACCCTTGTCTTCTGCAGATATTTTTTCTTCAAGGAAGGTTTATATTTGGACCCGATGTAAGGTCCCTGGTGCTGACCATATTCCTAATTGTTGCCCCGGTTGCTGTTTTCTGTGTCTTTGTTGCTGGAAAACTGAAGGATGATTTTTCTCATCACTTGGGGATGTCAATAATGGTCATGGCTGTTATATTCACATTTTATGTAACTCTCTCACTCTCTCTCTCTCTCTCTCTCTCTTGTATGCATTGCTTCCAGTTATTACTAAATAGCTTATGTACCCTTGTTTCCCTATTTTTTTATATCATAGTAGATGTCCTTCTAAGTAGCTGTTGACTTTGGGAAAGCTCTGGAGTGGATATAATATATTTAAAAATAAGTTCTCAAATTTGTAATCGAAGTTGCTAAAAAGGGGGCAACATTTTTGTTTGATGAAGACCATTGGTCAAAACCCAACATATCCATATAAGCTAAAAACTATGCTTTGACATAAAAAATATATAAATGAAGACTCCAATGGTCTATAGAAGCTATGAACTCCCATTCTAGCTCATTAACCTAGAGATTTATCAATTCAACTGTTCCAACATCCTCATATTTGGACACTCTGTTGAGCTCATTGGGCATGGAGATGTGTTGGAAACCACTGAGCCACCCCTGGGATTGGCGCCTCCTAGATACTGCGCATAGGTATCTTTATTATTTGTGAGTGGCTGCTAAATCATGGCAGAAGCAGAATAATCTCATTAGGAAACTATAAAGCGCAGGGCACTGTGCATGTTCACTTATTTGAAGTGTGTGCTTTTAAAAATCCTGAATCAAGTTCTATGTTTCTGCTGGATGCACATAAACATAAATTCATTGTATTTGTTAAGGAACTTTCGTGCGAGATCTATTAACATTTGGCAAGCTCAAACTTGCATTGGACTTGTAATATTTACCAAATGGGAGAGTTCATTAGTTGTGTGTATTTATTTAAGTAGTTACTCAAATATGGACAGTGCCTGCACATGTGTATGAAACTGGGAAGGAATGAGTTCAAATTTTCTATGTTTTATGGCAAATTATGCTAATGAATACATCTTATACAAAAATCTGATTATCATATTGAATTTTTCAGGTTTTAGTTCTTCTCTTGTTAACTTCGGGAAGAGACCCTGGCATTATCCCACGTAACGCACATCCTCCAGAACCTGAAGGGTATGATGGAAGTGCGGAAGGTGGTGGCCAAACCCCACAGCTTCGCCTGCCTCGCATTAAGGAGGTTGAGGTTAATGGCATTACCGTGAAGATTAAGTACTGTGACACATGCATGCTCTATAGACCACCCCGCTGCTCACACTGTTCAATCTGCAATAATTGTGTGGAGCGATTCGACCACCACTGCCCATGGGTTGGGCAATGTATTGGGCTGGTAAGAAATGTGGTGTTTAAATTTGTTTGGCATTTGCCTTCTTGCTTGCTTTATTGGAAAAATAATGACAACGCTTGCACCACTTGAGGACACTCGATGACTGATCAAATACATGCCTTTGTAGTTGAGAATCAGGAGGGGTTTTCGCTATGTTATTCATTACAAACTTCCTTCCTTAGTAATGATAGTTTGGCTAAAGCTTCCATGGACTTGGGTTTGTCTGAAATGATCCTCCCTTGGCTTTTGCTGCTAGTTTTCCCCTTTTGTATTGTAGGGTAGGGGATTGAAAGAATCATTAGTCAAGGCTGAGTAACAATATTAAAGTTGTTCTTCATCATCGGTTGAACCCAATAATCATACGAGTAGTTGTACTTGACATCAGTTTATTCAAAACATGGTTAAAGAAATCAACATAATTTGTTTAAGCATCCCAATTTCTTCCTTCACAGGCTAATGTTTTCTAATAAACATGTTGGCATTAGTATCCTGATTAATAATATTGGATATTTCTGGAAAATTTGAAATTCAGAATGAATACATTAGTTTGGTTTGGAAAAGAAAGTAGTTCTTAAGGTAGTATGTGACTTTGTATTTGGTATACTTGAGTAGGGATTAGTTTGGAGAATGTAAATTATGCGATAAACGATATGAAAGAAATTTTAACCTGATTTATGACTCTTCAATTCATTTCTCGGTTGCATGTGATTTAATTTCCATGTGTCTCTTGAACTGTTATTAATTTTTAAAACACCGAACAACTCTTGGGTGGTGCAGAGGAATTATCGATTCTTCTTCATGTTTGTGTTCTCGACCACGCTTCTGTGCATATATGTATTTGGTTTCTGCTGGGTGTACATTAAAAGGATCATGGATTCGGAGGAAACAACAATATGGAGAGCAATGATAAAGACACCTGCCTCCATTGTTCTAATAATTTACACCTTCATATCCGTTTGGTTTGTGGGAGGCCTTACCGCGTTCCATTTATATCTGATAAGTACAAATCAGGTGATTAGTTTCCCTCCCTGTCTGATATAACATTCTCTAATGATATGGATTTTTGTTTTTGTTTTTGTTTTTGATTTAAGTGGAGATATGCATGTCCTTGCAGACTACTTACGAGAATTTCAGATATCGATATGATAGGCGAGCGAACCCGTACAACAAGGGAGTGATGCAGAACTTTAAGGAGACATTCTGCACTGGAATTCCTGCATCGAAGAACAATTTTAGGGGAATTGTGCCGAAGGAGTGCAGTAGGCGAGGGGTGGGGGGTGGAGGTTTTGTGAGTCCAAACATGGGGGGGAAGGGGGTGGAGGACATAGAGATGGGGAGGAAGGCGGTGTGGGGGGGAGATGTGGGAGATAACGATGGGATGATGATGATGATGGGGATGAAGGATGGGGTGAGTGAAATGTCTCCGGAGGTGATGGTAAGGGGGAATGTGGAAGAGGGAGATCGTGTTGGTGTTGGTGGAGATGGTATACATCCGAGGCGTTCCAGTTGGGGAAGAAAGAGCGGAAGTTGGGAAATGTCACCTGAAGTTCTGGCATTGGCTTCTAGAGTGGGTGCTGGTGATTCAAATCGAATGGCTAGTAGCTTAACGGGGCGGCCTACGTAGTGAAAATAGGATTTGGGAATGGCATGTTATACGTTTGTTTGTGCCTTATTTGGGGTGGTGTGGGTGTGGCTTGTAACTGTTGCTATCTCTGTGTTGTGGGTAGTGTACGAGGGAGGAAGGAAGGAAGGAAGGAAGGGGGAGGTTTGATGTTGTATGGGGGAAGAGGGTTGCTTTGTCCATTTTTGAGTTTCTTTTTTGTTTCCTTGCTTGTATTTGCATCGTGTGGAATTAGTTTGTATCTCTGTGGATGTGTGTGGTGGAAAAAATATCCCTTAATTGAATGGGCCACTCAAGTTTGAAGTTTGTTTCAAACCTAATTTGATCACCAATGCCTACATTCATGATTTTATTGACTACAAACAATAATACGGTATTATTATGTTTTTGTTTACTCAAGTGCGCCTTGTTAGTCCAGTTGACAAGGAACAATGTCTAATTTTACCAGGTTGACATGAAAATGTATGAAATAATTGGTTGAGATGCGCGGTAGCTTACCGTAAAAAAAGAGATGCCTCTCCACTCCACTTAATGAGTCTAATTGGAAGAGAGTGGTACATCAAAATGCAGTGAGAAAGAGTACATCAAAAAAGTAAGAAAGACTTTTTCTTTCCTTATCACCAAAAAATCTGACTTTTGACTCTCGCTTGCATGCCACGTCAGAAAGTTTGACTAACTGTAACGTCGCATTCCACATTCTGTTTCTGTGGGAGGGGGGTAGAATTGTCAATAAAGCATTGTTTGTACGCACGAAGTGGGCGGTATGCCAAAGGAATCCCTCCCCTTAAATCAGCGTTCCGACGCACGTCACCCTTTTACCATTACGGCGCATAGCGTTTCCATCAAGACACCCCTTTCCCTCTCTCTGCTCTCATTTTCTTCTACTTCCTCTTCCTCTTTCATTCCAACAAGATCGCCCCCCCCCCCCCCCCCCCCCCCCCCTCTTCTAGATTTGGATCATTCTACATCTGCAAACCACATTTTTGTATTTACACGTTCAATCACGAGATGAAATCGCCTCTCCAGAAGCTCAGAAAATTCGCGCTTCACAAAACCGATGCGAAGGATAAGAAGGATTATCAACCCACAGCCCATTTCGATGATCTCCATCGAGCTTCCAAGGCAATTTTTTTTCTCTATTTGCTTTTATTTCTCTCCTCCTCCTCTGATTTCATTCTTTCCCGCAAAATATGCTACGTGCGCAATGCCATCAGATTAGGGTTTTACATCCATTCCTTGTTTGCGTTTCGGATGAAGCAATGCCAATTTCTTCTTAATGTTTTAAGCTAGCTTAGTTACGCGCTGAGAGGCTTTCAGTTCTATAAAACTTTTGTGCCTGCAATTCCCAAAAATAATGTGGCAGTGAAGTGAATTAAACTCGTTTCAAGCTATAATGTGGCCGTTCCTCTCTACTTGTCATTTTCCAACCTATTCATTTCTAACTTTGTTTAGGTTAATATTATCAGCGGAAATGGACACATTTTTCATTGCCGTGCCATAGTTTTTTTTTAAAAGTTGCATCGGTTGCGTAATTGATTGTCAGGCATATGGGAGAAAGGTAAATTCTAGTCTCAAAGTTAAATCAATGGATGACCCTTCCCATTCCGATGGAAATGTCAACCATCACATTTATTTTCATTGCCAGTGCAACGGACACCCTCCTCACATTGTCTAAAGAGCTGAAATGCAATTTTTCTCAATGAGAAGACAAGAAATTTCCAAATCCAAACAATTCCACTTATTTCCTTCGTCTCCCCTTTTCGGGGAGGGGATGAAAAATAAAAGCTTTCTTGCTACTGTTGTTTTGTGTACCAATTCAAATTGAATGGATTCAAAATGATGGTAGTCCCCAGAACAACCATTTGATTTTGGAGTATAAATTTTTCCATTTTCATCCATTAGAGAATAGTGAACAATCTGTTTAAATTGTTAAGTTGCAAATAGTTAGTTACCAAGATCAGATTATCCGTTCTGAAATGGCAAAATGAATCAAAATTTGTAATTGGAAGGGCTGTTCCTAAAGGGCCTAACAAATGCACTTCTGTCATTGGTTTTTGGTGTCTGTCTTAATCATTTTGGGGAGTTTTATGAGGTCTATGGCTTCTAATTGTGTATGTTTCTTTCTGATACTGTCCTACGTGATGTCATCATGTTGCAGGATATGCAAGATATGAAAAATTGCTATGATAGCCTGCTTTCTGCAGCTGCGGCAACAGCAAATAGCGCATATGGTAATGGTTGGACGTAATTTATTGACATATATGAATATGATCGAGTTTTGTTTATTCAATATTACTTTTAAAGGAAACTTAGATAGTATTAGTAATGTCTTTCTAGTATTGTGCTTAAGAGGCTTATCTTATATTAAATATAGGACATTATCTCCTTAAAATTACAGTGCATTTTAATGTGTGCTTCATTTTCAAATGTTGTTATTTCAGGAAGCCCTACAAATGAACACATTTCTGAATTATGTAGTGAATTTATGATATATCATGTAGATAATTTGTTTTTTTTTTCTTTTCACGTAAGCTGCTTTTGGGGATGCAATTTGGGCCTGCCATGTCTCATAATATGTGTAAAAATGATCCTTTTTTTAACTGACGAAGATAGTTTTCTTTGAGCTCTTGCTTTCAGAATATATATTTTTTTTAACAAAAGATGAAGGTGGAATACTGGTGAAATGGCGCCTGTTGCTGATCATTTTTCCTACATTTTATTTGACATCTGTTTGAGCAAACTTCTTTTGTTAGTCACCTTACCACAAATATCATTGTGTCGCAGGGTGTTCCAGAAATTATTACCATAGTTAAATCACATCTGCTTTCAAATGCTGCTATATTGAGATGTGCCAATAGGATGTGTTCTGTGGTGTGTCATGAACACAATTTAGGTGTTAGTGTGCCACTTCTATAAGTAATAGACTAATATATTAATATAATTCATTTTTGTAATATTAATGCAGCCGAGTATATAGTCACCAACAAATATTATGAGATTAATTATACATATACGAGTTGTTAGCCAATATAATTCTTTGATTCGTAATTTTTTATTTGCTTTACGTCATTTGTTTGTGCATCATAATGATTTAGCTTCTGTTTTATAGAGTTTTCAGAGTCATTACAAGAAATGGGGACCTGTTTACTAGAGAAAACGGCATGTCATGATGATGGATCAAGTGGTAACTAAAAGGAACCATTTTTTTTTTTTTTTTTTTGTGCTTAAAGTTTCTCAATTTATTGGTTGTCAATATACTGCTCCTTTGGCGTACTCTGCAATCTTTACCTTTATCTTGGATGTAGCTCTTATTTCGAGTTTGGAGAAACTTTCGTGCAAAAAATAGTGTGTGGAAGAAAGCCCTACTAGACATCCAACAAATTATATTTAAACTCCCATTACATTTCAGCGAACCAATGCCCTGGTTTGTTCTTGTTTTAGAGTTTATCGATGTTTATTTGTTAAACTTGAGCATTCATGTTACAACAAGTTGGTTGCAGTGCAGGAAGTTGTTTGTGTTCTGTTATGTTCAAACTGTGAGTGTTACTCTTGCTGCTTGATTTTTGCCTCAATGTTCCCCCTGTAATATCTATCGGGCCAAGAAAATTGTGCAGCTATAAACAATTGTAGGCTTGTAGCCTATGCGTTCTCTTCACTCTTTCATTCACTCATATTGTTTCATATCTATGTGTGGATCTGCGGGGCTTTTTCATGTTGAAGCATTGATTTTTTTTTTTTTGTGTGTGTGTGCAGGTTTCTATGTTTCTCTTGATCTTTTTTGTTGTGTTTTTCATTTGAAGTGTGTGTTTTATCTTTCTATCCCATCTCCTGAAAGAGAGTTTTTAATTTTCGCTACACCTTCATCTTACTCTTGTTCGTTATCTCTTACCCTTTTGCTTATATTTTTTTATTCTGTAAGAAGAATTGATCGTTTTCAATTCCTGTTCAATGCCTTTAAAGTCGAAAGCTCTATTATGCAGACACCTGTTCTATTTTCGATGGTCACTAAATTTTACTTCTGCCAATGTTTGTCCACTTTAGTTTACGAACGTTCCTACTTATTCTAATCCTTTTTCCTCAATTAAAGATGCCTTAACATATTTATCATTTGATTCGGCGCTGATTCTCATATAATTGCAGGCAAAGTTCTGTTAATGCTGGGGAAAGTACAATTGGAACTCCAGAAACTTGTTGATACCTATGTGAGTTATAACAATTACTCTAGTGTTTCATTTTTAGCTGCAAAATTTCTATTTTATCTTTTCACAGGACCGACTTCAGCCCGGTATTGACTTTCTGATGATCTTGAATTTCAGCGTTCTCATGTTATCCTTACAATAGCGAACCCATCAGAGTCTCTTTTAACAGAGCTTCGTAAAGTGGAGGTATGTTATATGGATTCTCTAGTTCTCCTCTTTGTGGTTAATCTCGAGTCCAATAGAAATATACTAGGAATAGATTACTTTTTGCATTTGCCCTACTTTTTGTCATCCATGTGGCCTTGCCTAAAAAGCCTGGGATTTGGCATCTACCAAACACGGATAGTTACTTGTGTATTATCGGTATCATATCAATTCAGTGCCAGCTTTACTTATTTGGTCTTTACTGGTGGCTGCTGCAGGAGATGAAATTGCAGTGTGATGAAAAAAGGTACTAAATGTTCAGATTATTTATTTTTTATTGGTTCAACCAGTCTTTCAGAGACTAATTAGATGACTTTCAGAGAGGTCTATGAATATATGGCAGCACAACTTCGAGAAAAAGGTAAGTTAAAGGGTGGAAAAGGTGGAAGTATTACTTCGCAACAATTACAAGCAGCTTGTGATGACTATGACGAGGTTGCTAGACTATGTGTCTTTCGGGTAGAATCCCTGAAGCGCGGGCAGAGCCTTAGTCTTTTAACGCAAGCAGCTCGTCACCATTCAGCTCAGGTGCTCTTTTTATCTTTCATGAACTTGAAATTAAAAATTTTCAACCTTTTTGAAATTTGAAATAATTATTCCTTTTTCAATTCCTTGCAAGTAGTTGAACTTATTTCAGAAAGGACTTAAATCTCTTGAGGCAGTGGAGCCTTTCATAAGAGTGGTCACAGAAACGCAACACATTGACCACCAACTTAGTGGACTTGTTGATGGGGAAGATGAGGAAGAGGAAGGTACTAATAGCTATGAGAAAAATGATGATGGAGAATTGAATGTTGACTATGGAGAAAGTAAGCAGGGTTCAGACAACCTTGGAGCATCAAAGAACCAAATGGAGGTAAGCACCGAGAAGTTTTCTGCATTATATTCACTTCTGGTACAAGTCTATCTAGGGGTATTTGGTTCAAATTCATGCAGGTTATGCATCTAATATGTCACTTATCTCTCATGGTCATTAGAACCGTGAATGCTATGCCTATGGTAGTGTGCGTGTCAAACTTCTTCTACAGTTCATACATTATTGTTTCATAGGATAATTTTTATTTGGGCATGACTTTGTGAAGTACTACTTATTGAAGAACACTGGGAATGTTCTAATGTACCTGGATTGTATAACCGCATTAGCCTTATGAAGCATATAACTATCAGCGGGGTCTTATAGAAGAAAATATTATCAAAAAGAAAACCTGGAGGTTATTGTTGTGTGACTCGCTTTCAAATTACATCATTTTGTTGGGATATGTGGCCTTCCAGTTGAAGATTGAAATCATAAGTCGTCTACAAGCCATGAATGTACCAAACATTTTTCCTTCACCTACTTGGGGTATTCCAATTACCATGTGGCTTTAGACGTTACCTAGTGACATAATCTTTATCCCTAGAACATTGTGCACCTCCATAATGTCTTGCCGTTCTTTCTTCTGTTTTACGCTGTCACATGCCTTCTCAGTGTTGCACTACACATTCTCTTTTAGCCTTTTCTGAATCTATCGTTTTTATCATGTTTTTGAAACTAGTGTTCTTTGTTCTGAAGCCAACGAGTCTGTGTCATATTTAGTTTGAATGTTTTTAGAAGCCAGATGTGAAAGTTCGAATTATTCTCTCATCTAAATGTTCTCTGGATTGGGTTCAGAATCTGTGGGTGAAATCATTGATGTAGGTTCTCTCTTAGGATGGCTAGTCTTGGGTTAAAGGACTGCAGAAATCAGTCTTGCAATCATGGTTGATTACAAAACAAAGGATAGATTTGCAAGGATGTACATGGCTCGCATAGACTGATTTAGTGATAAGGGAGCAAGATTATAGCTTTAGGTTGCATAATGATGATCTTTGGTATTATAGACCACAAAAACCAAAAAGTAAAAAAATAACAAAAGTAACTTGGTGCTGTAAGACTTAAATGACAGGTGGCTCTTGTAATAGCTGAACTACTGTGTCTGTCGACTCTGTCCTTGGTAGGCTGCTTGTTGGTTAGCTTGATATGTTGTTGTTGGTTTTTTGGTCTTGTTTGCAGGTTGGCTGTTGCAATCTTCTTGCACTTTGTAGGGAGTGCCCATTGTATTTCTATTCCATTTCCCTTTTTTTTGGGTTAGTGGATGTTTTAAGCACCAGAAGGAACAAGAAAGAGAGAGAAATTAAGCACTTCAAATTGAATGCATTTAGTACTTATTAAATTTAGCGTGTTTGATTATGAAAAGAAACCACCACTTAAAATATAAGCATCACTTAAAAGTTCAAAATTTTAAGTGATGCGGGACTCAATTTTTTAGCACTTCTCACTTAATATCATATAATATTTAATTATCACAATCAACATTTTACACCAATACTACAAAATCTTACAGAAAAAGTTATACAAATAAAATTATATTATAGATAGAGAAAATACTACATTAAGAAAAAATAGAGAGAGAAAGTTATAGAGAGAGAATATTTTAGAAAAATGAAATTGTAAAAATTATTTTAGGGATAAAAATTTGTACAAATATATTCAACACTTCAAATTTAATCGTTATCAAATAAGCCCTTAGTTTGGGTTTTTTAAGTGGGGTCACCTTTAGCTTCTCACTAATCCCTTCCGTTCTTAATTTATTATGTCCTTATTGACTGTCAAAACATCCTAGCGCTGTCATTTGTTTAGGTTCTTGCGTGTATTTCTTGATGCCCAACACACTCTCCTAAACATTGACAATTTTAAGAAACAAAATCTAACTCTTGATGATAACCCTTTGCTTTGTCATATAGATGTTCCAAATTGTTCATTTTATCTCACTGCAAAACAACTGTGATCTGGGTGTCATGATTTTGAACCATGGAAGCATCTTCATATATAATATGGGTATGGTTGCATGCATTTCTCCCTCTTATATACCGCAATGGGAGAGCCCTGTCCACCGGCGATTCCCTCCACCCCTGCCCTTATTAATATATATATGTAGGATTTGTATGAGAAGCTATGTGTTATGACCTTTAACACCTGGAGGTGCCAATGTACTGCTTAAAACTCATGGGTCGTAAGACTAAGCTTGCAAACAAGCTCCATCTAGTTTGGCCAGTTCACTTTGCATCTTTATTCAATTGTAAAGATAGTCATTACCACGTTGTTAATTAGTATCCCATGGTGGAATTGATAGTCCCCTAATATTCTGAAGTTTCTCCCTCTTTTTTTTGGGCCTAATGACTTGGTTTGTGCATTTGGATCAGTTGGAGTATATGCATCCCCAAGCTTCTAAGTTGGAAGATGCAGAGGTAATAAGATACTCTCCCTCTGGTTGATCTTGAACTGTTAATATCACATAAATTGAATTGGGGAGTTTACTTTAAAACTTGATTGACCATCTGTATGTAGTAACATTTACATCCTATTATAATTCTTCTGGACGAATGCAGAAATCTTTGAGTAGTGACATAAGGTGCTTGATGGAAACCTTGATATTTTTCTTTATTGCCCTTTAAGATATCAGTTTTCCAGTTTTTGAGGCTTTGAATGTTAACTGGTCTTTGCTTTTGGTGGATTCTATGATTTGTACTTTTTTGACGTCTGCAGATGAATCTAAGCAAAAACCAAGAGGAGCAGGTCTTGAGTCGTCAAGCTCCAGTAAATAGTCATTCTGCCCCAATATTGTCTGAGAAGTTTGATCCATCTCCGAAGATTAGAGAAATGCGGCTACCTATGGGGAAACATCACGCATATGTTCTGCCTACTCCAGTTGATGCAAGGAGTTCAACTTCAAGGGCAAGTACTTCAGTTTACTCAAGTCCTCAAAGCCATGGTGGTAGCACCCACAACTTATGGCATTCGTCCCCACTGGAGACTCAGCAGAAACATCAGAAAATTTCCACCGATGCATGCACTTCCCAAAAGGGACTATTGACAGGCAAAGAAACCAACAGTACTAATATGTCTGTTCGATTACCTCCTCCTCCGCCCGAGGGAATTTCAGCCTCACAATCTGATGGACATAATGCCTATGATAATAAAAAGGTGAAAATACAAGCTTACTCTGGTCCAATAGGAGCAGGTAAACCACGATCAACCAAGCTTTCTCCATCTGCAAGTGGGCCTATTACCCCAGCCGAACTTCCCCATTTAGTCGGGTTCCTGTCCAGAGTACCAATTCCTCAGCCTTCATCTTCCACTATATCTCATGGTGCTTCACCTCCCCTTGTATCTTCGCCGAGGATAAGTGAGCTTCATGAGCTCCCCAGACCACCTGGAGGAGCCTCCAAACCACAAACACCTTCCGGCATGATTGGGCACTCTGCCCCATTAGTTTTGGGATTTCAGGAGATCTCCCAATCAAATAAAAGGCCTATGCTGTCATCAAGTGGAGCATCACCTCTACCAACTCCTCCATTAACTGTTCCTAGGAGTTACTCCATACCTTCTAGCAGTCGGAGATATATGGCACTGCACATGCCTAAGCTGTTGGAATCCCGTCAAATTCCAGAGAAAGATGAAGGTCCATCATCTCCTCCGCTGACTCCTATGTCCCTTTCAAACAGGAAGTCATTATCATCCGTTTCAGAATTAGCCTCCAACTCCGATCAAATCAGAGGTAACTTTAGATCATCCATTTGGTAGATAGACTTAGAAAATCTATATAAAAGTGTTGGTACAAGAAATGGGGTGAAATATATTGAATGATTAGGCAGTGGGTCTTACGCACTACTACTCTTGTAGATTGCACCTCATTTACTTTTTTCTCCGTATTATTTGCATGTTTGTATATTCTGTCTTGTTCCTTTGAAAGATGAATGAAGAATGATAAAAATGTATTTGTAGGTTATGGCAATATCTAGTTTATCGCAATTGCATTTTAATTGTATTTGGGGAGGGGGTGTTAATGTGAATTTCAGTGGATGCAGGGGGGAGATGATTCTGTATTTGGGGGCTGAAGTGGAAGAGCTGCATTGTTTTGGGAGAATAATGTGTGTTGGCCGATCGTTGGGGCCAGGTCTGTAAATAAGTATTGGCCCATCCATTTGTTGTCTCTCAACAAATTTTGTTTCATTCTACAATGAGTGTTCACAGTTTTGCTGAAGGAACCATGTATGTATTTATGTAGAAAAAATAGCATTATGTTTTCTCAACATGTCATCATGTATTGTACCTAGATAACTTGAAGAGGGGAAGGAAAGAAATGATCTCTCTTCGATATCATATTTTGCTTGTAAGGATTTGTTGGTGGTGTTATGTAAAATGAAATAGGCTTAAATACATACATGGGCGTGGTTGGATCATTTTTTTTATCATACATCTTTGTGTTGCTCTGAAAGCTATTGTTTCATAGATTCCAAGAATATTCTTTTTGGAAAGACGTCAACCGAGGCAGTTGTAGTAAATAAGATTTGTATGATAATCGGAGTTCATCATTGAGATAGTATTTGGAGATCATGATTTGTATTGTGATGATTATCTGTTATTATATTTTAATTATGATTAGAAATGTTTATTATAATAATTAATAGTTTTGTGATTTGGTTTTTATTCGTGTCTAAATTTGGTTAACATTCCCACTTAGTCCGGTCAGTATACAAGTGGAGATTTTTAGTATAGAGTTTACTGTTCTTTGGATGGTCTTCCGTCAACAATAGATAATCATCACAAAACAAATCACTATTTAAATTGAAATACACTAAATAACTCCAAAGAGAAATGTGATTGAAATTTACCTTCAAAACGGACACTTTACTAAAGACATTCAGAGATGGAAGACAATAAAGGTAAAAATAACAAAATATTTGATTGTACAAAATGAACCGATAAAGGACCAAAATGCAATTTCCCGTAAATCCAAGACGAAATTGCTGCTCTTTTCTTCTGGGAGGCGAGGAACACACACGCAGACGCATAAGGTTCAACAGACATGGAGGCAATTCAAGCAAGTTACGCCTTTCGTTTTCGTTGTTGTCATACTAATTTACAATTGCTTCCACCGTTCATCCATTTTCAACATGAAGCTTTTTCCATCCCCCGCTTCTCGCCAATCTCTACCAAACGGAGGCATAATCACCAACGAGGTTCACCTCTCTCTCTAACGCCAACAGTCGCACACTCGTTCACCGATGATGCTTCTTCTGGTAATCTCTCTATCTCATTCACTATATATAGGTTTGACAATGGCTATGCGCGGTCCGCGTATCTAGTATTTTGATACTTATTCCCTAGACTATTGCCTTCGCTTGTATGTATCTAAATATTAAATTTAATTTTGAACTTAAACGATTCAGATGTATACTTCTTGCAATTTGAATGGATTATTTTGGATGTTGTCATTTTCTTTAAATTAAGAATTGAATTACCAATTTGTGTGGCCCCCTTCCTTCAAGGTTCCGCATTCAACGCTGTTGAAGTTGATACTTCTTTCGTAGTGAAGGTAAGTTCTTATCTCAGTATGAACAAATTGGAAAGAATGCAAAATGCTCTGGAATGGAATGATTTTATTTTTCTTTGTTTTTTTCTTGCAACACCCTAGCAGACTACTTCATTACTTATTTCTTGCTCGTGATAGCGGTAATGATAAATTTATGTAAAGGAATTCAAACGGCTTTATGATTTAAAGTTGTGATTTAACTCTTCAGAAGAAGGCAGTTGAGGTATCCCCTGAACTGAAAGGGACTTCCGTCTTTCTTGTTGGTAAGTCTCAGTTTTTCTGTTTTTTTTTTTTATATATATATTTTTAACTCTTCAAGTTGCTTGCAATTTAGGTTTGTTGTTGTATTTATTTATTTGTTTTGGGTAAAAATAAGGGATGAACAACACCATAAAAACCAGCGTGGGGAAGCTTCTTGCTGATGCATTGCGATACTATTACTTTGACAGGTGTCTATGCCTTCTGATGTCTACCGAAATAAAGGAAAATGTCTTGTTTTCTCTGTATTGCAGCGGAAGAAACTGATATACATATGTATGTATATATATTGGTTGCAGTGATAGTTTGGTTGAGGAAGCTGCTGGAGGCAAATCTGCTGCCAAATCCCTTCTTCAGAATGACGAGGAGGGGTTCCGTGAATCGGAGGTGACTTCTTTAAATTTCTTATTGTTGAAGGGTTGAGTTGATTGACCAATTCATTTGAGTGGAACTGTGTAGACTGAAGTACTGAAGCAGTTGTCTTCCATGGGTCGCCTGGTTGTCTGTGCTGGAAATGGTGCAGTCCGAAGCACCACTAATCTGTATGACTTCTCTCATTTGTCTGATTCCTTTTATTTCTTTGTCTGTCTCCATTATTTGGTAATGATGAATGCATGTATGTAATTGTAGGGCACTTCTGAGGCACGGAATTTCGATATGGATAGATGTACCCTTGGACATGATAGCCAGGGAGATTCTGGAAAATCAGATTGAAGTTCCTGAATCAGGAATTACTTCCAGTTCTCACTCTCAGGTCCTTTTGTTCTGTTCTATTCTTTGTGTGTACCAAACGGTTATCAAATATTGGAGGCAATGGGCGGTCATTTAAGCCTGATTGTTTTTGTTAAAATTTACATGATGATGATTAAGCAGGTGTTGAGTCAGTTAGTGGCATTATATGGTGAAATGCAGAGCGGATATGCTACAGCCGATGCAACTGTTTCGCTGCAGAGTCTCTCTCTCTCTCTCTGTGCATGAACACTCATAGAGAATTGGGTGTCGTACATATATTAAACAGTTGTTGTGATTGTGGGTGCAGAGGTAGGTGGTCAGCTAGGTCTTGATGAGTTGGATGCAGTAAGCACAGAGGCAATGGGCTTGGAGGTGTGTGTGTGATGAAAATATGCATGCAGTAGTTGCAGACTGACTTGGCTTAGCTTAGCTTAGGGATTTGGATAATCTTCCATATCTCTTATTACCCAATTCTTAATTTCAGGTTCTGAAGGAGTTAGAGAAGCTGCTGAGAGTTAAAAAGATGATGGAAGAGGCAGCCAGACCCTTTTAGGATTAGTTTTGAGGTCATGTTTTTCGTTAAACCATATATTCCACCCCACCCCACCCCACCCCACCCCACCCCAAAGGTCAGTTGGCTGTTAGAATGCAAAAGCCCCATATATTTGGGAGGCTTGCTATCTCATCATCATCAAATATTTGAATGTTTTTGTATTTATTGGTTTAATTATATACCCGTTGATTGCTTGATTGAGTAATCTTCGAGACTAAGGTGTCGAGCACCTTCTTCATCAGCTCTCTTTCTTTCAGCGTCTTTTTTTCTTTTCTATGGGCTTTGATTCGTTTATGTGGTTCCGATTTAGTGATCCTTTGAGCTGCTTTGAACTTGACTTTCTCCTTCTTGGAGTGCCGCTTCTGGATTAATTTTGATAAACAAATATTGAAAGTTAATGGAAGTGCTAGCTAGTTAGTAATGAAAGAGGTAGAGACGATGGATGTTCAGCGAAGTGGGGCTGCATAACATTCATTGGGATTTCAATTTGGATTGGTGATGGTATTGGCAATGTTACGTGCACACTGGTTCTGTTTTGAGAGACGCATTGAGTCAGTTTTGGGTTTGGGGGGGAAGAGGGAGAAGTTGGAAGGCAAACGAAACAAGAGTTATATTTGATTATTGGGATCGTGAGTGTTTACAGAGTGATGTTACCCACAAATATCTCAATATTCCTAATAATCAAATATAACCCAAAACTTCAGTCAGTCATGTCCAATGCCCAATGAGAGCATGTAGTTCGAAAGAACACGAGTCAAGCGAAACAATCACAGTTTTCCTAGCAGACCGATTCCAATGCATGCAAATCGATCTTAAGTTAGAATGAGCTCAGCAGAAGAATAAGTGGTCGTCAAGGTTCTAACAATCAAAATACTTAACCCTCTTAAAAGAAATTAAATTCCAAAGTGAAGTGAACGTCTAACAACTTTTATTTCAAAAATATATATTTTTAAGTGACATGTGCAAGGATTACCCGTTGGGCTATCTAATATGTTCATGTTGAACAAATGATTATAATCCAATTAGCTTGGGGTATCATGTGTAAAGGCACCCTAAAGGTTTATTAATTCGAACATTCTTAGCTTTGGGATCAACGATTTACTTATCATCCACACAAATTTTTTATTTATTTTTAATTATTATTTATTTACGCGAACACACATCGTTGATGAGGCAAGAGGCCCGATTATGATATCTTTAACAAACTCACATACTACTTGATTTGCTACCTAAAGATCGTGACATCCTTCACAAACTCACCATGATTTTCTACTGAAGGCTAAGCCTCAAGATTGGTCATGGTCAGACTCTGAAATGCTTACAATTTCAACTTAGTGAATGTATCATTTAGTTTCCTAATTGGGACCTAGATGTTAGGCTTGATATTGGAGATGTTGAGAATTGGATTCTAAGGTGGCGTTTGGTAACTTTTTCTGTTTCCATTCCAGCAGTGGGATGGGAATGGGATGTGATGGAATGAGAATTTTGTTTTCTTCTTAGGAGTAGAATCGCGTTTGGTAACGATAATTTTTTTTTTTGTTTTGGGAAGGGAATGTGTTTGGTAACGATTTTATCCTAAAATCTTTTTTTTTTCTTTCTGTTTTTGCCGGACGGCGGTGGCGCCGTCACCGGTTGGCCGGAGGTCCGGCGGTGGCTCCAGCGCCGGCGGTAGCTCCGGCACCGGCGACGACCAGCCGGCGGTGGCTCCGGCAGGACGGTGGTGACGCCGCACGGAGACGACCGGACGGCGGTGGCGCCGGCACTAGCGACGCCGGCCAGAAGGCAATGGCGCCGTCGCCGGCGACTGCGGGTGGGTGACAGTGGTCGGAAAATTTTCGGCCGGACGGTGATCGGCGATGGTCGCCGGAGATGACCGGTGGCGGCGGCGGACGGTGGTCGGCCGGCGGATGAACAGTGACCATGTGTTTTGGGAATGGAATGGGAATAATGAGAAACAACTTTTTTTTGTTTCTCATTTCTTAAGAAAAAAATGGACACAATTCTCAAATGGGAATGAAATGAAAACGGAAACAAAAATTACCAAATGTTATTCCCAAACAGAATTCCCAAAAATCTGGGAATGGAATGGGAATTTCTGGAATGAAAATGGTTACCAAACGAGGCCTAAGGTTTTTAGAATACCCAGCAGCTTCTCCTTAAAACCAAGTGTATATGTAAAACTTGAGGAGGGAGAAGAAGCGTGCTTATGCATTGACCTTTACGGCATGTTTGGTTGGACGGAATTGGGGGCGGAATGGAATCACATTCTGCCCTCGATTCCTATTCCGTTGTTTGGTTTTCCGATAAAATCACTTTTGTGATTCCATTGGAATGAAAATCAAGAGAATGAGATTCTATTTGAAATGGGATGAAGTCAAATCCAACCCAATAGAATCAAAACTAAAATTATAAAAAAATCTATCGCTGATCTAGCCCAATCCAAAAATTAGATGACATAAACAAAAATTAAAGAACATAAAATTAAGAATAAAAACAGAAAATTGAAAACAAAAATTGAAAAATTGAGAACAAAAAATTAGAGAACAGAAACAGAAAATTGAGAACAAAAACAGAAATTAAAGAACAGAAATAAAAAATTGAGAATAGAAACAGAAAATTGAGAACAAAAATTGAAAATTGAGAACAGAAAATGAAAAATTGAGAACAAAAAATTAGAGAATAGAAATAAAAAAATTGAGAACAGAAAATTGAAAACAAAAATAGAAAATTGAGAAAAAAAATTGAAATTAGAGAACATAAACAGAAAATTAAGAACAAAAATTGAAAATTGAGAACAAAAAATTAGAGAACAGAAACAGAAAATTGAAAACAGAAACTAAAAATTGAGAATTGAAACAGAAAATTAGAGAACTGCAATTGAGAACAGAAATAAAAAATATTTGAACAGAAATAAAAAATTAGAGAACAGAAACAGAAAATTGAGAACAAAAATTGAAAATTGAGAACAAAAAATTAAAGAACAGAAACAGAAATTAAAAATTGAGAATTGAAACAGAAAATTAGAGAACTGCAATTGAGAACAGAAATAAAAAATTAGAGAACAGAAAATTAAGAATTGAAACAGAAAATTAAAGAAGAAAAAATTGAGAACAGAAAATTAGAGAATAAAGAATTGAGAACAAAAATTAAAAATTGAGAACACAAACAGAAATTAGAGAAGAGAAACTAAAAATTGATAACAGAAACAGAAATTAGAGAATAGAAACTGAAAATTGAATAAAATAATGAAATATAATAAAATAAAGAAAGAAATGGAATAATCAAATATAATAAAATTTTATTATAAAGAAGAATTTTATTATATTTCACTATTCTATTCTTTTTCCCATTCCATACGAACCGAATAAGTGAATGGAATAATGATTCCACTAACAATTTCATTCAATTACTTCTTCTATTCCATTTCACTCTCATTCAATTCCATCCAACCAAATGAGCCGTTATAGATTCTATTATGTCTAACACTCTGTCCTCAAATCAAAGCGTATATCATGAAACTTGAGAAGGGTGTGATGTTCGAAACTTGTAATAATATGGATAGAAGTTCAACCTTGGGAGTTCACTAGAGCAATGATAGTTCTTACATAAGTAGGTATTTGAACATTGGTTATACTCAATTGGAGAGTAGTGATAGGATAGGATGACCATGTTCATGATCAAATATGAGACATTTCCAATTGAGTGAAGTAGTAGAAATTTCAAATGCGCGTTTAGAATATAACTTAAGTATATAATTGAAAAAGTTATGCAGGTAGGACACTTGCCAATAATATGCTAATAGACGAAATAGATAGACAGAAATAAGATCGATCACCGATGGAAGATTAGTCTGCAGATGACATATGTGGAGAGCATGAGAATAGTAGATTAACTGGTCATCCACGCATAAATAACAAGCTAATTTTGCAGCAGACGCCATCATCGACTCCCAGTTTTGGTTGGATATTCGTCGTGTTGTCCACGTCTGCTACTGCTGGTAACTGCTCTGCATCCCGTCATTCCCACTTTCACTTCCCACCTACCATTACTTCACACGCGTCCCTTCTCACTCTTTTTCATTTCCAGATATATGCATATTGTTGCTAACTGGCCTCGCCCTGTGGGTGCTGCCGTTGCAGTGGTATCTCTGACATTCGCTACAGGTGGCGTACCCATTTTGCCCCGCCCCCTTTCTCTTCCTTCTCTATTTTATTATTATATTATTATATTTACTTTACTGCTGCTACTCTTAATTTAATTCCTTTTTATTTAATAGCCCAACCTTCTCACCCAAAAAAAAATAAAAAATATTAATTAATTTTTTAGTCATTTTCACCACCGGACTATGATTTTATCGTTAACGTATTTTATTTTTTGCTTGAATATTTAAAGTATTTTGTTCAAATATTTTTGGGTTCTCTTTTTTGTTAAAACGTTAACTTACCGCTTGTCAAAATATTTTAATTTGCTTTAATGTTAATACACATTTTTTGGGGGTATCCTGTGTTGACGTTAACGCATTTATGTTGTCTGGAAATCCACATGTGATAAATTAAAAAGCAAATACACTGACGTTAAACTTAATGCACATATTTTAGGGTATCGTCTGTATTAACGTTAACACATTCATGTTATCCAGAAACTTAATTGGGTATATTATAAGATTTGAATGTTAAGTGAACAGTTTAAATTGATTTTTCTCTACATGGTCTATGGAATAGGAGCTAAATAATAAAAACTTCAAAAAATAATAGCACAACGCAACGTTTCTTCCTTCTTCCCCCCAATAAAACGATATTTTATCCAAAATCCAAAGGCTAAAATGGTCTTCCAATATATTTATATTGGTGGCGCAATGAGCATTACTTGTTCTTCAGTCGGAACGGAAGTAACTATAGCTAGCTAGGGAATATATATATATATATATATAGAAACAAACAAAACTCTTCAACCGCCTATATATAATCTTTCCATCTCATCCCCTGTCATTCCCAGCACCACTCTCCCTTCACTACTCTCTCTCTCTCTCTCTCTCCAAAGTCCATAGTTACAGAGCTCAACAACAATGGCGGATCCCGGTATCTACGACTTCCTAAAACATTCCGTCGCCGAACACTCTGCCGGGAAATCCACGACGTCCTCGAGGTTGTTCTCATGCCTTTACTGTTCCCGCAAGTTCTACACCTCTCAAGCTCTGGGAGGCCACCAGAACGCTCACAAGCGAGAGAGAGCCGCCTCTCGGAGAAGCTTCGTCACCGCTGATCGTTTGGGTCATTTCCAGAGGGAGTCCACCATTCATGCCACTGACACACACTACTGGCTCGACCCGACGCCACGGTCGTACCATTACGCCGCCGCCGCTAGCTCAACAGCCCCTTTTGTCGTTCTTCATGGTGGCGCTACCACTCCTGACACGCTCTCCCCGCCCAATGAACCTGAAGCTGACCACGTGAACCTTGACCTCACGCTCCGTCTGTAATGCCTTGTTTTTGTTTTTTGAAAGTTGTAGGTAGGTAGCAGGTTCATCTTTTAGCTTAGTTTAGATGTTCATGGCGTAATTCGTTTTTTTCCCTTTACTTATATAGGACTTAGCAGGAGGTTGTGGGTTGTACGAAGTTGTTTTGAAAATGAAGTTTGCAAACAGAGAATGATACGATGGCTGCTGCTTACTTAACTTGCTCTTATTTTCTTTATGCTTCATTTGTCTTGGTATTCTATAATCTACAAATCTCGGTACCTTTATTTTTGTTTCAAACGTTAAACTTCCAATTCAAACGAAGTTTGTTTGATGTGAAACAAGTATTACTCTCTCTCTCTCTCTAATATGCATGTTTATCTCACATTTGATGTGATGAAGGAATTGATAGTCAGATTATAAATATGAGAAAAAATTTCATATCTTGAGCTACTTTTTGGAAGGTGAGCCGATCAAAGGTCCGATGTGTGAGGAAGAAACTGTTAAATTTATCTCATATCGAATGTGCAAAAGATTAGTGATCCTGTTATAAATATTATGAAAAACCTCACCTCACCTTTTGAGTGAATAGTTTTTAAAGATGATGGAGTTTGAATTTCTGTTTACGAGTGTCCCTGTACTTGTCGTTCTGAGGAGATGAAATGAAACTAAAACTCGAGCGAGAGTTTCCTTTTTTCTTGGATAGTAGTAGTAGAAATGAAAGTAGAAGTGGCAATCAATCATTATTAATCAATAATTAATCCAATTCACGTCGGAGACCAAGTTGGAAATAGAGATCGTATATGTAGGTAGGAATTATGTTCCCACTCCTTTTATACGAAATGAAAAAAACCCAAAAATAGATACATCCAAAAAATGGATCTTAGTTGGAAAGGCAATGCATTCCTCTCCTCCATGATCAATTGAATGTATGGCGATCATCAATGAAAGTGTGTGTGGGGTGGTTCAGGGTTCAACTTCAAAAGTGGGGACTTGGGGCACAGAGCTGCTGCCGACGCCGCCATGCGTAGCCATGTAAAGTAAACGAGGGAGTATGTTCCTGTACGGGTCCTCCTCTCTCTTCTCCTTCAAATACTGGATGCATCTTTCCACCTCTCTCTTCACCTCTACATACAATTCATCTGCTCTCTCTCCCCTCCTCCTCAATTCCTCTTTCCTTCCTTCTGTCTCAATTGGTTTCCCAAAGAGGTAATAGAAGCGGCCCGGGATTTTGGGCATAATCACCGGAAGGTGCACATCTTGGTTTGTGACCTCTCCTTTGCTATCACTCCTGTTTGTTCTCACAATGTTAGAAGACAACAAGAAATAAAAGCCCATGAGACAACCAAAAGCAAATACCTTAATTGCACAGCCTCCTCAGTTATTTCATTTATGAAAGCCTTCAATTGCGGAATCTTTATTTGATCATCATAATCAATCACCAACTGCTTAAACACGACACACAACACAATTCATTAGTCATACCTTCAAAACTGAAACTTCAAATTCAGTTTGATATAGAAGATGACTGAAGATGCCAAGACTCGATGCAATTTGCTAATCTAGTGCCATTAGATCACTCAGGATCCACCATCATAACTAAAAGGACTTTCTGTTCAATGCATAATTACCCCTCGGTAGAAAATAAATTTTCCTTCTCATTGAATGAATACGTATACAATTACCGGAGTTATTGAGCTTACTTGACCAATATCATCCTCTCCCACAGCACCAAACGGTACAATTTTGGCTCCAAATCTTGCTGCCATCCGGATAAACTCAGATTGTTCTGGCCAGAATAGCTTGTATTCCTCACCCTGGTACATGTGAAATGAGTAGAGTAAAAACACAATGAAGACTTGGAAGCCTTTTGTGTATTCTATTGAATACATATGGAACAGTATAGATAAGTTCAACAAAAATAAACACAATTTCATAAACAATCTCCATAATACAACCAGGGGAACGAAGAGACGATGTGTAGGATTTGCCTTCAGAAATTAAAAATCAAGAGGTATTGCAATCATATTGTTAAAGTAATGAGCAGGCTTAAACCATTGTGATAACCTCAAACAATACAGCAAACTCTAAACCGTACAGGAAATACATGAAAGACATATATACTTTTTTAACACTCCCCCAAGCTAGAACATATATATTGTATGTTCCTAATTTGTTACAAATGTATTTTATCCTTAAACTCCCCAACGGTTTAGTAAATATATCAGCTAACTGATCAATTGAATTTACATGTTTAATCTCAATCTGTTTTTGCAACATTTTTTCTCGAATGAAGTGACAATCAACTTCAAAATGTTTTGTTCTCTCATGGAAGATTGGGTTGGAAGCAATGTGAAGTGTTGCCTGATTATCACATACCATATCCATCGGTGAAGAGTGTTCAAATCCAAGTTCTTCCAATAAGTATTTCAACTAAGTTAACTCACTAGTGGTATAGACTATTGCTCTGTATTCCGATTCTGCACTTGACTATGCTACTATAGTCTGCTTTTTACTTTTCCAAGAGACAAGGTTACCATCAATGAACACACAATATCCAGTAGTAGACTTCCTATCCGAGGGCGATCCGGCCTAATCTGCATCTATGTAACCCTTTATTTGAGTATGACCGAAGTTTTGATATAGCAAACCACAATCAAGAGCACTTTTCAAATATCAGAGAATACAGATCACTGCATCCTAGTGACAAGCCATTGAACGATCTGAGAACTGACTGATAACACTAACAACAAAGGAGATATCTAGTCTGATAATTGTCAGGCAGTTCAACTTCCCAACTAACCGTCTATATTGTGTTGAATCTGTTAGTGGTACGCCTTGATTTGCCAACAATTTGGTGTTTGGATCAATAGTCGAGTCAATCGGTTTAGCTCCCAACATTCCTGTTTCGCTCAATAGGTCAAGGACATATTATCTCTGAGACAGGTAAATACCTTCACTTGATTAAGCAACTTCAATTCCAAAGAAGTACTTTAAGTGACTCAGATCTTTCGTTTGAAACTTACTATTCAAATTTTTTTTTGAGTTCCTAAATACCACCGTGGTCATTCCCGGTAATTACGATGTCATTCACATATACAATCAACAATATTCTCCCGATTTTACTATACCTGTAGAAGACGGAATGATCGACTCCATATCGTCGAAGACCAAACTTAGTGACCACTTCACTAAATCTTCCAAACCATGCTCGAGGAGACTGCTTGAGGCCATAAATAGATTTCTTCAAACAACATGCCAAACTAGACTCCCCCTGAGCAACAAATCTAGGAGGTTACTCTATAAATACTTCCTCAGTCAGATCGCCATTTAAGAAAGCATTCTTGATATCGAGCTGATGTAACGGCCAACGAAAAGTGGCAGCCAAAAAGATAAACAAGCGAACAGAAGCGAGTTTGACAACAGAAGAGAAAGTCTCAGAGTAATCAAGGTCGTATACCTGAGTATAGCCTTTAGCAACTAAGCGAACCTTGAGTCGATCAATGGTGTCATTCGGATGAACTTTGACAGTGTACACCCATTTACATCCAACTATTGTTTTGTCAGGCGGAAGCGAGACGAGATCCCAAGTGTCATTTTGATGTAAGGCAAACATTTCTTCTTCCATTGCTTTTGCCCAACCAGGGTGAGTGAGGGCCTCTGAAATAGACTTAGAAATAGAAATAGAGGACAAACAAGCAACAAAAGAGGAATATGAAAAAGATAAGTGTGCATACAAAACAAAGTTAGAAATAGAATGGGTATTACATGTGCGCTTACCTTTCCGGATGGCAATGGGCATGTCCAGGTCAGAGATGGACGGGTCAGCTGAAGAAGAATCTAAGGACATAGAGTCGATGGGCGCGACAGCGGAGGGTACCTTATGGCGACGAAAGTATACCTTCAAAGGAGTTGAAGAATGACTAGGCGGGATAGGATCTGGAGTAGAGAAAGATAGTGTAGGGTTTGGTACACTTGGCAAGGGAAGCGTAACATCCAAATCGTCTCGAGAGGAAAGGGTAGAAAAGTAAGGAGTAGACTCAAAGAATGTGACATCCGCACACACAAACGAGCGACGTAATGATGGACTATGACAACGATAACCTTTTTGTGTGCGAGAATAGCCAAGGAAGACACATTTTAAAACACGAGGATCTAACTTGTCTTTTTCAGGAGTCAATTGATGAACAAAATAAACACACCTAAATATTTGAGGAGGTAAACTAAACAAGGGAGAACGAGGAAAAAGAATGGAATGGGGAACCTTGCCGTTGAGGGTAGAAGACAACATCCTGTTGATTAAGAAGCAGGCTGTAAGAACCGCATCGCTCCAGAAATATTTGGGAACGTTCATCTCAAAAAGAAGAGTACGAGCCACTTCTAGGAGATATTGATTCTTAAGCTCAGCAATTTCATTTTGCTGCGATGTGTGAGGACAAGAAGACTGATGCAAGATACCAGAGTGTGATATAAAAGAAGTAAATGGCTGAGAAAAGTATTCCCGAGCATTATCACTTCGAAGAATACGCACTGGGACATTAAATTGAGTTTTAATTTCAGCACAAAACGCAGGAAAAATAGAACATAATTCTGAACGATCTTTCATTAAATAAAGCCAAGTTACTCTGAAAAATTATCCACAAATGTCACAAAATAATGAAAACCTAATGTAGAAGTAACACGAGAAGGACCATAAACATCTGAATGAACTAAACTAAACAGATTTGATGCTCGAACATGAGTTGGGGTAACAAATGAAATACGATAATGCTTACCCAATTGACAAGACTCACACTCTAACGAAGACAAATGACTCAAATTAGGAACAAGTAACTTGAGGTTGCCAAGGCAGGGATGACCAAGGCGACAATGGATCTGATGAGCGGAGGCAACAACAGGGCAAACAGTAGGTGGGATAGCAGGACTCTCGTCATGGTCATCAAAGTAATAAAGGTCATTTTCCTCCCGCCCGGTGCCAATCGTCTTCCGCGTCCTCAAATCCTAGAGAATGACAGAATCAAGAAAAAATGATATAGAACAATTAAGGTGTTTAGTAAGTTTATGGATTGACATCAAATTAAAAGAAAATGAAAGAATATACAAGACAGATGATAGAGATAAAGAGGAAGAGGGTTCCACTGGGCCAATGCCACGGATAGGGACAATGGAACCATCAACAAATGTAATAGGAGACAACGAAAAAGATGACTGAATATGTGTAAAGAGGAAAAAGGTACGTGACATGTGATCAGTGACAGCAGAATCTATGACCCAGGGTGTGGGAGGAGAAGGGCGAATTGAAAGACAAGCAGTAGAAGTACCTCGTTGAGCTAAAGAAGCAATGGGAAGAGATGCATGTTGTGATGCCTTGTACTGAAGGAATTGAGCATATTCATCATCAGAGAATAGTAGGAGTATTTGGATCAGATGTCACTGCATTGGCGAATTTGGGTGGATAACCAACTAAATTCCAACATGTTTCTCGAGTATGATTCTCCTTTCCACAAAAGGAGCACTATCGATGTGAGCCACGACCACAACCACTACGTCCACCTCGAGGGCCACTACCACAGCCACCACGAGAGGAACCACCACGATCTTGTGTAAGAATCTGAGTAACAAGTGTCGAATGCTCAGACGACGTAGACGAACTCAATCCAAAAACATTTTCCTTGGTAGTGCTACGCGAAGTGATAGTGGGGAGAGTAGCACTGGAAAGGATCTGAGATCGGACTGGTTCAAATTTTAGGCATAATCCAACCAAGAACTTCATGACAGCCATCTGTTCACGTTACTTTTGCATTTCTTTCAGATCGATAGTCATTGGTAGAATAGTATTCAACTCCTCATAGAGGCTGTTGAATGTGGCAAAATAATCTGTAACGGATTGCGTGCCTTACTGAAGTTGAAAGTACTCTACATATAAATTATACATCTTGGTGAGATTACTGGAATATAACACACGAAGATACTCTCATATGGCTTTGCACGTATCTAGATGAGTACAAAGATCATCAACTTGAGGCTCCATCGAATTCCATAACGACATTACAATCTGCACATTAGCTTGAATCCATTCTTCATACTTTTTATCATTTTCTGTCGGGGCGGGTTCCGTGAGATGATAGTGTTTCCCTTATCCGGTAAGGGCTATTTTCACAGCCTCAGACCAATTTAAATAATTGGTTCCGTTCAACTTACGATTTTTAGCGGTTGTGGTGTAGTCATTGACATGTGTACCAGCAATACAGCAACGAACTAACAACTCACACAAGGGAAACAAATTAACAACACAAATAACTGTAAGGCTTAAATGAAAAACATTAGAATCAGAACAATACTCACGAAAAGATGGACCTTCTCACGAGCAAGAACCCTTGTGGTAACCAATGCTACAACTCCTTAATGTTACTGTGTTTGAGACAAGGCAACCAATAACGGAATACAGTTTATTACGTTCATCCAGTGAAGTCCCGAAGGTTGTGAGTCTCAAGCTAGAACAATCGATGGCCGGCGAAGGTCCCGCGAGGGTCGGCGAACCTCGACGAAGCGCCGGTGATGGTCGACGAGGTTTGAACAGTGGTTGCGGTGAATCAGATCTACGAAACGATGGCTGGGACTCGCAAAGCAAGTCAAGGGCTGGCCGACGAAGCACTGGGGATGGTTGGCGAAGGTCGGCGAACGTCGTGTAAGGGTTGCGGCAACTGGGAAAGGTGGGGGTGGGGGTGGCGGTGGCTGTAGCTGTTAGGATTTGAGACTCCTTTCTTTCTTTCATTTTTTTTTTCCCAGTAGGGAAAATGAGAGAGAAAAAAAAGTAAAAAAAATTGTTTGAACAGATTTATGGAATTAATCTCCCATAACCTGCTCTTGATACCATGTTAAAGTAATGAGAAGACTCAAACCATTGTGGTAGTCTTTCTCTCTATTTATATTGAAAAACAAAGAAACAATATAGCAAACCCTAAACCGTACATGAAACCCTAAATAATACATGAAAGACAGAAATACCCTTTTAACACATACCTTGCGGTGAAGAGCCTCACGCATGCCGCCTGGATAGAGTAGGATATGGGACTTGTTAGATAAGAGCCTATATAAGTTAGTTGGGGAGACAGGTACCGCTCCCATAAGTCTAAATGCATCATACGCTGATAAATCCGGTAATCTTCCTTGTCTCAGCTTCGTGAACGCCATGGGATGTGCTATGCCTCGCAACAGGATATTCCGTTCAGACCAAAAACGGGCTACCAAAGGAGCCAATTCCAACCCTAGCAACATATGATAGCCAACAAACAAGACTGGTCCCTCCAAAGGAATCCCCGCCAGCCCCCTCACAATCTTCCCATTTTCTAAAGTTGACAATAGTACAGGACTGGTAGCCACTTCCATCCAGCTGAATTTTATCACAAAAAGAAAAGATCAGCAATTGAAGTAAAATGTTCCTTCTATGATAACAGAAACAGATAATTCAATGCAAATTTATTCCTGGTATTAGTTACCTGATTGATTCGCATAGTTTTTTAAATTCAGAAGGGGTTGGTGGCAGGTAATCCGAGACATAGTCAATGTGACGAGAACGCCGATAAAAACTAGCACCTTTAATGATTGTTACCAGATCAATGTCATCTTCCTGCAGCCATACACATCAGCAACAAAATAAGCAGGGTATATTTTTAGTTTAGAATTACTAAGAAGTGAAAGACAAACCCCCGAGGACATTGTGTAAGCGTTTATATGGCACTACCAATGACAAGATCCACTCGTATGACAATATTTAACGTGAACCATCTGCTTAGAAATATAAATGAAACGTCCTTGGCAACAGGTTTAATGAATTTTCACATTAAGGTTACAGATTTTCATTTTCATTAAATGTGGATTTTCTTGCCACTTCAACAGAAAAAGTTGGGTGCATGAGAGAGATACTATCATTTAAAGCTAGCAATTGCGCATCCTCTGTTATATGAAACTGGGAACTTCTCCTTTTGTAGAACTATAGGATATTATAGATCATGCTTGGAAAGTATATTTTAAAAGATTACCTTAAGGTTATATACAGAAAACAAGGGGATAGCGCCGGAGTTTTTTTTACTTTATTTTACTTATTATTATGCATATGCATCTTCTTACACAATGGATCATAACTTTTATGTTATTGGAGTGCAATTTTTTTTTTTTTTTTTTTTTCATATTATGGAAAGAGAAGGACAGAGTCATCCTACCAGGAAAAGGGCGTGACCACTTTCATCAAATTTACGAATCTCACACTTTGGCAGCAAATGACGAAGTCTTACGCCTTCCTCTTGACTTGGTAGTAACTGATCCTTCCCGCTACAAAGAAAAAAAAATTAATAATAATAATTGCAAAATGAGTAGTACTGTAGTTATGAAGGCGTCGTTCATTTTGTTATCAAAGTTGCTTTGGCGGCTGACCATCTTCAAAACCTTAATATATACACACACACACACACACATTGTGCTGTTTTTAACATTGTAGCATGTTGTTGGGTACGGTGGAATAGATTTAAATCCCATGGGAATGGAATTGAATTCTGAAGGATGCGCGCCTATTCAAAATTGGATTCCATTATCCCGGGATTGGATTTCACTACTGTGTACCAAGCATCATGCAAGAGCATATTCTAATCAGGCATCGAAAGACTCGAGAGTCAAGGCTATTATCTGAGAACACAAGACAGCACCTGCTTTCTAGTATTTTGGTTAATTTCACAAAATCAGAAAGATATTTAAATTGTTCAGCATTAGCATGCGAAAATAGGATTGAATGAAGATGATGTAGGGTGCGGACCTGCAAAGTAACAATGTCTGTGCCTTGACTGCATGCAGACGTGAATTAGCATATGTAGAAGCTGATTTAAGCATCTTCAGCTTCCATAGGAGTGTTTCTGTAGGCAAAGCTTCAGCCATGACCTGTAACGCTATGACAAACTTAGAATCCAATCAAAAGATGAAAAAAAATCAATATGGAATCTTCCGAAATCTGAATCTTACAGAAAGGTAAGATATCAACGCAGTAACACTTTGTGAAACTTCCCCTACTGTTTGCTGCAAAGGAAACCCTTTCTCCAAAGTAGCCGTCACCATCCTTGAAGGAATACCTAATAGGAAGTTTCTGGTTTCATTAGTTTCATAATTCATAGATAGTTAATTTTGTGAAAGAACTAAATAAATTTCCCCTGACTTGGACAAATGAAAAGTCTGACAGAATCAGTTCCCAAAATACGTACTACATGAGAAATTAAAACATAGATTATCCCAAAATAATCCTGCAGAAGTGATGTAATGTTGGCTATTTGATTAGGAAAAAGGTCAATGATAGAATGAAGAAACAATGAAACTAAGAGCTCACAAGAGCTTTATGAGTTCAGCAATGCTTGTTCACCAGTAAAACCACGCAATTCCTACCTAAAGCAACGATATAAGCAGCTGAATTAGGCTGGACTTTGGGAGAGTATTTTTTCATTGCGTGAACACGACAAAATAAACATTTGGAAGTAAAAAAAAGCATAGAGAGTGTGTGTGACTGGTGAAAATTAGACTGAACCCAAGAGTTTTGGTTAGTCACTAAACTTAAGCAATCAAAGCAAAACTCCTGGCGTCATACGTCCAAATTCATTGGAATGAAGTATAACAACAACAAAAAAAAATAAAAAAGAGTGAACCTAGGTACCAATAATCTTTCAGCATACCAAACAAGACGTAAGAGTTCTCCATTGATCAATAATCTTAATCTATCAAGGTAAAACCTCCCAACTTAGCTTCACATATTTACATTTGTTGGAATGAAGTATAGCCTTTGTTTCGAAAGAAATGTGTAACAGATGTGTAGAGTAAGGAGTTCCATAGTGCTCCAAAGTGAGATGTTGCATGTAGTGCAAACGTCAAGTACATATACGAGGAACAAAGGAAAAACCTGTCGTTAAACTGAGTGCATAGGGGACAGTAAATAGGAGCTGTTCGGGCATGAAATCTAATAAAGGTAGCAGAGGCTGCAACTGGGACTTGCCGAAACACGTGGCTGTCAACAAAGCATCATATAGAAATTCCATTCAAGATCGATTATAGGCTCCCGGAGAGAAGTAAAAAAAAATGTAAAAGAAAAAAGAGAGATAGAACACATAAAGAAATTGTCACCTGGGTTAGCCAAAATCAATATGAGATCAATGTCAGGGTTACGTGCGGCAATAGCTAGTGCAAGGCATCCCCCAAGAGATTCTCCCACAAGATAAATGGGACTCTTTGGTGAATGGCGGCAGTACTCAGCCCTCACTGTTCTTTCAACCAGCTTCACAAGGTCTGGACCATAACAAATTGGGAAAGCCATCTAAGCATCAGATTCACCCTTCAACAAAACTTAAACAAAACAAAAAAAAAGAAAGAAAAGTATTCAAATGAAAAGAAGGAAGCAATGTCTGAAAATTTGGAAAAGAATTAGAAACATCAAGCACTTGTATCCCAAACTAATGCATAGAGAAAACAAAAGCATCATGCATGATGATAAAGCCAAGAAGACGCAGAGCACCGTCCGTATAATAAATTATGAAACTGGTCAGTGATGATGCAAATGTGTGCGCTACTAGTTTTCTTCTATTTTTTCTATCAAAAAGCAAAGGTAAAAATGGGAACATCAATATTTCTGTTCTAAGCTACTCTAACAAGTTTAGAACGCACAATATGTTAGTGCTACTGGTCTTTCGTTTGAGAGAGAGAGAGGGAGAGACCTGTAAATGTTGTTCGATCCGAAGTGGGAATATGCAAACACCAAATGTCAAACATCCTTCATTTAGGAGGGAACAAAGTACGTATGAGGAGCAGAATGAATCAAAAGTTCATAGAAATGAAAAGAAACAATGAATAAATGATTTAACAGTTTGAATTTGGCTTACTCTCCAAGTCTCTTATGTTGCAAAATAAGTCCAAGACCAACACCATCAATCCCTGGATAATTCCTTTTTAATTAACCTGGAGATAAAAAGATTCATACTATGCATCTGCGAATAGCGAAAAGAAAAATAGAAAAGAAAAGAACCAGGTAAATAGAGCATTAGCGGAGAGTTTTTTAAGCGCGAGCGGCACTCCGAGGGCGAGAACCAACGAGGCGGTCCACCGTCCGATCTCATCAATTCCTTCGATCCTTCAAAGTAATCCTTCGAGCTCAAAGGTTCGACATCAGGCTCAGTCTCCATAAAACCACGAGGTTCCGTCATCCTTTCGACTTCCGAGCCCTTGTCAAAGCCGCCTTTTTCGGAGGTCCTGTTCGCGGGTTGTTCCACCCGCATAGCTGATCGCCATGTAGTACTCGTTGCTGAAACTACTAGTTTAGCTTTGGAACTTCCGGTCGTCAGCGATGTGTGGCGGCGGAGAACCGGCGAGAACCCTGAAGCGACTGCGCCAGCTCCGGTCGCCGCCATGGGACAACCAGCCACTTGACAGGGGAGGTTTGAGTGTCAAAGACTCTACCATCAGTGTGGAGGTTGGACTAGTAAAATTTTGGATTTTAGTATTGGACAATGCATCTCTCGCTGTCTTATTGCTGTGTGCGCTTCTTGTTCGACATCATAATTGTCCAAACAAACATTTTATTCTACGTCACGTGTGTACACTGTACACCACTACATAATAAAAATAATTAAGATAATTTTTTTTCTTTACTTTAATTTAATATATCATTTCATTTTAAAAATTTATATTTTATCCCCTTATACATTTTAAATAAATTAAAAGAAAATTATAAAATACAAAAAGACAATATTATCCCTATTATAATTACTTTATATTTTTTTTTCTTTTGTTCTCTCTCTCTCTCTTTTTTTTTTTTTTCTTTTCCCTATTATTTTTTTTTTTCATTTTCAATCCTCTTCAGCGTTTTCTCTCGAATTGCAAGTAAGAACATGGCGATGATAAAAGCCTTAATCAACGCTCAATCTAATATTGTATGAATGAATCGACACATGCAAACTTAATCAACAAAAATATCCTCAATCATCGTCTTTTCTCTAATTCTCGATTTGGATATATTTTGAAAGTTTAAAATTATTGTTGGATTTTTTATTTGAATTTCGTTCATTAATTACATGTTCAGATTCAATTTAAGGCAATGAAATCAACCAAAAACCTTCCATTCTAATCACGAAAATTGTAGGATTTGAACAAATATGATTTTGGGAGTTTTCCTGCACGTGTGCTACAAGCTATGGATTTTTTCTAAAACAAAAATAATATTTAAATTTTTTTTTTTGTATTGGGCTGTCGTTCATGTGGTCTATTGAAATTTATTTCTTAAAAATAGGTGATTTTCTAAATTTTTTAAAACTAAAATCGAAATGTGAAATTTTAAGAAAACAAACACAGCCTCCACGACCCTTTATATATTGGAATGTTTCTGCCCAAAGCCCAAAGCTTCCTCATTCAGCCAAGCCCAGCCTGATCTCACAAATCGCGAACGAAGTGTTGGTCTTCCATTGAATAAATACTTGAGCGAGCTAAGGCAATCAGACAGATTTTGCATTCTCTCTCTCTAACAGCGTTGGTTCTCTGTACTCTCCCGCTGCAATGGCAAATGCGATGGAGACGTTTCTGATCTCTCTCCTTATAACTCTGTTCTCAATTTCGTCAACGTTTGCTAGCTCGGATGGCCCATTCGTTGTTGCACACAAGAAGGCCACACTCAACAGGCTCAAGTCCGGCGCCGAACGTGTCTCTGTGTCGATTGACATCTACAATCTAGGATCGGGGTACGTTCTGAATTCTTCCATCTTAGATCTAGTGCTTTTCTCCCTCCATAGATTGGCAAACTATTTCGTTCTTCCTAATCTTTTCAGCTTGCCTTTAGATGTGATTCATTTCTGGTTTTGATTGCATCTAGTACCAGCAGTTGTTGTGACTATATTGTTTCAGTTTGTATTGCTGCCTTTTGGCTGGGTGAAATTGGTTCTTAGCTCAATACGTCATGTAACTTCTCATGCAGTTATGTTATATCAATAGATTGTTACTTGCATATTATTTCAAAAGTGCCTTCTTTGAAAATTTTGCTTTGCCTTATAACTTTTATACAATAAAGTTCAACAGTGCTGAGCGATCACTCACAATCGCAGTTAGCTTCAGAACATAACAAGCTCAGGAAATGATCTAAGTTGTTTAATTTTAATTTTATTTTTATTTTTATTTGTTCCCATGTTTATTGCTTACGAATTTTTATTAATTTGCATGCCTATTTTGTTTCAGTACCCAGTACATCAGTTTTTATTCGGACTTTCTAAAGTTGATTGTTGAAATATTTCTTAGCTTACCTTTCTACTTGTGGATTACTTTTGTTGCAACCTCAAGATAACCACATGCGAGTTGATTTCAGTTGAAGATTGACTAGTTTTATTCTGAACTTGAATATGCTGTTGTTATTTCACCGTCTCAAGTATTCAAATGACCTCAAACCGTCTGTATCAATTCTCACCCGAATACGCCAAGATCCAAGTCCAAATCACCAAAATAAATCTCTAATCCTTTCTATGTCCCTGATAATTCCCTTGATTTCTTTTTTGTATCCTTAAAAACTTACAGAGATTGTCTGTTCCAACACAAAAAAACTTACGAATAAGATTTTTTCACTATTCCCCTCAAGATTATTAGGCTGGACGGTAGGTTGTTGTTAGCCCCTAACAATGCTGGATTGAGAAATGACATGAACTTGGTACATTTCCTCCCCGGGCTTGGTGCTAGTGCCTAGCAATACTCGCCAAGGCAGTGGTAGCAAAGTGGCACAAGCTTGGAGCATTTTCTAAACGGACATGGTCCATGTGCTAATAAGGCGCTGATGCCAAAATGCACGGAGGTTGACCCTAGTAGGCACAATCGATGGGAGAGGACAAAGGTTTGGTTAGAAAAATGTTGGAACGATGGTGCCAAGATGGGGTAACTTGGCACAAATGTGAGCTGGCTAAGGCAAAGGTGTTGGCCGTTGTTGCCAACGCCATTATGGCTCTTTAAGTATTCTAATGTCTACTGTTGCCGCTTTTATATTTTTGCTTCAAGTATTATAAGGTGACCCCTTCCCTTGAAGACCCTCGGTGTGCCTATGAACCATGCGTGCGATGGGATGTCGTTACAACAAGGTAAAGTATAAGTCATGTCTTACACGTGATGGGAAGCTTATGGCATGCCTAACCCAAGAATTTCAGAATGGAACGGAAACTGGGGTGTTGCGCGATGGCATACAAGGGCTTTGTGGGACAATGTTGGTGGGAATTGAGCGTTGCTAAAATTAAGCTTAAGATGATCATAGGAACGATGCTAGAATCATTGTTCATGGGCGTGGCATGACACTGGGCAAAATCTTGGCACGGGGCCAAGGCAACGAGCATCACCATGCGCCAACAAAAATACGGTATTGTGGGCAACCCTGGTGGGCATTGGGTGGCGTTGGAACGAGGTGCTTGGCAAGCGTTGGCAAAATAGGACGTCGTCGGGCAATGCTGGTGGACATTCGGCGACATGAAACCAAGGGAAGACCTTGGCAATCCTACATGCGGTGCTAGGATTGGGTTTATGACTAGTTGTTGCGGTCATGCGGGGCGAATGTGGGTGCAATGCCATGTTCTGGTTGTGGTCATGCGTGCGGCATGATTAGTCGTTGGGGCACAATGATCGAATTATGATGCAATGATGATGGGCGTAAAGCTAGCTAGAGGCTTGGTGTTGCTGTTACATAGTTAAGGTGCATGAATTTGGCTAAGTAAGGGTGAACTAGTACAAGTGCCTGGCATGTGGGGGCAGTTGCATGAATCTGCCCACAGATTAGCCTGGGTAACTACCAGGCTTTCATGACGAGAGACCTACCAGTCCAACAGTTTCCAGCCCATGATTCTAGCAGTTGGGGGTGTCAACTGCTTTTTTCTTTCTATAAATTCGGTTTTGACTTTTGAGTGTCAAGTTCAATCAGCAACCCTTGACCGGAAATTGTGTGTGTTTCCTTGTTTTTCCTGAGTAATTAAACCGAGGTTGGTTTTGGTGTGTAGAAAGCTCTAATGAACAATGTATTATGAGTTAAAGTAAAGTTGTAAATAATCGAAATATAGGTAATATTCATAAATAAAAATAAGGCGGATTTGTGGATTGGTTTCGTGGTTTGTCTTTCCGGTTAAAATTTTGAGACCTGAAACCGAAATTGCTCGGTTTTTATTTATTTATTTTCTTCATCAAACTCAACCCTAAACCATGTAGAACATGATCAAACCCGAACTATTAGAATTGGTTTGGATACCCAACAATTCAGTTTTTAGTCCTTTTTTGTCACGAGTTCCACTAGTGCGGGTCCTCCATGTGGTTCTCAATATCAAGATTATAATCAGGTCAAGGTTTGAACTCTGAAATAACAATTCTAGGTTATGTAACGGTCACAGGTTAATGGTAGTCTTCGTATCATTCACATTGTAATTGGAATCAAATGAAGTGGTTGTCGGAATTTCTAGTTCTTACTCGTGTTCTAAATATCATTTTGTCACATTTAAATTATATTTTCAAATGTAGCTGAACTTTTTAATCATTACGATTCTCAATTGGTAAACTTAAATTTGCCACATCTTAAATATTTTTTTGAGTCTATGGCAGTTAACGAATTTTCTACTCGTTAGAATTTGTAAATAACAAGGAATACAAATATTTAAACCCTAAACTAAAATAATAACCTATTAGAGAAGTGTTGTTAGATATATAAAAATCAATTATAAAATAGAATGAAAGTCAAAGCATATATTGTGCTCCTATGGGTAGAATTTTCAGCCAACTTTGGCTGAATATTCTTTATCATGGGATTGGATGCTTGTTGATCAATTCTTCAGCAAATCTGTTGTTTGCTGTGACCATCTTAGCATCTTGAAATTATTTCAAGCAATCGTTGGTTTATGGTATTTAATGGAAAGTGGAAACCATTCTCCTTTGCTACGGTTACATATGTAGAATGGGTTGTTGCCTCTGTATTAAGTTGATTGAATTTTGGTGGTGATAGTATGGTTTGTGATTATGTTCAGGACCGCGTATGATGTAAGTCTCACTGATGATAGCTGGTCCGGGGAGGTGTTTGATTTTGTTGGGGGCAACACTACAATGGCGTGGGAAAAACTTGATGTGTGAGTTCCATATTCCCAGTCATGGCAGCAAATTAGTTTGTTGAAACCATTCATTCTTTCTTATTGACTCTTGTTTGGTTGGGTTGGCAGTGGGGCTACTCTGTCTCACTCGTTTGAATTGGAGTCGAAAGTGAAAACAATGTTCTATGGTGCACCAGCGCTGATCACCTTCCGCATCCCCACAAAGGCCGCTCTGCAGGTTAGAGTTAGACATTGCACACTTGTTGTTAACATGTGTAAGTCCTCCTGATTGTTTTGTTTTTTTGTTCAGGAGGCATACTCTACTCCAATAATGCCGCTTGAGATTCTTGCTGAAAGGCTTCCCGTGAAGAAGTTGGAGTGGGTAAGAATCATAATCATAATCTTCTTTTATGTATTGTTATGAGGTTTAGAGTTTAGATAGATGGCATTCACTGATAACAATGTTTGTGCTGTTATTGCATGGGATTGGGATGTGTGGCCAAATTTGATCAGGCAAAGGTATGAAATGTGATACTATATATACTAAGGTGTGTGAATTCTGGGAGAGCTGACTTGGTCTTGGGCTAACCTCCTAATAATTGATGTGCAGAGAATGTTGGGGAAGTATGGTTCGTTGATATCTGTGGTGTCGATAGTGGTTCTGTTTGTATACTTGGTTGCAACCCCATCAAAATCCAGTGCGGCAAAGGGAAGCAAGAAGAAGCGTTAGAGATGATGAACTTGAAGCAGGCTGGCTTCCCAATCGGCTTTACGTCTTTTTTCTTCTTTTTTGTTTTTGTTGAATAACTAATTAGATGTTAGTTACGTCTAGAGTCTGGTTTGGCCCATCAATATTTGTGGACTGGAGGGTAGAAATTTGATGCTAAATGCTAACACTGGTTTTGATTGAATAATAATCGATTGACAATATTATAAACTAAAATGTGAAAAATATAAAATTACCAATTTATCTTTTATTTTTGTAAAAACAAAATAAAAATGTTTTAATGAAAAAAAAACACCACTATTCCAGAGAAGTTTAGATTCGATTTAATTTAGGGTTCAAACCTGCAACTAAAAGGAGAAAATTAGTGTGAATTTTAAATAGAATAGTTAAAATACAATTAGTTCCGAGACCGAGCGAGGGATAACGTCACGTCAGGTGGAGAGACTTTTGTTACGTGCGAGTTAAGAAGACCTCTTACTAGCAGCCCTACCACACCCTGCCACGTAGTCTCTCCATCTTTCCACCAATAAAAATCAAGCGTAATTACGGAAATAACCCCGCCATTCATTCATTTCTCTTTCTTTTATTGGACAAAGGACGTGCACCATAATGATGGGTAGCAACAGAACAGAGGCAGCCTGGCGGGCATCCGCATCCTAATACCTTCTTCTTCAACTTCAAATTCCTGATCGATCATTGATTTCACCTTTTTCCATTTTTCAAGGGAAGAGAAAAGGAGAAGATGAGTTATGAGAGAGTTCACCATGATCCTTACCCTCCTCCACCCCCGCCAGGTTCTCATTTCATGCTTATCCCGTTTGCGTTGCATTTTCCTACCTTTTTTTTTTAAGGGTTTTTATGCTCTCTGAATCATCTCTATTCACACCCCCAATTTAATTATGTAACTTCATTAAAATCTTCCCCCCCCTTTTTTTTTTGGGAAATGCAACAGGGTATGGTTCGCCGTATCATCCTTACCCATCGGCACCACCACCTTATGAAGGATACCCTCCTCCACCACCACCTCCTGCTTCCGCTGGGTACCCTTATCCCCCACCAGCCCCTCGTCCTGGAGGCTATCAAGGGTACTTCGGTGGAGGATACCCTCCTCCTCCGCCTCCATCCCATGTTTACCACTCTGATCATTACCATCAAGACGACACTGGGTGCTCCTCTTTCCTGCGAGGCTGGTATGCCATCTTTATCTCTTCTTCTTCTTCTCTGTTTTCTTTTAAATTTCATTCTTGTTATGCATATGCTCACCTTGACACGCGGGAATGCACATAATCCTTTTTCATTGGTGGTAACTAGTCTAATAAAACGGAAGTATCTTCACGCCGGGAGGGCTAACTTTCAAAATTGAAACTTGCCTAGATCAATGAGACCTTGTAAGTTCAGTGGTCAAAAAGCAATCAGCTTTGATATGACATATCGTTTGCTCAATGTATATTGTGTATTCTAAGAATACCAAACTATTGTTGTTGTAAGCCATAAATTTATACATGACCTTCAAGCTTCATGAATCCAAATGACATGCCATCAATTATATTGGCTGAGTGGGCTTTGTAAAGGAACCATCAAGAGTAATATTTGAAATAGTATCCAAAGGAGAGGTTTTTGGACTCTCGGTGCACCCAATAATAACAATTGGCAATCAAATAGATGATGCTAATGATTATATAGTTTCTTTTGGCCCTAATGTCCAGGGGAGGAGGACAGAGTGACAGTTAAATAATATATTATCATTTATGGTGTTTGGAGTTACTGTGTTATTTGTCTTTGAGGAGGGAGATGCTAACACAATTGGCAATTATAGTTTAAGTCTCCTGCTGTGGAGGGGGCTCCCTTCCAGGTCTTCTTCATTTCCTTTCTAATCTTTTCTTTCTGGGGGCCAAACAAAGGCATTCCATGTTGCCTGCTATCGGGCAGCTACGCATATATGAGAATATTCACTGCATGGATGACATTCTGTGAATTCATTCACACTCTAATTTTCTATTTTAGTCGCTATCTATTTAGACTTCATTCACCTTATTTTCTTCATCTATGCATGAACACTTCATGAGGTTCATTGTTTCTTACCAGATAATCTTTCACTGCTCAAAGTCTCAAACAATCTCTTGAGGGTTCATTGTCCTCCCACATTTAAAACTCTTGTTAATGTACCGAAAAGAAAAACATGTTATCCCCTCTATCTTTTCCCCATTTTCTTTATTTTCGATTAAGCTTTTATCCCACTTTTTGGACAACAACAACAACAGCGACTAAGCTTTTATCCCACTTATGTAGGGTCGGCTACATGAATCCATTTACGCCATAGTGATCGATTAAGGGCCATCCCCTCCGTCATGTTTAATGTCATCAAATCATTTCTAATAGTCTTGTCTATCGTCTTCTTAGGTCTATCTCTCCCTCTAGTAGCTCCCTGCACTTGATTTAAATAATATTTTCTCATTGGTACTTCTATGGGTCTTCTATACACATGCCCAAATTATCGTAAACGATTTTATCTAATTTTTTCTTTAATGGGTGTTATTCCTAAATTCTCTCTAATAGTTTCATTCTTAATTTTATCCATTCTTGTCTTCCCACTCATCCACCGCAATATCCTCATTTCTGTCACCCCAGTTTTGTGGACATGATTCGTTTTTACCGCCTAACATTCAGAACCATACAGAAGCGCTGGTCTTATAGCAGTTTTGTAAAATTTTCCTTTAAATTTCAACGGGATTTTACGATCACAAATCACCTCAACTGCATTTCTCCACTTTAACCAACCTGCCTTGACTCTATGCGTAATATCCTCCTTGATTTTGCCATTACTCTAAATCATTAAACCTAAATATCTAAAAGGATCAACCTTTGGCACCTCTTCATCTCCAGTTTTGATCGCACCACCATCTCTCCGGGCATTACTAAAATTGCAATGTATGTATTCCGTTTTGCTTCTGCTAACCTTCAAATTCTAAAGCTTATCTCCATCTTTCTAATTTAGTATTAAGATCTGTTCTACTATCGTCAACTAATACTATGTCATCCGCAAACAATATACTCTAAGGTATTCCATCTTGAATATGTTTTGTGAACTCATCCATCACCAGAACGAAGAGGTAAGGACTTAAAGATGATTAGTAGGAAATGCATAAGTATCACCTCTTCCTGTTCGAACACGAGTGACAATACCTTCATACATATTCTTAATTACCTCGATGTACACATTGGATACCTGTTTCTTTTCTAGCACCCAACACAAAATTTCTCTGGGTACCCAATCATAAGCCTTTTCTAGGTCCACAAATACCATATGTAAGTCTTTCTTCTTTTCTCTATATTTTTTCATTAATCTCCTGAGTAAATAGATAACTTCAGTGGTTGATTGGCTGAGCATAAATCCAAATTGGTTATTTTCTATGCTCGTTTCATGTCTTATTCTATATTCTATTATTATCTCCCAAAATTTCATAGTATGACTCATAAGTTTTATACCCCGATAGTTCGTGCAACTTTGAACATCTTCTTTGTATTTATAGATGGGCACTAAGATACTTTTACTCCAGTCGTCAGGCATTCTTTTAGTCATCAAAATATCATTGAAAAGTCTAGTCAATCACTTTATCCCAATATCTCCCAAACTTTTCCACACCTCTATAGGGATTTCATCTAGCCTTACTGTTTTTTCAATTCTCATTTTACTTAGTACTATTCTAACTTTCGAAACCCTAATTCTTCTATGAAATCTATAAATCTTATCTGAAGATAAACTAGGTAACTCTAGTTTAGATTCTTCGGCGTTATTCTCATTAAATAAATTATAAAAATAATTTCTCCATCGTTCCATAATCTTCCCATTCTTCATCAATGTCTTTGATGCATCTGACACTTCCAATATCTCTAGTCTTTCGTTCACGTCGCCTAGTAAGTTTAAATATATCCTTCTCTCCCTCTTTTGTATCTAACTTTTGATACAAATTATCATACGCCCTAAATTTTGATTCCTTAATTACTTTTCTCGCCTCCATTTTTGCATGTTTATACTTCTTCAAACTCTTCCTACTTCGATATTTTGGCCATTCTTTATAAGCTATTTTCTTGTCCCAAACAACTTTTTGGACCTTTTCATTCCACCACCAACTTTCTTTATATTGTGGTCCTCCTCCTTTATCAACTCCTAAACTTTTCTTCCTATCTCTCTAATACGACACGCCATATCTGTTTGGCCCCAAGTTGATTCACCTATTCTAGAAGGAAGGGTAAAATGGAGAGAGGAAAATGGTGTGGTTATGTTTGTTATGCTGTTTTACATTATGTTTTAGAGTTGATTATGGGAGTAGGATATAAGGAGAAGGTTGACACTGTTGAGGGCATTGAGAAATTGCTAATTGTTTTGGATTGAGCTCAGATCATTTGGAGAGTTCCCAAGCCTCTCGAATGCTTGGTTTATCTTTGTTATTTTCAGTTGTTCAATAAAATACCATAGCTACTGTTCAGTTCTTATCAAATTGGTATCAAGAGCACGTACCTGGGTATTGTTGTTCGACCAATTGAAGAAGATTACTGTTAGATGTTAATCATCGTCTTCATCATTGACGACTGATGTTCATCAATTGATTTTCCTTCTCATCGCTACTGCTCTTCATCGTCGAACTCTCCGATTGCAGTTCATCTGGCTTGTCTATCTAGGTCAGCTCGTTTATTGCCTTAATTCTCGCATCTAGTTTTCTTGACTTCAATTCTCGATTTCAAGAGACAACGTTATATCGAGTCTTGATTCATGATTTGACCATCGTCGTTGCCGTTGGCTTGATTGTTTTCACTGTCGTTGTTCGATCCTTGATTCATGATTCTTGTTTTCACTGTCGTCGATCTTATTGTCTTCGTCTTCGTCTTCGCATCTCGCTTCTTCGATTGCGATTAAGGATATATATTCGATTCAGATCCGTCGGCTTCTTCGGTTCGATTATCGATCGATTTGCAGACGTCATTCAAATCAATTGTCGATTCATCGTCATTTTTTGCACCTTCGTCGAGTTGCAATCTGTAAGATCGATCATCGTCAACCTTTTGTGGCATGCATGTTTGATCTTGAATAATTGGAGATGCGATCTGAAATTGAGCTGCGATCTTGAAATTAGTTGAGTTGCGATCTGAATCAGCTCATCTATTTGTCGTTTGTGATTGATGATTCAGCTCCGGATCTTCTTTTTGGTTGATCGATTGATGTTTGCTTCACCGTCGCTCTCGATGGTTGTCGCCGAATGAGGATAGCGCTTCGTTTGAGAATGTGACCTTGTTTCTGTTTAGCTACTGTATCAATCATTTAGTCGATTGTTGTTACTGTTTTAGGTACTGTATACTGTTTAGCTACTGTTTCTGTTTAATGGATTACGATCATTGAAGTGTGAGGATCAATCACCGATTTAGATCTGTATTGTCCCTTCAGACCAATTTGATTAATGTTGGTCAGCGTTTGGATACGATGGAGGAGAACCAGAAGGAAATTCAACAGGAAGTAGGATCGATGATGGAAGAGATGCAGAAAATTAATAACAGACTAGACCAGCTCCTTGAGTAGAGGAAACTCAACAGGAAGTAGGATCGATGAACGAAGAGATGCAGAATATTAATAAAAGACTAGACCAGCTCCATAAGTACTATGAGGATTCAGCTCGACATGTTTCGTCTTCGTCGACTGGCAAAGTGACGGAGGCTAGGGTGCTCAGACCGATGGTGGGAGGTTCACAAGCAAATGAAGGTAACCCAAAATTTCCCAAACCGATTACCCATCTTCCCGATTCGACGACCCACCATTTCGATTTGTGCTCAGATTTCCGATTTCAAAAATTGGAGATGCCTTCGTTCGACGGAACCAATCTCGATGGTTGGATCTTGAAGGCCGAACGCTATTTTGCTCTCCACCAATTCACGAACGACGAGAAGATTAAAGCGGCGGTCATCGGCTTCGAAGGTGACGCCTTACTGTGGTACCAGTGGGAAACCAAGCGTCGATCCATCACGCCGTGGGAGGAATTGAAGATCCTATTGCTGAAGCAATTTCGTTTAGCGCAAATGGGGCCGCTTCACGAGCAATGGTTGGCGTTGGAGCAAACTGACAACGTCCGTGATTATCGCAGGAGGTTTATCAAATTTTCAGCGCCGTTGGAGGATTTGTCGAAGGAGGTCGCTCTTGGAAAATTCATCAAAGGGTTGAAGCCCAACATTCGGGCCGAGATACGGGTTATGCAGCCTACCGATTTGGGTTGGGCCATGAATTTGGCCCAGAAGACTAAAGCAAAATTGTGGGTGGCCTAGTCTGTCAATCCCAATGCTTCAAAGATTGTTGCTGATCCATCATAAGAAATTCGACCCAACCAATTTTGAAGCCCAACAACTTGGATCAGCCCATTGCTTCATCAAACCCAAAAGAAAAAAAATCAGGTTGCTAATTTGTTTTTTGGCTCAGAAGAAAGAAGAAAAAACTTGGGTCGGGCCGTGGATAATTCTAATCCTAGCAATATAAGTTGTTTTGCACAATTTGGGATTTTTACTTGATTGATTTTGGATTGTTCTAAAACAGCCTACAGTGGTAATCCTTACTTTGCTTTTCGCATTGCACTACTCAAAGCTCACAATGATCACTGTGGTCGGTCTAAAAGAATGGTGTGGAATCCCGGAAAGCTGCCAATGACAATAGTAATAAACTTCACCTTGAGGACAAGGTGAATGTTTAGGCGGCGGGTAATGTTAGGCCCCAAGTTGGTTTACCTATTCTAGAAGGAAGGGTAAAATGGAGAGAGGAAAATTGTGTGGTTATGTTTGTTATGCTGTTTTACATTCTGTTTTAGAGTTGGCTATGGGAGTAGGATATAAGGAGAAGATTGACACTATTGAGGGCATTGAGAATTTGATAATTGTTTTGGATTGAGCTCAGCTCATTTGGAGAGTTCCCAAGTCTCTCGAATGATTGGTTTATCTTTGTTATTTTCAGTTGTTCAATAAAAGACCATAGCTACTGTTCAGTTCTTATCAATATCAATGCACATTTTATTCATATCCTCATATTTCTTCCGTAACTCATCATTGCTAATTTTATCCTTAAACAACTCCATCTTTTCACCTCTTAGATCTCTTCAACGTATCCTTGCCTACCTATTTATCTTAGATTCTCGTTTCCACCCCTGAAACTTTAGATCGATTATTATTAGTTTATGTTGGGTAGCAATACTCTCTTCGGGTTTGACTTTACAGTTTTTACATATTAAACGATCACTCGTTTTAGCAAGGACAAAATCTATCTGGTTATTCCTTTGACCACTCTTAAATGTGATAATGTGCTCATCTCTCTTCCTGAAACATATATTTAGAAGAACTAAATCGTACGCCATAGCAAAATCTAAAATCATCTCATCCATTGTATTATTCTCCTCAAATCCATAATCACCATGTACTTACTCGAAAGTCCCCATTTCCTTCCCGATATGTCCATTCAAGTCTCCTCCAATAAATATTTTTTCTTGGTTAGGTATATTTTGAACGACTTCGTCTATCTTCTCTCAAAATTCTCGTCTAACATTTTCTTGCAGTCCAATTTGGGGAGTCTATACACTAATAACGTTAATCACCTCTTCTCCAAAATTCTCGTCTAACATTTTCTTGCAGTCCAATTTGGGGAGTCTATACACTAATAACGTTAATCACCTCTTCTCCAATCACCAATTTTATACCTATCATCCTATCGCTAATTCTCCTAATATCAACAACGCTATCCTTTAAATCCCTATCTACCATGATGTCCACCTCATTCCTATGTTTATCCTTCCCCGTATACCATAATTTATACCCCGTACTCTCAATTTCTCTAGACCTCTCTCCAACCCACTTAGTTTCCTGCAAGCATAGAATATTAATCCTCTACCTATTCATGACGGCCACCAATTATCGAGTTTTACCCGTCAGCGTTCCTATATTCCACGTTGCCAACCTAAGTCTATTCTTATGAACTAACTTCTTTATCCGCACCCGTCCACCATATACGAGAAAAATACATTTACAGAGATATACATGGAGGGTTAAGGTTAGGGTTTGGTTTTCCTAGTAAGACTCGGGTTTAACATACATTATTAACAGACAACACCATCCATCACCATTAAAACCACCACCCACCACAAGTCTCTGTTAACATTACCATCCACCACCATTAACACCACCACCACCACAAGTCTCTGTTAACATTACCGTCCACCACCATTAACACCACCACCCACCTCAAGTCTCTGTTAACGGCCCCACCCACCACCACAGTCTCTTTCTGAACAGCACAACCCACCACCACAGTCTCTACAGGGAGAGTTACCAAATCAAAGTCAAAATCCAGAATTGAGTAATCTGCTCTATGATGAACTTTTGAATTTATTGACTAAACTTGGTACATAACGAAGAACAAGTCTTAGTTTCATCAACCATGTAGTTGAGTTGTTTCGCAGCCGGATTGAAGTCAATCTCATAGGCTAGGTTGCTATTAACCAAATAGTTTACTATTCCTTTATGAACGTGTCAACTTTTGAATTACTCATATTCTTCAGATAAGTCAGTTTAGTAGGAAAGTTGTTTTTTGATAGTATCACAGTATTCTTTGTCTGAATATATGTATGGAAGATTGGAAGGGAAAGAATAGTACATAATGTCAAGGGTCCTCCATGATCTATTGATCACTCAAATATAATACAATTTTTTCAGTACTGGGATACTAATGTAGTACAATACTAAAGTGGGCTGTCGAACTACAAGGATCAGATTGTAATCGTTAATTTCTAATTATTTTTCTTTCTGTGAAAACGATGGTTGACTTTAGGGAAACGATGGTTGACTTTGGGGTTGGTTATAGAATTGATTTTATACAGCCCTGAAGGTTCACTATAGTAATGATGATTCCCCCACCCGTAAGTGTTTGAACATTGATTATACTTAGTCGCCGGGTAAGATGGAGAAGGATAAACATGCTCTTAAGCACATATGGGATATTGCCAATTGGAAGGATATTGGGTGGTAAGATGAGCTGGACTATAAGACACAATACACGTATAAAAGTTAGGTTGTGGTCTTGAGATGATAAATTGGTCTAACCTCTCATTTAGAGCATCTAACTGACTAGAGAGCCATCAATCACCTAATCCCAGAACAAATATTCCATTGAGTTTTTTTATTTTTATTTTTTATTTGCAAATTGGAATGAATAACCTGAAGTCTTGCTTGAAAGTTTGGACTTATGAATTAGGTCTCAGTCAAACTATTGAACATGCAAAACAAAACTCGTGAATAGAAAAAAAAAAAAGAAAAAAAAAGAGACGAATATATAGAGATGGAGAAAGAAAAATAATTACCGAAACCAACAATTAGCAATGTCAATATCCGGCAATGACGCCAAGAATTTGATCACCCTAAAAATAATATCCCTTTTTCGGTCTTGCAATATTTATGTGTACAGTGCTAAAGTGGGGTGTCGAACAACAGGGTTCGGTTGTAATCATTATTTTTCAAATTTTTTTCTTTCTATAATAAAGATTTAGTTTGGATGTGAAGTTTTAGGTCTAAATTGTAAGAAAATAAAATACTAAATTATGGAAACAGGGTTAGGGGTTATGGATTATTATTCATTTGTTTCAAGAATCATATTGTTTTTATATTTTCTTTTTAACTCACATTGCAAACGAGCGTCCTCAACTACTAGTTAGAACTATTCAGGGGTTTGATTGATTATTCACCTGCATGATTTATTTTCGGCATTTACTTCCTTTAGTACTCCAATTTAGGGTGAATTAAAATCCACGTATAAACCATCCAATTATCAAGAATGCTATTGTATGACCGTTAGATTTCGACCATATGTACAGGATGTCTGGGTGTAACATTCTAAAAACAATTAAATTCAAAACAAAAATATCTATAAGAACTTTCGAAAATAAAATTAACGACGCTGAGACTAAATTAAGATCAAGATTGTCATACAATTGTTTCCACAGATCCAAAATTTAAATTGAAAACATGAAATTATATAAATCCTAAATACATCACCATAATTGTAACCCGATCAAAGGAGATAAGCCGCTCATTGTATTGTAGAACGACATCTTTTTGGACAAGATCCTCAAAATTCTCGTCTTCACCATTTTCTCCCCTAGTCGTCTTTCTTTTAAAAGATGAATGAATAATGAATAAAATGCCTTTTTTCTTTCTTTTATTCGCCCCTAGGTTACCAAAAACGAATCACCCAAATTAGGGGAAAATTTTGCTTTTTAAATTTTCAAAATCATATCTGCTGTTGGGCCATTCTTGCCCGAGTCGTCCGCACGACCTTGTTTGTCGCCCCCACAACTTTTCATGGAAGTCCATCGTCAACTTAAAATCCTCCTATGAACTCCATTTTAGCTATATGTCCACTCGTTGGAAAACATAGAAAGTCTACTTTCATATGCAACTAGTTTCATCTTAAAATTCCAACTTCAAAATTTGTTATGATTGAAAAAGTGCACAACGGTCTGCAATATAATGCCGTAAAACACGACTTTAGTTCTGATTTTTGTAAAACAGTCAAAATATGCCTGAACACAAAAAACGAACTTATTAGAAATAACACACTCAAGAACATAGCAAAATATAGATTTAGGAGTTAAAATAGGTATAAAATTGGGAACAATTATCAATGCCATTCGTAAAATGAAATGGTTGCCAACTCGTAGTGCAATATATGGTGTATCATTCTCTAAAGTTTGAACCATGAGTGGCTCATGTGGTGTATCACCAAAGTGAAGGGTGTGTGACCATAGCAATAGTATAGGAGGATGTTGAAAATTCAATTTGAAGGGCTAGCTTCCGAGCGCCGTTGAGAATAAATTTATATCAAAGTGAGAAGAGGTATTGGGTTTCCCCTTTGTTTAATCCAATTGTTGTGATTTGGAGCCTCTTCCAAGACTTGAATCCCAAATCTCACCATGATGATCAAGTGTTAGGATATACCTTTATGCTTGCAGACAGAGGGTCTTGTATTAAATTGAGCGGATATTTCACTCCTACTGTGGTTGAGATTGCCTTCTCTTTGTTGCAGTTTTACATATGGCGAACTCAACTATGCATTAAACTTAGGTGTATGTTGGATTTGTTGACTGTCTACTTACTAGTTACGCCATGTTTAATAACTGTCTACTACTATTTATGCCACTCTTCAAATGCAGTGATACATATAAATAGCATACATTGATTTCATTTAGATTATTTCTGCTGTTTGTTTTTATGCATATGCAGTTTGGCTGCGCTCTGTTGTTGCTGCGTGTTGGAGGAATGCTGCATCTGGTAATTGATTATGTGACCTGGCTGTACCCCTATCATATTGGATGCTTTTACCTTTCTTTGTACTTTACCGTCCATTACAGTTGGACTGAAGTTTATGATCACAGTCAATTGTCATCTGTGGAAAAAATGTCTCGTGTATTTATTAATCTAATACTATCCTTGTTTGGCTGTGAAGAGATTCGTTCTACTATGTTACTTGTTATGGCTGAATTCTCTATATATATACGGAAAAAAACCCAATAATTTAATTGGTGCTTTAAATATAAGAACATGGTCATCTGCTACCGTGATGTTCTATTAGTTTGATCTGATTGTTTGCTAGCAATATGTGTGGATTCCAATGTATGAAACAGTATGAAATTTTGAACTTGAACCATAAATGGGTGGGATGATACTACAAGAATTTGCGCGTATATATATTGGAGGAAGAGGAAGTTTGTTTTAATGATGCTGGGGGAGCGCAAATATTGCTCATTCTCGTTAAATATTTGCTAGAATCAATTTGGCAAATGATCTAGCAGTCGAATACACGCCTTGATGAAATGGAAGTGGGCATCCAATCTTTATCTACTACACACACCTGTGAACTTACAAGACCACCCTATTTGAAAACAAAAACCCATCACCGCATCTCATCAAACCCAATATTAGGCACGACAGTGGTCTTTGCATAAAAAAAACAACATTTCTTTTTTGACATAAACAAAGAGAATTCACCATCCGACTAGAAATACATGAATTGAGTTCAACTAAATAAAATACAACTAATGAACAATAACATAAAATACAAGGTACAGAGAGGATGGGGTGGGGTCTACAATGTCCACACAAAATCCGGTGCATCCCTCCTAGGCCCAACCAATGTCCGATACAAGTACATCTTCTCCACTTTTTGCCTATCATCATCATCAGCTGCCTGCTCCGATTCATTAATGATCTCCACATTGAGGCTCGGCATCTTCCTTGCTAGTGTCTTGCACGCTCCGAGTGTAACTTCACAGGATGACATCCAAAGGGATCGCATTGTCTCATACTTCCCCATGTCTGCTAGAAGAGCCGCATTACCAAAAGGGCTATCCCTTATCTCTAGCTTTTTAAGCTTCTTGCACCCATTCAACACATACACCATCCCCCTGTCAGTGTCCCCAGCAAATGCAATTGAAAGCATTTCAAGCTGCTCCGCATACATTCCTATATAAAGGAAGAGCTGATCAGTTAGAAGCCCGGACACCGAGAGCCGCTTAAGACCCTTGCAGGACTGAACAATTGCTCCAAACCCTTCATCCAGAGGCTCCATGGTAACTGCATCTGGTACAGTTGGGTTAAGCGTGCACAACCTGAAGCGGATGAAGTTTGGGCAATTCTTGGCTACAGTTATGAGTGCAGCATTCGTCATCTGCTGGCAGAAGTAAAGCAATGAATTTAGCTTGGGGCAACCACTTGATATAGCAATTAATCCTTCTTCAGTAACGGCAGCATTCCCGACTCCATAAAGATCTGATGGAAAGACCCTTAATTCCTGCAGCTCTTTACAAGTGGAGGCCACAACACCTAGCCCTTTGTCTCCAATACAGTCTAGTATCTGTCAAGGGGAATAAAAAGAGAGAGAGATTATGCTAAGAGGTAAAAGGTGTTTTGAATGTTAAAAAAGAGAGGGTTAAGAAAAAGAAAAAAAAAATGAAAAAAAACAAACCCAAAGTCGCTCGAGTCTCCTGCAGTGGCAAATTAGCTTTAGAAGTTCATTACTGTGAATCCCAGGAGCATAGCTCAGGTTGAGGGAGGTTAAGTTGAAGCAAATTGGGTAAATAGCAAGCAAGCAGTGAGGGGAAACGTCTAGAAACCCTGACAGACTCCTAACTGAAGTACACTTCCGGAGAGCAGTCTCAAGATTGCTGTAGGTCTCCAACAGAGGATCATGGACAAAAGATCCTGTTCCCAAGTCAGCCAACTGAGGGGCTTGCACTAAAATTTTCTGTAGAGCATCAAGGGACACAGCATGGTTCAGCCTCAAGCTTCTGAGGTTGCGGCATCTTGCCACTAGCCTCTCAAGAGCTGCCGTATTAACTTCTCCTTTAAGGCATGCAAAATTCAAGGACACAAGTGAGGTGCAACTCTCCGGGAAGCAGCTGAGCCACTGACCTCTGTGATCCTCAACTTCATTTTCTTGCAAATCCAGCTCCTTCAGAAACCTGGATTATCAGAGGGGGGAAAACATTAAATGGGGTCAGCCAGAACATGTCATAAGAACTTCCTCTTCACAAAAGTGACCTAGTGCATGCTCAGTCTGAGTTATTTGTGGCTCCACATACTACTAGCATATGGTGAATGGACTGCCTCTACAATTTTTAGACCATTCAGCTTACTGCTGTTAAATAGGAACTCTGTCAGTGACCATGCCAAGCTATTAGAAATAAATCTCCATAAATCCTCTGTCCACATACACGCATACAGCAACATTTCCGAGCAACAAAAATATGAAACATCAATTGATAAAAGGCAATCCCAAACGCATGAGAAAATATGAACAAGAAATTGTAGTGGACAAACTTTGACATTCTAGGGTCTGATTGTATAGTACGGCATACCAATTGTTTTTGATATTACGTTGAATGAAGCAATGAATCAAGATACGAGCAATAAAATTTTTAACATGCTTGAAAGGAAGCGTTTCAAAAACCTACCAGATCTGTAGCCAAAATAGACAGTAAACCTAACACAACATCAAAATTCTATTATCCAGTTCAATCCATCAATTTTATCACAGGAAAACAAATTCTATAGTCACAGCTAAGCTAAATGCTACTCCGAACTACGTATTAAACAGACTATCCGAGAAGAATTCATCCATAATTACAGGAACGTGGGGGGTAGAAGGAGGCTTATAGAAGAAAGGATGAGTCATACCTGCAATTGGAAGCAATAGCAGCAAGGCCATCGGTAGTAAACCCTTCACAGCTAACTAAAACCAAAGCGTTGAAATTGGGGAAAGAACGAGAAAGAAGCTCCAGGCTTTCATCAGACACAACCATTCTTTTAAGCCTAAGCTCCTCAAGATTTGCACCCCTCTTTGCCAGTAAGTCAACCCATGGATATACAAAACCTCCCCAGTCGTGCGGAACCAAATTGAAATCAGCAAAATGGGGCTTACCTTTCAATGTAAGAGACCTAACCCTAGGAAACCTCGCGATCAATCTTTCCGGACTGATTGCATAGCAATTTCCTATGAAGACCTTTTCTCTACTGAACCTGTCGATTCTGTACCACGATTTGCAAACCAAAGACACCGCATTTCGATCTCGATGTGACGTCAAGAAACCAAATATGTGTTCTAAAACCTCCTCGGGGAAATAATTTATCATCATGCCCTAGAAAAACACACAGAAGTCATAAAGGGGCAATAAATTGCTCGAAGCAAACCTAAAGAAAGATATTTCTTCAGTTTAAAGAGCGATTGCTCAGCTTCGAGAACGAAACACACACAAAAACACTTGGTTTTGACCCTCAAAGCTCCATGGTCAACGTTGATCTACTATGATCAACTGAGATTCTGTAATTTGAAGAATCTGAACTAGATAGAAGCTTGAAAGCTGAAGAGAAAAAATACAGAGAATTGAAGTAGATCTTGTTAGAGATGAGGGTAATTCGATTGAAATCTTCAGACGTGGGACCAGATCTGAAGATTCGTGGAGAAAGCAGCAGCAAAATGGATCATTTTACAACTGTTTGACTTGGGCTAGATCTGAGGGAGGGAACAAAGAGGAGTGAAGTTTTCTGGTGGGGAATGAAATAGGAAAAAGGAGGTACTGGCAATGGATAAGAAAATGGTAGGAAGAAGAAATCATATGCCGTATAAGTATTGCTGTCTTATCATCACCCAATAATCAAATACCGATGATTACAAAACTCGAAATTAAAACAACTAACCGTTTTTCTTCCTTTTACACAAAATATTATCTCAAAAATTAACCGTATAATTTTAAATTACAATCACTAATACTGATTGAATTGTTTTTTCTTTTCTTTCTTCATAATTCAAAACTAAAATTTAACCGTACGTGTGAATATTAAATTTTATGAATATAGACTTTACCCCCATAATGGATACGATTCTACTGCTTTTGAAAACAGTCTTTTAATCTTCATCGTAATTTTATCCCTTAGCGCATTTTCGAAAACAATCTTTTGAATTTCAACATAGTTTTACCCCTTAGCCGCTACTACTCTTCCGTTTCTAAAGCAATTTTTTAATCTTCATAGTAGTTTTACCCCTTAAGGGTACTGCTATGTTGTTTTTCAAAGATAGTAAAAATCTTCATCATAGTTTTACCTTCTAGTGGATACCGGTCGTTAAAAAATAATACCCGAAAAAATGAAATGTTCAAAGGCTATATAGCACACCGTAAAAGTATGAAACACTCGCAAAAGTTTTTTTGTTCCTATGCTATATACTCTTTGAAAATTTAACGATTTTGAATCTCGGGTGGATTTCCTCTATTACCCTTACAAATGAGGATTTATAATAAAACAAAATTAGCGAAATTGAGATTTTTCTGTGTGCTACCCTTTGAAAACTTTATGATTTTGAGTGCTAGATAAATTTCTTCGGTTACTCTTTGATATCATGATTTATCATCATGGTACCAAAATAGGGGGTTTGGTGAGTGATAACTTCTCAAAATTTCACAAGTTCGACAATTTTAAAAAAATTAGCGAAATTGAGATTTTTCTGTGGGCCATACTCTTTGAAAATTTCACGATTTTGACTGTCGGATGAATTTCTTCGGTTACCTTTTCAAATCATGATTTATCATCATGGGACTAAAATAAGGGGGGTCTAGTGAGTGAGTCATTCAAAATTTCACGAGTTCTACAATTTCAAAACATTAGCTAAATAAAGATGTTTTTGTGTGCTATAATACTCTATGAAAATTTCACGATTTTGATTTTTAGACGAATTTTTCCTTTAAATCATGTTTTATCATCATGGGACCAAAATAGGAGGGTCTGGTGAGTGTTAGCCTCTCAAAATTTAGCGAGTTCGATAATTTTAAAAAATTAGCGAAATTGAGATTGTTTTGTGTGCTATATACACTTTGAAAATTTCAAGATTTTGAGTGTCGGATGAATTTTTTTGGTTACCCCTTTATATCATGCTTTATCATTATGGGACCAAAATAAGGGGGTCTAGAGAGTGTTAGCCACTCAAAATTTCACGAGTTCGACAATTTTAAAAAAATTATTGAAACTAAGATTTTTCAGTGTGCTATGCCCATTGAAAATTTCACGATTTTGACTTTAAGATGAATTTCTTCGGTTACCCTTTCAAATTATAATTATTATAATGAGACTAAAATAAAGGGGGTTTCATGAGTGATATCCATTCAAAATTTAACAAGTTTGATAATTTAAAAAATTAGTGAAATTGATTTTTCTATATGCTATACCCTTTGAAAATTACACGATTTTGACTGTTGGATGAATTTCTTCAATTACTCTTTCAAATCATGATTTATCATCATGAGACTAAAATAGGGAGGTCTGGTAAGTGGTAGCCTCTCAAAGTTTCACGGGTTCGATAATTTAAAAAAATTAGCGAAATTAAGATTTTACTATGTTACTCTTTGAAAATTTCAAGATTTTGACTGTCGGATGAATTTCTTCGGTTAGCCTCTCAAATCATGATTTATCATTGTAGGACCAAAATAGAGGGGTCAGGTGAGTGATAGTTTTTCAAAATTTCACAAATTTGACAATTTCAAAAAATTAGCAAAATTGATATTTTTTGTGCGCTGTATCCTTTGAAAATTTTACGATTTTGAGTTTCGGATGAATTTCTTCGATTACCTTTTTAAATCATGATTTATCTTCATGGGACCAAAATAAGAGGGGCCTGGTGAGTAATAGCTTTTCAAAATTTCACGAGTTCAACAATTTCAAAAAATTACCAAAACTGAGATTTTTTATTATGCTATACCCTTTGAAAATTTCATGATTTGAGTGTCGGATGAATTTTTTCGGTTACCCTTTCAAATCTTAATTTATTATCATGAGACTAAAATAGGTGGGGTCTGGTGAGTGATATCCTCTCAAAATTTTAAGAGTTCAACAATTTCAAAAAATTAACGTAATTGAGATTTTTCTGTGTGCTATACCAGTTGAAAATTTCACGATTTTGAGTGTTGGATGAATTTTCTTTGATTACGCCATTAAATCATGCTTTATCATCACATGACCAAAATTGGGGGGTCTGGTGAATATTAGTCTCTCAAAATTTCGTGAGTTTGACAATTTAAAAAAATAGCGAAATTGAGATTTTTTTGCGCTTTACCCTTTGAAAATTTCACGATTTTGACTGTCTGATGAATTTTTTTGGTTAGCCTTTCAAATCATGATTTATCATCATTGAAAAAAATAGAGGGGTCGGGTGAGTGATAACTTTTCAAAATTTTATAAGTTGGACGATTTAAAAAAATTAGCAAAATTGATATTTTTATGCGTACTGTAATTTTTGAAAATTTAACGATTTTGAATATCGGATGAATTTCTTCGGTTATCCTTTCAAATCATGATTTATTTGCAAGGGACCAAAATAGGGAGGGTCTGGTGAGTGATAGCCTTTCAAAATTTTACGTGTTAAAAAATTTCAAAAAACTACTGAAACTGTGATTTTTCTGTGTGCTATATACCCTTTGAAAATTTCACGATTTTGAGTGTCGAATAAATTTCTTCGGTTACCCTTTCAAATCATGATTTATCATCATGGGACTAAAGTAGGTGGGGTCTAGTGAGTGATAGTCTCTGAAAATTTCACGAGTTCGATAATTTAAATTATTTTTTTTCAGATTTTAAATTTTTTTTGAGTGTCAGATGAATTTTTTCGATTATTTTTTCAAATTAAGATTTATCATCATGGGACTAATTGAGGGGGGGGGGGGGGGGGGGGGGGAGGGGGTGTTCTGGTGAGTGATAGCCATTCAAAATTTCATGAGTTCGATAATTTCAAAAAATTAGTGAAATAAGATTTTTCAGGGTGCTATACTCTATGAAAATTTTACGATTTTAATTGTTGCATGAATTTCTTCAGCCACCCCTATAAATCATGTTTTATTATCATGGGACCGAAATAGGGGGGGTCTGGTAAGTGTTAGCCTCTCAAAATTTTTGTGAGTTCGATAATTTTAAAAAATTAGCGAAATTGATATTTTTTTGTATGCATACTCTTTGAAAATTTACAAATTTTGAGTTTCAAATGAATTTCTTTGGGTACATCTTTAAATCATGCTTTATCATCATGAGACTGAAATAGAGGGGTACGGTGAGTATTAACCTCTCAAAATTTTACAAATTCAACAATTTAAAAAAATTAGCAAAATTAAGATTTTTCTATGTGCCATACTCTTTGGAAATTTTTCAATTTTGAGTTTCGGATGAATTTTTTCGGTTACCCCTTTAAATCATGCTTTATTATCGTGAGACCAAAATAGGGGGGGTCTAGTGAGTGTTAGCCTCTCAAAATTTCACGAGTTCAACAATTTTAAAAAATTACCAAAACTAAGGCTTTTTATTGTGCTATACCCTTTGAAAATTTTACGATCTTGAGTTTTAGACGAATTTCTTTGGTTATCCTTTCAAATTATGACATATCATCACGGGACTAAAATAAAGGGGGTTCTGGTGAGTGATAACTATTCAAAATTTAAGGAGTTCGACAATTTCAAAAAATTAGCAAAATCGAGATTTTTCTATATGCTATATTCTTTTAAAATTTCACGATTTTGAGTTTCAGATGAATTTCTTCGGTTACCCTTTCAAATAATGATTTATCATCATTGGACTAAAATAGAGAGGTCTTGTGAGTGATATCCATTCAAAATTTCAGAACTTTGATAATTTCAAAAATTAGTGTAATATAGGTTTTTCTATGTGCTATATACATTTTGAAAATTTCATGATTTTGAGTGTCGGATGAATTTCTTTGGTTACCCTTTTAAATCATGTTTTATCATTATGGGACCAAATTTGGGGGTTCACTTTGGGGGTTCTTGTGAGTATTAGCCTCTCAAAATTTTGTGCGTTCGACAATATAAAAAAATTAGCGAAATTAAGATATTTTTGTATTCTATACCCTTTTGAAAATTTTACTATTTGGAGTGTTAGATGAATTTCTTCAATTAGCCTTTCAAATCATGATTTATCATCATGGGACCAAAATAAGAAGGGGTCTGGTGAGTGATAGTTTTTCAAAATTTCACAAGTTGGACAATTTAAAAAAATTAGCAAAATTAAGATTGTTTTGTATTTTGAGTTTCGGATGAATTTCTTTGGTTATCCTTTCTAATAATGATTTATCATCGTGGAACCAAAATAGGGGAGGTATGTTGAGTGATAACATCTCAAAATTTTGCGAGTTCGACAATTTAAAAAAATTAGCGAAATTGAGATTTTTCTGTGTACTATACCTTTTGCAAATTTTTCGATTTTTTATTGTCGGATGAGTTTCTTCGATTACCCTTTCAAATCACGATTTATCACCATGAGACTAAAATAAGAGGGGTCCAATGAGTGATAGCCTCTCAAAATTTCACGAGTTTAAAATTAAAAAAAAATAAATAGTGAAATTAAGATTTTTCTGTGAGCTCCCTTTGAAAATTTCACGATTTTGAGTATTAGATGAATTTACGCAGTTACCCTTTCAAATCAATATTTTTCATCATAGGACTAAAATAAGGAGAGTAGGGGGGTTTGCTGAGTGATAGCCATTCAAAATTTTATGAGTTCGACAATTTCAAAAAATTAGCGAAATCGAGATTTGTCTGTGTGCACCTTTGAAAATTTCACAATTTTGTTTGTCAGATGAATTTCATCAGTTACCCTTTCAAATAATGATTTATTATCACGGGACCAAAATAGAGGGGTCTAGTAAGTCATAGTTTTTCAAAATTTTACAAGTTGGACAATTTCAAAAAATTAGCAAAATTTAGATTTTTATGTGTGCTGTACCTTTTGAAAATTTTACGATTTTGATTTTTGAATGAATTTTTGTGGTTATCCTTCCAAATCATAATTTATCATCGTGGGACAAAAATAGGGGGGTCTATCGAGTGACAGTCTCTCAAAATTTTACGAGTTTGACAATTTGAAAAAATTAGTGAACTTGATATTTTTCTGTGTACCTTTTGAAAATTTCACGATTTTGACTGTCGGATGAGTTTTTTTGGTTACTCTTTCATATCATGATTTATCATCATGAACGAAAATAGGTGGGGTCTGGTGAGTGATAGCCTTTCAAAATTTCACGAGTTCAACAATTTTAAAAAAAAAAATAGCGAAATTGAGATTTTTCTGTGAGCTCCTTTCGAAAATTTCACAATTTTGAGTGTTGGACGAATTTTTGGAGTTACCTTTTCAAATCTGTATATATCATCATGGCACTAAAATTTGGGGGGGGGGGGAGGGGGGGGTCTTGTGAGTGATAGCCATTCAAAATTTCACGTGCTCGCCAATTTTAAAAATTGGCGTAATTGAGATTTTCCAATATGCTGTACTCTTTGAAAATTTCACGATTTTGAATTACGGATGAATTTCTTTGGTTACCCTTTCAAATCATGATTAATAATCATGGGACCACATTAGAGGGGTCTGTTGATTGATAGCCTTTCAAAATTTCGCGAATTCGACAATTTAAAAAAATTACCAAAATTTAGATTTTTCGGTGAACTATACTTTTTGAAAATTTTACGATTTTAACTGTTGGACGAGTTTCTTCGATTACCCTTTAAAATCATGATTTATCATCATGGGACTAAAATAGGTAGGGTCTGGTGAATGATAGCCTTTCAAAATTTCACGAGTTTGATAATTTAAATTTTTTTTAATGAAATTGAGATTTTTCTATGTGTTATACCTTTTGCAAAATTCACGATTTTGAGTTTTGGATGAATTTCTTTTGTGACCCCCTTTAAATGTTGATTTATAATCATGGTACCAAAATAGGAGGGGCTGGTGAGTGTTAACCTTTCAAATTTTAACGAGTTCGACAGTTTAAGAAAATTAGCGAAATTCGGATGAATTTCTACGATTACTCCTTTAAATTATGCTTTATCATTATGTGATCAAAATAGGGGTGTCTAGTGAGTGTTATCCTCTTAAAATTTTAGGAGTTCAACAATTTAAAAAAATTAGCAAGATTGAGATTTTTTTATGCTATACACCTTTTGAAAATTTCATGTTTTTTACGGTCGGATGAATTTCTTTGGTTATCCATTTGAATCATGATTTATTATTATGAGAAGAAAATAGGGGGTCTCGTGAATGTTATCCTCTCATTATTTCATTAGTTCGACGATTTATAAAAAAAATTCCCGAAACTGTGATTTTTCATTGTGCTACACGCTTTGAAAATTCCACGATTTTAAGTGTCAGATGAATTTCTTTGATTACCCTTCTAAATCATGATTTATCAACATGTGACCTAAATAAGGGGGTATGGTGAGTGATACCCTTTTAAAATTTTATAACCTTGATAAGTTTAAAAAATTAGCAAAATTGAGTTTCTTCTTTGTGCTATACCCTTTGGAAATTTTACGATTTTGAGTTTTAGATAAATTTCTTCTGTTACCCCTTTAAATCATGCTTTATTATCACAGGACCAAAATAGAAGGGTCTAGTGAGTGTTAGCCTCTAGAAATTTCACGAGTTCGACAATTTAAAAAAATTAGAGAAATTGAGACTTTTCTGTGTGTTACACCTTTGAAAATTTCATGATTTTGAGTTTCAGATGAATTTATTTGATTACTCCTTTAAATCATGCTTTATCATTATGGGACCAAAATAGCGGGGTCTTGTGAGTGTTAGCCTCTCAAAATTTAACGAGTTCGACAATTTAAAAAAATTATTTAGATTGAGATTATTCCATGTGCTATATACCCTTAGAAAATTTCACGATTTTAAGTTTTGGGTGAATTTTTTCGGTTACCCCTTTAAATCATGCATTATCATCGTCGCACCAAAATAAGGGGGTTGGTGAGTGTTAAACTCTCAAAATTACATGAGTTCAACAATTTAGAAAACTTAGCGAAATTGAAATTTTTCTGTGTGCTAATTTTTTAAAATTTCACGATTTTGAGTTTTGAATGAATTTTTTCGGTTACCCTTTTAAATTATGCTTTATCATCATGGGACCACAATAGGAGTTTTGGTGAGTGTTAGTCTCTAAAAATTTCACAAGTTCGATAATTTAATTTTTTTTATTGAAAATAAGATTTTTCTATATGCTACCTTTTGAAAATTTCACGATTTTGAGTTTTGGATAAATTTATTCACTTACCATTTTAAAACATTATTTATCATTATGGGACCAAAATAGGGGGGTAAAGTAAGTGTTAGACTCTCAAAATTTCACGAATTCGACAATTTTAAAAAGTTAGCGAGATTAAGATTTTTCTGTGTGCTATACCCTTTGAAAATTTCACGATTTTGAGTTTGGTATGAATTTATTTGATTACCCCTTTAAATCACGCGTTATCATTTTGGGACCAAAATAGAGGCATCTTATGAGTGTTAGCCTCTCATAATTTCACGAGTTCGACAATTTATAAAAAAATCCCGAAACTAATTTTTTTTTGTGTACTACCCCCCTTTGAAAAATTTTCGATTTTGAGTGTTGGATGAATTTCTTCGGTTATCCCATTAAATATTGATTTATCATCAATGGACTGAAATAGGGGGTCTAGTGAGTATTAGCCTCTTAAAATTTTGCGAGTTCGACAATTTTAAAAAAAATTGCAAAATTGAGATTTTTTGTGTGCTATACCCTTTTGAAAATTTCACGATTTTCAGTGTCGGATGAATTTCATTGTCTAGCCTTTCAAATCAAGATTTATCATCATGGGACCAAAATAGAGGAGTTTGGTGAGTCGTAGTTTTTCAAAATTTCACAAGTTGGATAATTTCAAACAATTAGAGAAATTGAGATATTTCTATGCAATGTTCCATTTGATTTTGAGTTTTTGATGAATTTCTTTGGTTACCTATCAAATCATAATTTATCATCATGGGACCAAAATAGGGGGGGTCTGTTGAGTGATAGCCTCTCAAATTTTTGCGAGTTCAACAATTTAAAAAAAATTAGCGAATTGGTATTTTTCTATATGCTATGTACCTTTTGAAAATTTCACGATTTTGACTGTCAGATGAGTTTCTTCGGTTACCCTTTCAAATCATGATTTATCATCATGAGACTAAAATAGGTGGGGTCTGGTGATTGATAGCATCTCAAAATTTCATGAGTTCGATAATATTTTAAAAAATAGCGAAATTGAGATTTTTCAGTGAGCTCCCTTTAAAAATATCACGATTTTGAGTGTTGGATGAATTTATGCAATTACCCTTTCAAATCAAAATTTATCATCATGGGACTAAAATTGGGCGGGCGGGAGAGGGGGGGGGGGGGGAGGGTGAGTAATAGCCATTCAAAATTTCACTAGTTCAACAATTTCAAACAATTAGTTAAATAAGAATTTTTCTGTGTGTTATACCTTATCAAAATTTTCACGATTTTGATTATCGGATGAATTTCTTCGGTTACTCTTTTAAATCATGCTTTTTCATCATAGGATCAAAATAGAGGGGGTCTGGTGAGTGTGAGCCTTTCAAAATTTAGGGAGTTCGATAATGGAATTTTTTTTTAGCGAAATTGTGATTTTTCAGTGTACTCTTTGAAAATTTCAAGATTTTGAGTTTTGAATGAATTTCTTCGGTTACCCCTTTAAGTCATGCTTTATCATCATGGAACCAGGGGGATCTAGTGAGTGTTAACCTCTCAAAATTAGTGTGATTGATATTTTTCTGTGTGCTATACCTTTTAAAAATTTAACGATTTTGAGTTTTAGATGAATTTATTCAGTTACCCCAATTAAATCATGCTCTATCATTGTGGGACTAAAATAAGAGGGTCTAGTGAATGTTAGTCTCTCAAAATTATATGACTTCAATAATTTAAAAAACTTAACGAGATTGAGATTTTTCTGTGTGTTTTATCCTTTAAAAAATTTGATGATTTTTAGTTTCAGATAAAATTTTTTGGTTACCCCCTTTAAATCATGCTTTATCATCATGAGACCAAAATAAGGAGTTTGTTGAGTGTTAGCCTCCAAAAATTTCAATTTTTCGACAATTTTAAAAATTTCACAATTTTGAGTTTCAGATGAATTTCTTCGCTTACCCATTTAAATCATGATTTATCATTATGTGACCAAAATAGGGGGGTCAGGTAAGTGTTAGCCTCTAAAAAATTTACGAGTTCGACAAATTAAAAAATTAGCGAGATTGAGATTTTTTTTGTATGCTATGTACCCTTTGAAAATTACACGAGATTGGCATAATTGAGATTTTCCAATGTGCTATACTCTTTGAAAAATTTACGATTTTGAGTTTCAAATGAATTTCTTCGGTTACCCCTACAAGTTATGATTTATCATCATGGGACAAAAATAAGGTGGTCTGGTGAGTGATAGCCTCTCAAAATTTCACGAGTTTGATAATTTCAAAAAATTAGCCAAATTTGGATTTTTCTATGTGTATCTTTAAAAATTTCACGATTTTTAGTTTCGGATGAATATCTTCGGTTACCCCCTTCAAATCATGATTTATTATCATGATATCAAAATAGAGGGGTCTCGTGAGTGATAACTTTTCAAAATTTCACGAGTTATACAGTTTAAGAAAATTAGTGAAATCAAGATATTTTTGTGTGTTATACTCTTTGCAAATTTCACGATTTTGAGTTTCGAATGAATTTCTTTTTGTTACCCTTTCAAATGATGATTTATTATCAAGGTATCAAAATAGGGGAGTCTGGTGAGTGTTAGCCTTTCAAAATTTCAGGAGTTCGATAGTTTTAGAAAATTAACGAACTTAAGATTTTTCTGTGTGATATACCATTTGAAAATTTTGCGATTTTTAGTTTTAGATGAATTTATTCCATTACCCCGTCGAAATTATGATTTATCATCATAGTAACAAAATAGGGTGGTCTGGTGAGTGACAGCCTTTCAAGTTTCACTAGTTCAACAATTTCAAAAATTTAGCAAAAATGAGATTTTTCTATGTGTTATACTCTTTAAAAAAATTCATGATTTTGAGTTCTGGATGAATTTTTTTGTTATCCATTTAAATTGCGATTTATCATCCTGAGACAAAAATAGGGGGTTTGGTGAGTAATAACCTCTCAAAATTTCACGACTTCAACAATTTCAGAAAATTAACGAAATTAAGATTTTTCTATGTGATATATCCTTCGAAAATTTCACAATTTTGAGTTTCAGATGAATTTCTTTAATTACCCCTTCAAATCATTATTCATCATCATGGAACCGAAATAGAGGGTCTTGTGAGTGATAGCCTTTTAAAATTTCACGAGTGTAACAATTTCAAAAAATTGGCAAAATTGAGATTTTTATGTGTGATATACCTTTTGATAATTTCACGATTTTGAGTTTCGGATGGATTTATTTTGTTACCATATGATGATTTATCATCTTGGTACCAATATAGACGAGTCTGGAGAGTGTTAATATTTAAAAATTTCATGAGTTATATAGTTTGTGAAAATTAGCGAAGTTCGGATTTTTCTTTATGTTATACTCTCCGAAAATTTCACGATTTCGAGTTTCCGGTGATTTTATTTGGTTACCACTTCAAATTATGATTTATCATCATGGTACTAAAATAGGAGGGTCTGGTGAGTGATAGCCTTTGATAATTTCATGAGTTCGACAATTTCAAAAAATTAGCAAAATTGATATTTTTTTATGTGTTATACCCTTTACAAATTTTATGATTTTGAGTTTTGATAAAAAAATTCTGTAATCCATTTAAATGATGATTTATAATCATGGTACCAAAATAGGGGGGTCTTGTGAGTGTTAACTTTTAAAATTTCACAAATTCAACAGTTTATGAAAATTTGCGAAATTGAGATTTTTCTGTATGCTACGCCTTTTGAATTTCACAATTTTGAGTTTTGAATGAATTTGTTTTATTACCCCGTCAAATGATGATTTATCATCATAGTACCAAAATAGGGAGGTCTGGTGAGTGTTAGCCTTTTTAAATTTCACGAGTTGGAAAATTTCTATTACTTTGCAAAATTGGATTTTTTTTTTCTGTGTGTTATATCCTTTGAAAATTTCACGATTTTGAGTTTCAGATGAATTTCTTCTGTTACTCTTTAAAATAATGATTTATCATCATGGTACGAAAATAGAGGGGTCTAGTGAGCATTAGCCTTTAAAAATTTCACGAGTTTTACAGTTTAAGAAAATTAGCGAAATTGGAATTTTTCAGTGTTCAAAATCGTGAACTTTTCTAAGGCTATAGCAAATCGATAAAATCCAATTTCGCTAATTTTTTGAAACACTCGTAAACGTGTAATTTTTAAAGGTTTTTAACTAATGAAAAAAACCTTGATTTTTATCACGATGACACAACATCATTTCATAGATCAACATAAAAGATTGATAAAAACTCTAAATCGTGAAATTTTCTAAGGTTAGTACACCGCTAAAATACATTTTCACTAATAAGAAAAAAAACCCAATTTTTATCATGAAGACACAACATAATTTTACATAGCAACGAAACGATTGATCAAAACTCAAAATTATGAAATTTTCAAACGATATAGCATATCGAAAAAACTGAAATTCGCTAATTTTTTGAAATACTAGAAAACGTGTAATTTTGATACGTTTTAACTAATAAAGTACTAGATTTTTTCCTATGATTACATAAAATAATTTTATAGAGTAACGGAAGCAATTGATCAAACTCAAAATCATGAAATTTTCAAAAGTCTATCAAAAAAATTGAATTTTCGTAAATTTTCGTAACACTCGAAAATGTGTAATTTTGAAAGGTCTTAACTAATAAAAACTATCAATTTTTGTTCCACAATGACACAACAAGATTTTATAGAGTAAGGGAAGCTATTAATCAAATACTCAAAATCATGAAATTTTTAAATGTTATATATTATACCGAAAAAATTCAATTTCACTAATTTTTTGAAAATCTAAAAAACATGTAATTTTGAAAGGTTTTAACTAATGAAAACCCTCGATTTTGGTTCTACTATGACACAACATCATTTTATAGAGTAACGGAAACTATTGATCAAAAACTCAAAATTTTAAGATTTTCAAAAGCTTAGCACACCCAAAAAATCCTATTTCGCTAATTTTTTGAAATTCCAAAAAACGTGTAATTTTTAATGGTTTTAACTAACAAAACTCTTCGATTTTTGTCTTGTTGCAACGTAAAATCATTTCATGGAGTACCGGAAGCGATTGATTAAAAACTAAAAATCATAAAATTTACAAAGGCTAAAGCACACCATGAAAATCCTATTTTGCTATTTTTTTTATTTTATTTTTTGAAACACTAAAAAATGTTTTTTTTTTTAAAAGTTTTCAAAGGCTGCACCTCGAAAAAAAATTGAATTTCGATAATTTCTTGAAACATTCCAAATCGTGTAATTTCGAAAGGTTTTAACTAATAAAAGCCCTCAATTTTGGTTCGACTATGACACAACATCTTTTTCTGAAGTCACATAAGCGATTGATAAAAAATTTAAAATCGTATATTTTCAATAGCTATAGCACACTGAAAAAAAAAACTAATTTTGCTAATTTTTTTAAACAATAAAAAAAAAAGTGTAATTTTGAAACTAAAAAAATCCTAGATTTTGGTTCTAGTATGACACAATATCATTTTATAGAGTGGCAGAAGCAATTGATCAAAAATACAAAATCAGAAAATTTTCAAAGGAGGTAGCACACACAAAAAACCGAATTTTGATAATTTTTTGAAACACTCGAAAATATATAATTTTGAAAGGTTTTAACTAGAAAAAAACCCTTGATATTGGTTCCACTATGATACATCATTTTATAAAGTAACAGAAACAATTGATTAAAAACTCTAAAACATGAAATTTTCAAAGGTTAGCATACCCAAAAATAATTAATTTTGCTATTTTTTAAAAAATCTAAAAAGCATATAATTTTTAGAGGTTTTGACTAATAAAAACCCTCGATTTTGGTTCTACTATGAAACTACATCATTTTATAGAATAACAGAAATAATTAATCAAAATCTCAAAATCGTGAAATTTTCAAAAGTTATCTTATATAACACACTGAAAAATCTAATTTCGCTAATTTTTTGAAAATATAAAAAAGGTATAATTTTAAAAGGTTTTAACTAACAAAAACCCTCAATTTTCGTCTTACTACGACACGACATCATGTTATAGAGTAACGGAAGTGATTGATCAAAAACTATAAATTGTGAAATTTTCAATAGCTATAACACACCAAAAAATTAAATTTTGATAATTTTTTGAAACACTAAAAAACGTGTAATTTTGAAAGTTTTTAACAAATAAAAACCCTCAATTTTAGTACTTTGACACAACATCATTTTAGCGTGTAATGAAAGTAATTGATCAAAAATTTAAAATCGTAAAATTTTCAAATGTTATAGCACACAAAAAAACTGAATTTTGATAATTTTTTGAGACTCTCCTAAACATGTAATTTTGGAAGTTTTTAACTAATAAAAACCCTCAATTTTTGTTCCACTATTACACAACATCTTTTTACAGAGTAATGGAAGCGATTAATTAAAAAAAAAAACTCAAAATCGTGAAATTTTCCGAGGCAACACCGGAAAAAAAAAAAAAAAAAAAACAAAGTTCGCCAATTTTTGTAAACAATAAAAAACGTATAATTTTGAAAGGTTTTAACTAATAAAAATCCTCAATTTTCGTCCTACTAAGACACAACATCATTTTATGAAATAATGAAAGTGATTGATCAAAAACTAAAAATCGTGAAATTTTCAAAGACGCACTTAAAAGTCCAATTTTGCTAATATTTTGAAACACTCGAAAATAGTGTGATTTTAAAAGTTTTTTACTTATAAAAACCCTCGATTTTGGTTTCACAATGACACAATGTTATTTTATAAAGTAATGAAAACGATTGATCAAAAAGTCAAAATCATGAAATTTTGATAATCTTTTGAAACACTTGCAAATGTGTAATTTTGAAAGGTTTTAAGTAATAAAAACCTTCGATTTTTGTTCCACTACGACACAACATCATTTTATGGAGTAACTGAAGTGATTGATCAAAAATCCAAATCGTGAAATTTTCAAATGTTATAACACAATTAAAAAAAAAAAATCAATTTCACTAATTTTTTGAAAATCTAAAAAACGTATAGCATATCATCATTTTATAGAATGACGGAAGCAATTGATCAAAAACTCAAAATCGTAAAAATTTTAAAGACCATATAAGACGCGGAAAAAATCCAGTTTTGCTAATATTTGAAAAATCTAGAAAACATAGAATTTTAAAATGTTTTAATTAATAAAACCCTCGATTTTGGTGCTACTACGACACAACATCCTTTCATGGAGTTAGGGAAACAATTGATAAAAAAAACTCAAAATTATGAATTTTTCAAAAGCTATAGCACACTGAAAAAATTCAATTTCGCTAATTTTTCGAAAATCTAAAAAACGTGTAATTTTTAAAGGTTTTAATAACCAAAAACCCTTGATATTTTTCCTGCTACAACACAACATTATTTTGTAGAGTAACATTAGCGATTTATCAAAAATTAAAAATCGTGAAATTTTAGAAAGCTATATAACACACCGAAAAAATAGAATTTTGCTAATTTTTTTAAACACTAAAAAACGTGTAATTTTGAAAGGCGATTTCGGTTCAACTATGACACAACATCATTTTATAGAGTGACAGAAGCGATTGATCAAAGTCTCAAAATCATGAAATTTTCAAAAGTTATATAGCACACGGAAAAAATTTAGTTTCACTAATTTTTTGAAAATCTAAAAAACGTATAATTTTAAAAGGTTTTAACTAATAAAAACCTCAATTTCGGTTCCACTATGACACAACAATATTTTATAGAGTATCTAAAGCTATTAATCAAAAACTCAAAATCGTGAAATTTTCAAACGTTATAGCATACTAAAAAAATTAAATTTCGCTAATTTTTTTAAAATCTAAAAAAGGTGCAATTTTTAAAGGTTTTAATTGCCAAAAACCCTCAAGTTTTGTCCTGCTACAACACAACATCATTTTATAGAGTAACACAATCGATTGATCAAAAACTCAAAATCGAAAATTTTTCAAAGGGTTGCACACCAAAAAATCAAATTTCGATAATTTTTTGAAACAGTCCAAAAAGTGTAATTTTGGAAGGTTTAACCGATAAAACCCCACAATTTTGGTTCTACTATGGCACATCTTTTAATAGAATAACAGAAACAATTGATTCTATCTATTAATGTTATATTTGTATCATGACTCTCTGAATCGTTGTATTTTATAAAGGACTAGTCATTTAGTCTTATTTAAAAAGGAGACGTATTTTTTTAGGAGTTAAAGACGATAATTATGCACATCACAAAATACTCGATTTTTCAAAGCAAAACTTATTTTGAATCATTTAAGTGCCTAAAGAGTTAAATAACATGGCAACGATGCCCCCTCCCCCTCAATAAAATATTTGCCTCAATCACAATAAAGGAGAGGGACATGATGCCCACCATCCATTTTCTTGGGTTCATGTGGATCTCATCCAAGCCAACACAGTGTAACTCAAATGACAAAGTACACTTGAGAGTTACAACAGTTAAAAGACGTTTGCAAGACCAGAAATTTAAACATGCAAAAATATACTTGTTAGGAAGAACAGTTACAGAACCTCGAACGAGATTAATCTCACAATCTGTGTGGAAGTAAAGACACTTGTAAGTATACTAAAAAGAAAAATATGGATCCCATCCACCCCGGTAACCACTCTAACGAACACCATTGCTTTCTGCAACGTTAATTCAATGCAATTCAATTGATATTTACAATGGTGAAAATAACTCAAAACTCCTGAAGTTGTGACAATTTAACATTCACAATTCCACGCCAGACAAGGATTGATTCCGCAAAAAAAAAAAAACAACCTCATCCATTATTTTTTGGTTCATAGTTTGTTGGGGCAACAGAAAATGAGACTTTCGATTCTAATCAACCTACCAAAACTTGAGTGTATAAAGGAACAATCCTCCTCCGATAAATGAAGTTACTAAATAAGGTTAAAAATTGGCACAAAGTTTAATGCAAACACAATTATCAAAAAACACCAGCTCCATCCGAGCGGGGGCAGCATTAGCAATCCCATGCTTATTGTCTTCCTGAAATCTATCAAAAGGTGAACATCCAGTTGGCCTAAACCTTTGCAGGCCCCAGGGCAGCGGCAGCAGGGGCAACACCACCAGTTGTCGGCCTGAACAAGCATATACAAGAAGCAGAAATTAATTTGCCAATAAAAGTAACATATAATTCCGGGGAAGAAAGAATACACAGAGAAGCACCAGCACATGCAGATGACAATTAAAATTCAACAATTCTTTACACAATTGCAATTCATAAAAGTTTTTTAAAAAAAACAGCAAATAACAAGGATAAATAATGTGGAAAAAAAAGGAGCAAAAATAGAGGTGCTTGTGGATAGTTTCAGCTAAAATAAGTCACAATAAAATATAGGAAATACTTACAGCCCAACAGAAACTTTGAAGGCGTCATAGATCCCCCACTGAGCTCCAGTGAGTGTACCAATCATGACAATACGAAGGGGAAGCCCTCGCGTAAATAGACCCCATAGACCAAGCTTCTTGACAGCCTGCACAACCAAAAACATCATGGATACCCAAAAAAAAAAGAAAGAAAGGAAATCCATATATGAGGTCACACACAGATGCAAGAAAACAACAGTACTCACATCACCAACAGTTGCACCCTTGGCATTGTTTAGGAATGAGACAAGATTGTCAGCAGGATGTGACACAATAGCACACAAAACACCAGCAACGTATCCACCAGCAAAGCTCACACCAAGCTGCAACGATTTGCTGCACTCATTTTTGGGGGTAGGGATTGCATACTTGTATATCATCTCCACGATGGTCTCAAAAGATGCAAACTTCATCATCGTATCTGCACATTAACCGGCTAAATTTATAGAAACCCAAGTGATGCCTACTATTGATAAAGCAAGTGATATAAAAGCACACGAGTATAAGCCATATATATTTAATGGAGAAATCAGGACAGCATTCCATAGCCAATCACTTAGAACCTAACATATGAAATGGCTCCCTTTTTTATTGATTTTTCATTTGACCTATGCAAGAGGAAAATATTGAAATGGCATGTTTGAATATATATTTTTTTTTTTACTTATTTTTCCTTTTTATTTTTGTTCCATTTTAGGTAACCATATACTTTAAGTAAAAAAATAACCCAGGACTTTTACATGTCAAGAGCATATTTTCATACAAAAGAATTCTTAGAAATTTCTTCAAACAGTAATAAAAATCATCCCAAAATCAATGAGTTCCTTTTGAAAATCATGAATAATATATTCAAACAAAATTATAAGATTTTAACGTAGATATAAATATTACAATTCGCACAATAAAATATAAGAAATAAAATGAACCTGAAAAAGAGATGGCATCAATGACGGACAACAGTAGTAAAAAGACATAAATTGTATGACGGTAACCCACACACATTACTATTAGCGAAATAATAACAAAAATCAAATGGACTATAATACATCTAAACAAACGCGTTTCCTACACCAATCACATAAGAAACAAATTCAGTACCCAAAAAAATACTACAACCGCCAACTCTAAAGCCTGAACTTGAAAAAAAAAAAACTCGCTCAAAAGGAAACATGAATAAATAACTTAACTAAAGCATGAAGATAGTACAGCATAAATATATATATATTGATAACAAGCGAAAAGACGGACCTCAAAAATGTAGCAACCATTGGCCCACAACACAATGGCCTCAAATTCAATAGAAAGAAAACTAGAAAACAAGGATTATTCTTCTCTTGATAATTGAATTCCTTAGGTTTTCCAAATTGCGATTCAAAGGTTCCCTCAACTTCAGCAGAGAACATCTTGCTCAAGTCTAAGTCCAACTTGATTCTTAATGCCTAAAATAGATTATCCATTTAATTGAGAGATTTTGGCATGATAATGGGAATGGTATTTATCTGGAAAAGGAAGGGGTGCATGAAAAAGATTACTCCAAGCCAAAGAACGCGAAGGGAAGGGTAAGTAGTGGTCACTGTTTCGATAACGTCACAATAATAGTTTTAGAATAGAGAGAAATCTGAAAGGGCTATAATACATCTAAAGTCTAAACAATATGAAATCAGACAGAGTAACACCATACAAAACTGCCATCTTGCTGATGACAATGCGAAGGTTAAAGGAGAAAAACTAGGATACCATTCAAATCACCACGGCACTGGATCTATATGGTACAAAGAAAAATATATAATCTTTAAAAACCAAACGCAAGATGTTCGTTGACAACCAGTTAAAGGAAAAAGAAAATTGAACAAGACAAGTAAAAAATAGAAGTTGTTCCGTGGAAGGATTAACCTACATGGAATCTGACGCCCCCAAAGAGGAACTATGCCCTTGTAAAGCCTGCAGAGATTTAAGCAAATTAATATCCTTTTGGCATAATAAAAACATCTTAGAACAAACTTGTTATGACTTATGGCACAATACAATTATTTGACAACCATACCCAAGAACACCTTCAGATTTGACAAACTTGGGAAGTCCATCGGCCATTCCTCTAGCGAAACCAGGCTGAGTCTGAACACGAACCTTCACAGCCTCAAAAGGGCAAAGAGCAATGTCTGCAATCACCTCTGCAGATGCAGAGCCAGCAAGGTAGATAAGAGTCTTGTACTTCGATGCATACTCTGGGCCGGCAATGTCAGAGTAGTACTTCTTAAAGAACTCGTAAAATCCAAACTTGCACGCTCCCTGAGCACTGTAGCCAATCAGGGTAGGCACCCATCCCCTAAAGAAGCCCTTGACTCCTTGCTCTTTAAGCAACACACCAAACCCAGACGAGATACTCTTATACTTTGCAGGGTCAATCTGATGCACAAACAAAGCTTTATTTTTTCCATGATCACATAGGAACATGAAACCAGTCAAGACATACAGAAAAAGCAAGAGCTTGAAGATTCTAGCCATCAGAACTACACATCCCCACTTAACAGAAAATGTCCCAAATCAATTTAAAGAAAAAGACAATTATCAAGAAGCTAAAAAACCCACAACATAAAAAGTACGATAGTTTTCAAATGAAAATAAAACAAAATTAGAAATTGACTAAATAGTAGCATCAAAGATTAATCAAATTATTCACATGTAAATGGCTAAAGCAACATCAAAGTCAGCTGGAACATTATTTAGAGGTAAATGATATTGGATTCAATTTTTGATGAAAGAATAAACCCATAAAAACTTTTGCAATATAATAAATAATCGAAACAGAGCTACTTAGTTTCACACAAATATAAATTAAACACAAATTAGCATTTACTATTGAATACGACGCTTCATATTTTGGAAGTATTGCACAGAGATGGATATCGTTCATTGAAAAAGTGAAAGAAATTCTCAATACATCCTACCAAACAATTTATCCGTTCATTCATTTTTCACTGAGAGTTGCACTTGTATTAGGGAAATAGGATAAACGTACAATATAACTATATTTCCAACTTCCTACCAATTTGTATAAGGAATTATCTGAATAGTTAAGATGGTAGAGAAAATAATTGTAGGAGTAAAAGAAAACCAAACACGTGAAAACTTGATAAATATTGATTTGTTGCTAGGGCTAAATGCATTTTTAGAGGGGGGACGATTGCCGTTCACATCGACCCACGCAGATAGACCTCCATATTCCATGGACTAACGAACACGAATCAAATCAATACATGTCAGTACATGAAGATCAAGTCAACTTAAAATCAATTTATTCAATAGATAGGAAGCAAATAAAAGTAGTACTGACTACTGAAACGAGAAAAGATCAGATCGAGACCCAAATCGAGAGATTTGAGAAAAATAAAGGAAAGATCGTATGGACGGATGGAACTCGAACCTGCATATTACATTTGACAAGGTCGAGAGGAGTGACAGTCATGTGAGTGAGGCCACAGCTCAAGATTCCACCGGCCGTACAGGCAGCGTAATACTGCGGCGAGTACAGCTGAATATTGGCAGACTCTCTCGGAGATGGTATCAGAAAGCTTTTCCTCGAGGAGGAGGCTTCTTCACTTGAATTCGCAGGTGATGACCACAAGGTAGGGTTTGAAGATTCCGTCATTTTCTCAAGAAGCAGAGTTTTGGATGCGTAGGAGGAAGAGTAAAGGAAGCTTGGGATGAGAGATCGGCGAGAGTTTTCAGAGGACGCCATGTGCGTAGAAAGCGAGAGATCGGAACGGAGACAGGAGGCTCACGCAGCTCAACCCTTGATCCGCGTCCCGGTCTCTCTCTCTCTTTCTCAATTAAATCATACGGCGGAAGGATATTCGTTCCTTACTGCGTTTTTTATACGGAGGGTGAGAGCATCGCAGCGGGCTTTCTTCAACGCCCATACCCCTTCTGTTTGTAAAAATAACAATCATACCCGGCTGTCATTTTTCGCTAAAAATAATAGGAATTTTCATCCATAAATTTTTAAGTACCCACCAAATAAAACATTATTTATAAATACTATTTTTAATGTACCAAAATTTTTTTACTATTTTAAACAAAAAATTAACAACTCTCTTTAAAAAAAAAAATTGATCAAATCGCCCCTAATACACAAGACTCCAATACCCAATTTCATATCTTCAATTTCAAAACACTCTCTCACACACAATGAACACCCGGCTTTGTCGCTCATCACCCGCTTTGATTGTTGTCATCCCCTTCGCCACCACCTTCTTCGATTATCGAGACGGATTCGGCTCTAGCCCTAAGGCATTGACGAAACATGCCCATTTGAGCTACCTTTCAAAGCTCCAGTCAAAGACTGCAAGGCCTTGTTGAAGATGGTCGAAGGATCAATGCAACATGCATTTCGCAAAAGTAACCAATGCGTGAATTTCTTAGCAAAAAAAGATACGAGCTTTGTGTTTCTAGATATCTCTCCAACGGAGATGCAATTCATCTATCCTAGAGAATATGACGGGTTTGGCTTTTTGTAAGGCTTTAGGCCTTTGTTTCTTTTGTTTGTTTTGTCTGTATGAACTTTTTTTTCACGTAAAAAAAATGGTGTATCATTTTTAAAAATTTAAATTCTCAAATTTTTAATTTTTAAATCTATTTTGTTTTTAGTTTTTAATTTTTAATATTATTATTTTTTATTTAATTTGATTTTCAATTAATATTCTGTAATTTTTTTTTCATGTAGTTTGAATCGAATGAATACATTCAATTAATCAATTAATCTTAATTCAAATAAAATAAAATTAATAAACAAAACTCTACCAAAAATTAATAAACTAGGCCCACTATTTTTTGGTTAAGGATGCAGCTTGTACCAAATATGGCTAAAACATAACATATTTTAACATCTGTTGGAGTCTATTTTTGCTTCAAAATACCAAAATGGAAGATAACACAACATTGGGAGATCCTCTCAACCCCAAATACTCCAATCCCTATTTGCAATTTGAGCACATTTCTTGCGATTGAGTTGCGATGCATCCAATTTCAAGTTTTAAATAAATTTTCTAACACTAAATATTCGTAAAAATACAACTCTCCTTCCTTCATGTGGTATATGCATCACCAGTAATCCTCACAAGAGCATAAACCATCTTTGAAATTGTGAAACCTCTTGGAATCCCTAACCACAATTTCCCGATCAACAATCTTGGACGTGAGCTTGATCATGGTGTGACAGTCCCCACATATCCTTAGATTCTTAACCACCTGTATGGTGCTACCCGGGATTGAATTCATGATTCCATATGCAACAGCCAGCTTCTCGCTGTGAACCCTTACCATCATACCCTTCTCTTCTTCATCAACATCATGAACCACCGACGTCACAACTGATACATACCCGCCATCATCTCTCAGCCTCACATACAGTTTCTCCAGATATGCATAAACCTTCTCATGCTGGGGATGCTCCCTGTCCCCAACCAAAAACACTTCAACTTTACCTCTCAACTCTACCATGCTAAATCCCGGAGGCTTACCCACTCCACTCTTCTTCATAAACACTCTCATCCTTTCCACATCTCCCCACCTTCCCGCATCCGCGTATATGTTAGAGAGCATTACATAATACCCACAGTTGCCCGGGTCAAGCTCAAACAGTTTCCTTGCAGAAATCTCACCAAGCTCCAAATTCTTGTGCACCCTACATGCAGCAAGCAGAGAACCCCAGACTACAAAATCAGGCTTCACCTTCATCTCATTAATCAAATCATAAGCCTTATCAAGTAAACCGGCACGCCCAAGAAGATCAACCATGCAGCCATAGTGCTCCACCCCAGGCTCCACATTGAATTTGTCTTTCATGGCTCTCAACCAATACCATCCTTCATCCAGCAGCCCGGCATGACTACAAGCCGCCAGAACTGACACAAAAGTAATGTAAGTTGGTTTCACCCCGGCTCTGATCATGCCATGGAAGACTTGAAGCGCTTCTCTGGCATGGCCATGCATTCCATAACCTGCAACCAAGGCAGACCAGGACTTGACATTCTTATCTTTCATTCGATTGAATGATATTCTCGCCATTCCTACTCTCCCACACTTGCAGTACATGTCAATTAATGAAGTGCCTACATAAACATCTTCTTCCAAACCCATCTTTATAACCTGGATGGAGCAGATGAATCAAATTAGAAATTATTTATTTACAATCTCGAACATACTCTTTATTTTAGTAAGAAAGAGAGAGGACGTGGAATTACCTGATCATGCACACACTTTCCAATTCGTAAAGCTCCTGAATGAGCACAAGCCAATAACACCGATGACAGAGTGACTGCATTGTAATCGACATCCCTATCTCTGGTCATGCGGTGAAACACTTCCAATGCCTCAGCCGCAAGTCCGTGCTGCGCACATAAAGCAATCATCGAATTCCAAGAGACTACATCCTTCTCAGTCATTCCCTCGAACACCTTCCTGGACGCACCCACCTCACCGCACTTGGCATAAGCATCCATCAAAGTGTTCCCAACACCCAAATCCTCCTCAAATCCCCTCTTTTTCACGATCCCATGAACCCCTTCGGTAATACCCTTTCCAGAAACATGAGAACAAGCCGAAAGAATCGAAACCATGGCAATTGAATCAATACACACTTCTTCCTCCTCACGCCCACTTCCACTCTCTTCAATCAACAACTCTTTGAAAAGCGATAAAGCTCCATGGGGGTCTCCATTTTGGACATGGCCAGTGATGATAGATGTCCAAGAAACCACATTTCTCGTGGCAATTTCATCGAACACCTTCCGTGCATCCTTTAACTGACCACACTTGGAATACATGTCAACGAGCGCAGCGGACACAAAAAGATTAGTTTCGTAGCCGAAGACCAAAGCTTGTTGGTGGGTTTGCTTGCCGGAAATGAGATCGAATAGCGCCGAACATGATTTGATGGCACAAGGGAAGGTCGAACGGTTCGGCTTGAGAGAGAGCTTGCGCATGGAGGAGAAGGCTCGGAGGGCTTCCAGCGAGTCGCCGTTCCGAGCCAATTCGGCGATGATCGAGTTCCAGGAGGAGACATTGGTTTTGTCCACGTATTTGTTGAACAAGGTTGGGAGGTTTGGATTGGTCGAGTGGTGATGCTTATGAATCCGAGAATTAACTGGGAGTTCTGCAATTGCATTTGACGATATATATTTTACGCCGATAGCATTCTTGTAAAGATTTTTCATTCACACAACCGTATGTATCGCACATGCAGATCAGGAAAGGTTGCGCAGCTTCATCGGTGGCAAGTAGGGGTGTGCAAAAAGCCCGAAAACCGATGGGCCGAACCGAACCCGCCCGAAATAGGCCCGATCCGCTGAGAAATAAATAAGTAATATTAGAATCGGCCCACAAAGAAGCAGGCCCGAATATTTCGGATCGGTGGGCGGGTCTGCAACATGCGGATCGGATCACACCCGATCTGATCCGAAGTTGATGAAACGACATCGTTTTGCTACAATAATTCCAAACCCTAGATACACCGACTATATATGCTCGTTGATCGGATGAGAGCCCATTTCGAAGCCGCTCTCCGAAAACTCTCTCGTCTCTCTGCTATCTTCACTCTGTCTTGAGTGTCTTCACTCTCAGAGTCTCAGTTCACAGAGCAAACGGTCGTCTTCTTTGCCACAGCTAGCAGCCTAGACCCTACAGGTACAAGTGATCGTCTTCCCTGTTGGTGTCTGTTTAGTGTTCACGAGTTAACGTTTTTAAATTAGGGCACGATTACTCGAAATAAAGTGATCTTTTTTTATCTGAAACTTACGATTTTTTTGGTATTGTAAATCTTTTTAGGGCGAATTGCTGACAACGATTTGGTTGAGGCTCTCAGCCTCTCACCAACTGCATAGACACTACAGCTATCTTCAGTTCTTCACTCTCTGTCTTCACTCTCAGTTGTGATTGTGAGACCAATTCTCAGGTATTGTGTGTGTTCAGTGTTCACGAGTTAACGTTTTTAAATTAGGGCACGATTACACGATTAAATTAGGGCACGATTTGGTTGAGTCTCTCACCAACTGCATAGACAGTTAGACACTACAGGTACAAGTTTGAAACGTTTTTGTTTATGTATTATGTTTAATTTGGTCTGATTTGATAATCTGGTTGATCTGATTTTTTATTTTTTTTTGCTAATCTGATTGCTAAACGTTTTTGTTAATCTAGAAGTAGAAATAGGATAACTGAAACACTAATGTGGTTGATCTGATTCTGAATACTGCAAATCTGTTTCTTTATATTTGTCTTTATAAATTAATGTGGCTGATCTGAATATTTTTGTTGTCCAAAGATATTGAAACTTTTTTTTTTTTTTGTTGTTGTTGAATGTTTTTAGCTACATAATGGAGGGTTCTGATTGTGATGTGAATCTTATGCCCAATGATGGGATAAGTAATGTGAATGATAAACCTTCTACAAACTTGATTAATGATGAACTTCCACCAAATCCTTCTAAAAGAAAGCGTTCAGTGGTTTGGAAACACTTTACTATGATAAAGCAACAACCTGGATATACTGATTCACGTAGGGCTGCTTGTAATCATTGCGGAGAAACTTATTTTTGTGATTCTAAGAAACATGGTACTTCGACAATGTTAACTCATACTAATATTCAATGTAAGAAAAATAATGAAAGAGAGCTACCTAAGGGTCAAACAACATTGAGTTTCAAACCAAAAGCTGGTAGTGATGAGGGTGTCAATCAACTTGTGCCTTGGAGCTTTAGTGTTGATAATTGTAGGAAAGCACTTGCCAAAATGATAATTGTTGATGAGTTGCCATTCAAGTTTGTCGAGAATGAGGGGTTTAGGGAATTAATGGAAGTTGCTCAACCGAAATGGGTTAGAATGCCATGTCGAACAACCGTAGCTAGAGATTGTGTTGATCTATATGGAAATGAGAAGAAGAAATTAAAAAAGTTGTTGAAAGGACAAAGAATATGCCTTACCACAGACACTTGGACTTCTTTGCAAAGCTTGAATTATATGTGTCTAACTGCTCATTACATTGATAGTGATTGAAAACTAAATAAAAAGATTTTAAATTTTTGTTTAGTTTCAAGTCACAAGGGGGAGAGTATTGGCAAAGAAGTTGAATCATGTTTGTTTGAGTGGGGTATAGACAAATTTCTCACCTTAACCGTTGATAATGCAAGTTCTAACAACGGGGTAATTCATTTTTTGAAAAAGAATACAAAATATAGGCGGGGAATTGCTCTTGAGCATGAATTTCTTCACATGAGATGTTGTGCCCATATTTTAAATCTCATAGTGTGTGAGGGTTTAAAAGAAATGGATAACTCAATCATTATAATCCAAGGTGCGGTAAGATATGTAAGGGGCTCACCATCTAGAATGGTAAAATTTAAGATGTGCGCAGATAAAGAAGGCATCGACTGTAAAAGTCAAGTTTGTCTAGATGTGTCAACTAGATGGAATTCAACATATTTCATGCTAGAAAGAGCAATCAAATTTGAAAAAGCTTTTGATCGTTTAGAGGATGAAGATGAAATGTACAAATTTCTTTATAGAGATATTGATGGTGTAGGAGAGAAAGGTGATGTGAATAATAGAGGAAAGCAAGTGAAAACAGCGTTGGGCCTACCGAATAGTGTTGATTGGCAGAAGGCTAGATCATTTGTAAAGTTTTTAAAACTTTTCTATAATGCAACCTTGAAATTTTCTGGTTCATTATTTGTCACTTCCAATTCTTTTTTTATGGAGTTTATGGTCATTAAAGGTGCAATAATGAATTTGTCAAAAAATTCTGATTTGTTCCTCTCTTTAATGGCTAAAGGTATGCAATCTAAATTTTTCAAATATTGGGGAAAACTTGACAAAATGATTTCGTTGTTGTTGGTTGCGGTTGTTCTTGATCCTCGGTATAAATCGAAATATATTGATTGGTGCTTGAGAATAAATTATGATGCCGTAATTGCGGATGAGGTAATGAAAAAGGTTGCGGATCATTTGTCCCGTTTATATGATTGGTACGCATGTAATGGATTTATTAATGTTGTCGTTACTCAAAATGTGAGTGATTCGTTACCTGAGAGTGGGTTGGATGAAGAGGAGGAGGATGCCCGCGCTATGTTTTCATCTCAGTTTCGCAAACATGTAGTGGAGGAATGTAATATGACTTCTAAATCAGAGTTGGATAAATATTTAACTTCCCCAGTGGAAATTGAAAGTGATGACTTCGAAATTTTGGGGTGGTGGGGAAATAATTCAACAAAATATCCAATCCTTTCTCAAGTTGCTAGGGATGTATTAGCAATTCCGGTGTCTACAGTTGCATCAGAATCTGCTTTTAGTACTGGTGGACGAATTCTTGATCCGTTCCGTAGCTCGTTATCTGCAAAGATGGTTGAGGCTCTCATTTGTACTCAGAATTGGTTGCGGTCTTCAAAGCGGATCAATCTTCGTGAAGCAATGGACGATGTAGAACATATAGAAAATATAGAGGAAGGTAATATTTATTTATTTTATATATCTTCATTTCATTTTCAATGGCATCCTTGAATAAGCATTATTGTGTATAATTTTTTTTATTTATGTTATTCTTTTGTTGTAGGACTTGTTGGATCGAGTTCGGAAACAACATTGATTGACGATTGATAGTACGTTTATTTAACTATATTCTTCATTATTTGAAAGTTGTACTTTTAGTTTTTACTTGTTGTCATGTGATCTTGGAACAGGCTATTGGTGCCGTTTTGGAAATATGGAGTGACGCGAGCTTTAAGTTTGCTGTTTTGGAAATTTTCTGTCTGTTGAAAATCTGGAAAATTTGATGTGTAATAATAGGTTCAGACTAGTAGATTTTAATCTGTAATTTTGATGTTGTTTTTATGTTTCAGACTTTATCTTGTGGGTTTTTTTGGATTTTATGTTTCACGTTCAGTGATTTTGATCTGTAGGGTGTTTTTGGATTGTATGTTTTACACTTTCAGACTGAAAATTTGATCTGAATGCTATAATTTCAATAATTTTGAGCTGCATGTTTTAATTTCTGAAAAACAGGTCCGAACAGGCCCATTGATCCATCTCAAAACAGGTAAATAGTTGGGCTTCCATATTAATCCGACCCGCCCGAATTTCCGACCTGATCCGAAAAAACGGGCCCAACAAAACAACCCGATCCGATTTTTTTTTTTTTTTCCGGCCCAATATACCTGAACCCGAATTAATTCGGATCGGCCCAATTTTCGGCCCAAACCCGGCCCGTGCACACCCCTAGTGGCAAGAGTTTGCCTCAGCAATTTAAATTTAATTAAAACTTGGAGTTGGAGAGCCAACGGTTTAAATTTAATTAAAACTTGGAGTTGGAGAGCCGATGGTTTAAATTTAAAGTCGTGAATTGACTGCCTTTATAGTTTGAAAAGTAAGGTGATGTGAGGTTGAACAAATACGCTGTTTTGATTCCTACTACTTAAAAAAGGGCAGAAGGTGGTCTAAAATTTACCCAAGCTTTTGCATGAATCAATCAATATATTCCTAGTTCAAGTTTTGGCACAATAAAAACTCTCTAATTTTGAAAGGTGGTCTAAAGTTTACCCAAACTTTTGCATGAATCAATCAATATATTCCTAGTTCAAGTTTTGGCACAATAAAAACTCTCTAATTTTGTCTTCTTCAATTTGATGGATGTGGTGGATGAGGCACGGTTGGGGTAGGCGGCACCTTGTGGTGGATTTTCCTCAACTAGGAGCGCCAAACAGAGAACTCTCAATACATATAACATGTTCCAATTACAGCTTGATTTGCCACAATCATGGGAAGAAAGGTATCAATTAACAATCCAAGTAGTTAAAGATTTCCCAGGAACAAAGAACGACTTTCCGAAAGACACAACTTACACTGTAAACAGCAAAACTTGTTTAAAGGCGCTACAAAAATAAATAAATACATGTCAAAAGAATCGCAATTGGGGAACTCCAGCACAGCCACACACACATGCATCCTCTTGATCGTGGAGTCGCTAGCCAGAATATAAATAATTAAATATTGTATTGTTTGTTTTGGTTGCAGGGTATTTGTGCGTGTGTAATAAATATAGTTATATAGGATCTGTGGCTAAAGCAGCCTGAGATGTGCAGTATCATTCATCCTCTTGATCTGCCAACCCGTTTTCCATGAATGCTGTAAGACAGTGACTGAAGAATCTTCTATGCAGATCTTATAGTACATGGCTGTGTTGCACCCAAGCACACCTGTGAGAAGACACTTTATTGGGAGAGAGTGAGTGAAAACACCAACAGTACTGGTCTTGACATCAAGGTGAGGAGGAGGAGGAGACATCTCATCATCCGCTTCGTGATGAGTCACATACTGTAGCCTGCTCTTACCAGATTTTTTCCTATAAAGTCCTTGTCTATTATGCCTGTTAAATGGCAGTGGAGGTGGGGGGTTATCCCCAAGGCCATTCTGGGAGAGTTTTTCAGGCAGTCCCAAGATTGTTGCATACAGGAACTCAACCATACGGAACTCAACCTGCCTCAGTGACTCGCCAGATGGTGCAGAAAAATCAGGCTGGGATCTGTCCATCAAGCTCAACATTTCAGGCGTATATATTTCGGACTGCTGCCACCCTTCCCATTGTCCCTGACTCATCTCCACAAGTGCATCCGATGGTTGTATCTGCTCCTCCGAAAAATTCATCTCCTGCATGCCCACCACAACACATCAGTGGATACTCAATGAAGTATAATCACCACAACAGAAAATCACTCATCTCTACCATGCATATTTTTTTCATCAATACTAACAGGAAATTTCCAGTAATTTGTGAACTCAAATGTTTCTTTTTAAGAGGCTATTTCGAACATATGAAAACTCAAAACCAATTTTACTAACACCACAAAACTCAAAAGGAGAAGAGGCAGATCAGAGGAAGATCTAGCATGTAGATGCAACTGGTCTTGGCATGCACATCCCTCCCTAATCCCTCCTTTATAGAATTAATCTAGAGGGAACCCATACGAAAAATGACCCCTTCCTTCAGCAAATATATTTGAGTGTCGATAATTCATAACTTCTGAGATGAAATGAAATGGGCTTTTCCTAGGTCAATACAAAAAAAAGGGTCGACAAGCTCAGTTGATACATTTTGATATCTCAGGTGCCAATCTTTCGCCATAATTTAGTCAAACAAGTTATACAACTGACGGAAATTTTGTATATTCTCTTCGGACCGCTAACAAAGAGTAATCACTGATTTATGATGAATCGCAATGATCTAGTATCCACTAACTTCTGTCGAACTTTCAAAGTTAAAAACAAAACCCAGAAGAGAAGGGAGAATGAATAAGGGTGTTACCTGGCAGACAGAGAGGGCGGTTGCTCGTGCTCGATCCAGCGGCGAAACATAGACGGCGTTGAATCGAACCCCCTGAGACTTCAAGAACACTGCCAAGGCTCTAGCTTGCCGCTTCCCATTGGGCGTCATCTCCGCCTCGGGACATCGACCAGCAACCAAATCTGGCCTTAAACTCATGCGGCACTCCCCGTGACTGATCAAGTACACCTCTGTTACCATCCGACCATCGTCCGCAGCATCCGACGCGAAGCTCCGGGGGAATTGTGGAGGCGGCGGCAGCGGTGGAGGCGGAGCAAGAACATTGTAAGGATCCCACACCTTGATCGACGGTCCAATCCTAGGAGTGCCCAAAGAGGAGAGCTGGGGGGACAAGGGTGATGCTGAAGCGTGGCAGGGTAGCATTTCCGGCTCTTGTTCTAGAATCTTCTTAACCAAATTCTCATCACTCAACTCTCTTCTCTCATTCGCCACATGATCGTCTTCTTCCTCTGCTTCCTCGTCGTCTTCTTCGGCTAATTGCACGGACTGCGAAGCACCCATTTCAGCTCGGCCTACGTAGATCTATTCAAATTGCAAAGTGTATGTATTGGATTACGAAAACAATGCATAATTGAACATTTGAAAGGATGATGTGTGTGGTCCGGGACCGTACGAGGTAGGTTTTGGGCAAGGAGAGAAGGGCTTCTTCTATGGTGGAAGCGATAGAGATCTGAGACGGGTGTGGTGTGGTGTGGGAAGAAGTAGATCTGCTTTCTATTTTTTTTTATTTTTTTTTTCTTGTTTAATAATTGGGTGGCGGTGCTGTCGTATTTATTTGTCGACCAAAACAGAGCTTTCACATTTCTGCCTAAACTTTTCTATAATAGTAATAGTAATAGTAGTACGCACGTCGTCATCATCATCTCCGTCTCCATCCATAACTTTCAGCAGGCAGACCTCGTCATCAACATTCTAAACAGTAATTAACCAAAAAATAATTACTGAATGCCGGTGCCATTCACTATTTTAGTAAAAAATCAGATTCGATAACATTTTACTATCAGTCGTCGCGATTATAAATCAAACAAACATTCAACTACAAATTAAACAAACCAATTGCTTGTGAAGGAAACTAATAAACAACAATATTAGCTACTCCGATGCACAAGTAACGGCTCTCGAAGAATCAAGATCAACGAAAATTGAGTCACCCTTTTTAACGTCACCTCTGAGAATCCTCGAGGACCCTGGTGATGGCCCTCCTTAGGGGTCTTGCCCATAGCTGGGGTTGTACCCTTCAATTTCCAGCATTTTCTTCATCTTCTCACTCACCACAACTCTCATATTCTTACTACTCTCACAATCCTCTTTCACCATTATTTCCAAAATCATACGCAGCTCGAAGTGTTGAAGCCGCTGGAAGGGTATGACTTCGTCCAACTCAGGACTGAAATGTTTTCTCAAAGCATCAGCTGCCGTACCTAAATTGGATGTCATTATAATAATGGTGTTTTTAATCGAAGTCTACGGTGCGGCCTTTACTATCAGTAAGCCTACCGTCATCCAAAATCTGAAGCAGTGTGTTATAGATTCGCGGGTGCGCCTTTTCAATCTCGTCCAAGAGAAGAAGGGTGTGAGGACGTCGATGTTGGTTGTTGGCTCATTTATTTTATTTTTTTCAACTTTGGTGGGCATTTTCAGCTTGGGTGGCAATTGTTTATTTTGACAATTGTGTATGGCTCACATGGTTGCCACTCTTGACAACAAAATATGGTTGGTGGCAGCCAAGTTTGAAGATGGAAGAAAATCAGCATGTGAAAGTGGTCATTTTTGTTGAAAGAAAGAGCTGCAATTTTGGACTGCAGAAATTGTTGAAGGTTCATGATTTTTAGTTTAGATTGAAAACAAAGCTCAAACCAAATAGAGGTCATGAGCTTTGAAAATATATATCTCACAAGTGTAGAACAAGAAGAGAGTGAGAGATTAAATTCCTCAATAGCCACAATTGAGTGAATTTTTGCTCAAGTGTCTTAAGTTATTTTAAGACCTTGATTTGTATTCTTTATTTGTATTTCATCATTAAATAAAGAAGTTCCATAGTTGCTCCCGAGGAGTAGGCGAAATTGCTGAACTTCATTAAATCTTATGTTATTGTTTGTGAGTGTGTGTGTGTGTTTTTATTTCATCTCCCATAATATTTGTTCTGTGTTAGGTCCACCCGACACGCTTCCGCACAACAAGTGGTATCAGAGCTCCGGTTGAGAGCTTGGGACTATGGCGGAGATTGAATCGAAAACGGAGGAGATTGAATCGCCATCAATCTCTTCCAGTTCACAAACAAAATTGTCAATATCAAATGGCAAATTTGATATTGAAAAATTTGTTAGAACAAGTAGTTTTGGCATGTGGCAAGATGATGAATATGTTGGTCTAACAGGGTTTGGATATAACCCTGGAGGAAAAATCATATTTTACGGAAAAAGCAGAGTGGTTGAAGATAAACAAAATGGTGTGCGGTTCTATTCATCTCTGTCTTGCAAAGAACGTCAAATACTTTGTAATGAGAGAGATGATGGCGAAGGACTTATGGAGGGTACTTAAAGAAAAGTACATAACGAAGAGTATTGAGAATCGGTTGTATTTGAAGCGAAAGCTTTTTCGATTTCAATACCAAAAAGGTACATCTATGATGGACCATTTAAATGACTTCAACAAGTTGATTGCCGATCTATTGAACCTGGATGAAGAGATCAAAGATGAGGACAAAGCCCTTGTGTTGTTGAATTCATTATCGGATTCATACAAACACTTGGCAACCACTTTGATCTACGGAAAAGACTCGGTGAAATTCAAGGATATATCAGATGCGTTGATGAATAATAAAGTTCGTAGACGTGACAAGGTGTCCCAAACTGATACATCTATTGCTTTGATGATGAGGGACAGATCGGAGACCAAAAAGCACAACAAAGGTAAAAACAACTCTCGTTCCAAGTCGAGAGGAGTTTCATCAAATGGCAGGAAGATTCCGGCGAATGATGAATGTGTTTTTTGTCGCGAAAAGGGTCATTGGAAGAAGGATTGCCCCATGCTGAAAAACAGGGGTAATACAAATGCAAACGTGGCCCAAATTGAATAAAATGATTCAAATTTTGCTCTAGCTACTATAGTTGGAATTTGCTCAGACGAGTGGATTCTTGACTCCGCATACTCCTATCATATGTGTCCTGATAGAGATTGTTTCACCAGTTTAGATCTCGGTAGAAGTGGAGCAGTTCTTATGGGAAATGATCATGCATGTAAAAGGAAAGGAGTTGTCGTGATTTGATTAAAGCTGCACGACGGAACCACGAGGGATCTGACCAATGTCTGGTATGTACCAGATTTGAAGAAGAATCTAATTTCTTTGGGTGCTTTGGAATCAAATGGTTTCAAAGTCACCATGGAAGTCGGATCGTTGAAAGTCACACGAGGTGCTATGGTTGTCTTGAAAGGCCTAAGGAGAAATAATTTGTATTTCTTACAAGGAAAGACCATTGTCGGTGGAGCTGCCACTGTAGAAACTGCTATTGATACAACTAAGTTTTGGCACATGAGGCTTGGGCATGCTGGAGAGAAGACCATGCAAGACCTAGTGAAGCAGGGTCTTTTGAAGGGTGCCAAGACTTGTAAGATGGACTTCTGTGAGCACTGTGTATTGAATAAGCAAACCAGAATTAAATTTGGTACGGCCATTCACAAAACAAAAGGGATTCTAGACTATGTGCATACTGATGTTTGGGGTCCAACGAAGACTGCATCTTTGGGTGGAAGGCACTGGTTTGTTAGATTTGTAGATGACTTCTCAAGAAGACTCTGGGTGTATACTATGAAACACAAGTATCAAGTCCTAAAGATCTTCTTGGCTTGGAAGAAGAGGGTGGAGAATCAAACTGGAAAGAAGATTAAGGTATTGAGATCGGACAATGGCGGCGAATACACGTCCGATTCATTTTATTCCTTGTGCAAACATGAAGGAATAGTGAGACACTTTTTTTAGAAAAAGACTCCACAACAGAATGGTGTAGTGGAACGTATGAATCGGACTTTACTTGAAAAAGTAAGGTGCATGTTATCCAATTCCGGTTTGACGAAGAGTTTTTGGGCAAAAGCGGTTACTTATGCATGTCATCTAATTAACCGTCTGCCTTCTACTGCAATTGATGGAAAAACTCCCATTAAAGTGTGGTCAGAATCACCTGCATCAGATTATGATTCTTTGCGTATCTTCGATTGCTCGGCGTTTTTTTACGTGACCGAAGATAGCAAACTTGATTCTAGGGCAAAGAAGGCCATATTTCTAGGCTTCAGCAGTGGAGTGAAAGGGTTCAGATTATGGTGCCCTGCATTGAAGAAAATGATCTTGAGCAGGGATGTTACTTTCGATGAAAGTAAATTTGTGAAGAAGAAAGTGTCTAATGAATAGAATAATAAAGGCAGTCTGGTGCAGCAGGTGGAGATTCAAAATCCAGCAGATTCTCCTTCAGAAGACACTTATTCAGATGATGAAAATGGTGGGGATGTGGAAGATAGAATTATGGTGGAGCCTTTTCCTCAAAGGCGTCCACAAATTAAAGAATCGATAGCAGCTAGCAAACCAAAAAAGACAATTCGGAGACTAGCCAAGTTTGCGGATATGGTTGCTTATGCCCTATCAATTGTTAGTGAAGATATTCCAATCACCTACAAAGAAGCTGTGCAAAATTCTGAAAGTGTGGAATGGAATAAGACCATGAATGAAGAATTGGATTCTCTCCATAAGAATATGACTTGGGAACTCGTAGAGTTACCAAAAAGAAAAAAGACAATTGGATGTAAATGGGTATATGCAAAGAAAGAAGATTCTTATGAGAAAAACAGTGTGAAATTCAAGGTAAGACTGGTTGCAAAGGAGTATGCTCAAAAAGAAGGGATTGACTATAATGAAGTCTTTTCACCGATAGTAAAGTATTCCTCCATTCAATTTTTACTTGCCATAGTCGCACAATTTGACTTGGAGTTGACGCAGCTTGATATGAAAATTGCTTTTCTACATGGAGATTTGGATAAGGAAATTTATATGTCGCAACCTGATGATTTCAAAGCTGCTGGCAAAGAACAAATGGTGTGCAAGTTGCAGAGATCCCTGTATGGTTTGAAGCAATCTCCACAATAGTAGTATTTGAGATTTAACAAATTTATGAAGGTGCATAACTTTACGCGAAGTCAATACGATCATTGTGTGTACTTCCGTAAATTGAAAAATGGTACCTTCATTTATTTGCTCTTATATGCTGATGATATGTTAATCGCATCTAAAAGTTCAGTGGAGATTGAGAAGTTGAAAGCCCAACTTCGGAAGAAATTCGAAATGAAGGATCTTGGCGAAACCAAGAAAATTTTGGGCATGAAATTTACTCGTGACAGAACGGTTGGGACTATGTGGCTGACACAGAAACAATATTTGAAAAATGTACTAAATCGATTTGGTATAGATGAAAATACTAAACCGGTTAGTACACCTTTGGCTTCTCACTTTAAATTAAGTGCGTAACTGTCACCAAGTACAAATGAAGAAATGATGTATATGGCTCAAGTGCCGTATGCAAGTTTGATTGGAAGTCTCATGTACGCAATGGTATGCACAAGACCTAATATTTCTCAAGCTGTTAGTATGGTTCGCAGATACATGCATGATCCAGGAAAGAAGTATTGGGAAATTGCAAAATGGGTTTTGAAGTATATCAAAGGTACTGAGGATGTGGGTTTGAAATTTGTGAGAAATCTAATGGAAGTTGAAAGATTTCTCATTGGATATGTGGATTCGGACTACGCTGGTGATTTGGATAAGCGACGGTCTACTACGGGGTATTTATTTACCATGGCTAGTGGTCCAATCAGTTGGAGGTCTACTTTGCAGTCCACTGTAGTATTGTCTACCACGGAGGCTGAATATATGGTTGCTGGAGAAGCCATGAAGGAAGCCATTTGGATATATGGACTGATTTCAAACTTGGGTCTTCATCAGAAACAGGTGGAGATATATTGCGACAATCAAAGCGCAATACATCTAGCGAAGAACCAAGTTCATCATGCTCGGACCAAATATATTGATGTTCAATTTCACTTTGTTCGAGAAATTGTTTATGCAGGTGTTATTCTTCTTACGAAGATTGGAATAGCCGATAACCCTGCAGATATGTTGACGAAAGTCGTTGGAAGCGCCAAGTTTCAGCACTGCCTAAACTTAGCCAATATTGTTCATACATAAGTATGATTTTTGGAGGAGCAACTATTGGTTCTATTGGATGTATAGTATGAGAATTCATACTAACGTTATGTTGATGGTGACATTTGAAAATCTCGCCAAGGTGGAGATTGTTAGTTGTTGGCTCATTTATTTTATTTTTTTCAATTTTGGTGGGCATTTTCAGCTTGGGTGGAAATTGTTTATTTTGACAATTGTGTATGGCTCATATGGTTGCCACTCTTGACAACAAAATATAGTTGGTGGCAGCCAAGTTTGAAGATAGAAGAAAATCAACATGTGAAAGTGGTCATTTTTATTAAAAGAAAGAGCTGCAATTTTGGACTGTAGAAATTGTTAAAGGTTCATGATTTTTGATTCAGATTGAAAACAAAGCTCAAACCTCCTCTATAAATAGAGGTCATGAGCTTTGAAAATATATATCTCACAATTGTAGAGCAAGAAGAGAGTGAGAGATTAAATTTCTCAATAGTCACAATTGAGTGAATTTTTGTTCAAGTGTCTTAAATTGTTTTAAGGTCTTGATTTGTATTCTTTATTTGTATTTCATCATCAAATAAAAAAGTTCCATAATTGCTCCCGATGAGTAGGCGAAATTGCTGAATCTCGTTAAATCTTGTGTTATTATTTGTGTGTGTGTGTGTTTTCATTTCATCTCCTATAATATTTGTTCTATGTTGGGTCCACCCGACACGCTTCCGCACAATAGTCGACACATGGCTTCAGTCAGCTGACCACCCTCATCATGGCCAATGTATCTCGAGGGAGAATCAAAGAGTCTGGATACGCTGTGTCCCTCAACGTATTCGCTTATGTCCAGCCTCACCATCGCTTCCATGCTTCCAAAGTATTCAACCACTAACAACTTAGCGAGCTGTGTCTTTCCAACCCCGGTGGGGCCAGTGAATAAGAAAGTACCAACAGGACGGGTGGGGTCCCTTAACCCAACCCTGGCCCGACGGATGGCACGACAAACTGCATCCACACCCTCTTCCTGTCCTATCATCCGCTGCTTCAGCGCCTCTCCCATCTCTAGGAGTCGCATGGATTCATTGGCAGACACATTCTCAACAGGAATGCCTGTTCGGGAAGAAACCACTTGTTGTATGACGTTTTCAGTCACCACCAACAAATCATTAATCTTGCTGCCATGATGAAGCCGAACCCGTGACCCAGCTTCATCAATCAGGTCAATAGCTTTATCCGGAAGGAAGCTATCCTTGCAGCCATGCACAGACGCACAATTAATTACATTTACTACAACCACCACATACACATATACAAGAAGTTAACATGCATGTGCATTGGTAGGTAATGTACGTCATGTACAGCTTTGACAAACGAACAGAGGCAATAAGAGCATCGTCGGTGTATCTGACATTATGGTGAGTTTCATATTTCTTCTAGAGACCATTGAGTATTAGGATGGCCTCGTCGATGGAGGGTTCAACCACTTCCACAACGTCAAAACGCCTTTTCAAGGCTGGGTCTCTCTCTATGTGCTTCCTGTATTCATCTACTGTTGTCGCACCAATGCACTGCATGAATACATGCACATACCTACTATTACATAGTCAACATTTATATGATACATATATATTAATATCTTTAACCTTTTGATATATTTCAATGTTAATAAGACAATAAAATTGTTTTTAGTGGTGTATACAAATATTTTTTTGGCATAAGAGTTTTAAATGTTATTCATGAATTTAAACGCCTTACACGAGTCATATAAGTTAAAAAAAAAAAAAAAAGGAAAGGGGGGGGGGGGGGGGGGGGGGGGGGATATTTATTATGCATGTTGTAATTATACCTCCGAATTATATTTGTGCCCTTAGCACGGGGCATCAATATCATATGTAAAATATATGGATATAGAAGTTACGCAAGGGGTAGGTAGGGTACCCGGAGCTCCCCTCTTGCAAGAGCGGGCTTCAACAACACCCCACACACAAATTTATAATTAAATGTACACACCGGCAATCAAGGTACTTATAATTAATTTAAATCTGTACCTCTCAGGCCATTTCCGTCAGGTTGGTGCCGTACATGTTGAACACCTCTAGACAGAGAGAATTGTTGTCTAGAGAGAATTGTTGTCAAGCTTCTCCATTTTATGTAGTCTAGATTACTGGTTTAGTTTGTGTTTATATCTATCTGTAACTATATATATATATATATATATATATATATATCATCTTCTTGTTTGGTATTTATTATTAAGACTTATCTAATCTAATCTGCAATGAATTCTCATGTAATTAATGCAGCACTCCCAGCCAACATATCCCGATGAACCCGTTTGAGATTCCCCTAATTAACACCTTCCAAAGAGTTGTGATATAGGGATCTTAATTCCCTTGGAAAAATAGTTCATCTGGGACTGTATTTCCTAATTGTAATCTTTCAGGTGAAGACAAAAACGACATATTTTCCCACCTTAATGGGAAAAAGTTTCCCTCTCTCATTTTACATCCCTTTATGGTTGGTGGTTCTCTAGCCTCTTCATTGTCTTTCGATATTTGGGTTTCATTTATCACCAGAAAGACGATAGTTGTGATCAATTGTGGTTCAATTTTCATACAAACCAGAAAGACAAATAGCTTTTTTTTTTTATGATTATTATTTCACCACTAGGTTAACAATTTTTAAGGTGAAAGGAACAAATAAGTTGATACCCTCACTTAAACGCAACATCAGAGTGTGAAATCAATAGAAAACTTAAAAACATACTTCTTGGTTGTTCATCTGTTTTGAATTCAGTTGGCTTGTGAGGCTTCTATCCGTACACCACATGTTCAGCAAAATGCATCAAGGCACTTCAGATACAAGGGTTCTTGTCTACTTCACCTTAAATTTTCAAGCAGTAAACACAGAGTAATCAAGGAAGTGGCACGGCAGCAACAAACTGCCAGCCAGATCCTGATCACTGATAAAATTTTGGAAAACTCTCTCTCTCTCTCTCTCTCTCTCTCTCTCTCCATTCTTCTGTCACGTATCAACCAACAAATGTATACAAGAAGGAGCACCAACGCACTGGATCTCATCATGGCTTATGCCTCGTCAGATTTGAAGGAATGTCTAATGCATACCAGATCATCCAATTTATTGCCATCCATTTTGTAAAGAGATACGCCTTCCATTTGAATGTAATGATCTTGGGCTTCCCTTCTCAGGCTCTCCAAGGGCATCACTTCCCACTTGCTGTAATTTGAGTGCTTCCTGACAATGCTCATGTCTGAAGATCCAGAGATGGGTCCACCGCTGTCATTTCCCCAAACCTTGCAGCTGCCAAACTGTCCCGGATCATCTTCATCCCTCTTCAAGCGCAAAGCAGCTGCATGAGCTCTGCCTATCATTTCACGACTTGGCACATCTGACCATTCTTGCTTTCTTTCTGCTCTCATCGGAGAATGGATCCTAATCACCTGAAGAGTATAAAAACGTCCTCCTTGAAAACCATCCGTGCACACACACAGAGGCAAGTATACAATAAACAAAAAGTTACATACGCCTAGGCATTCTAGTAGTTGGTAGTACGCTCTTCCTTGAAGTGGATTGTGCCCTTTCCTTGGAGTAGAGAAGTATCGTGTCCTACACACACACACACACACACATAGACCCTCGTCATCAAGCACAATAGGAAACTGCGATCAACAAATATGAAATACTAACACAGAAATGAACTCACCACTCTGTATAGCCAGGATCAACAGTGAAGCCATATATGTCAACGATGTCACACATGGAAAGTGCAAGTTCAATGGATTTCATTCCAGTTCCTTTGGCACCTCTGCGCAGCACAATACCTTGGAAGAGGTAGACCGGATTTGGTATATTCTGACATCAAAATGACCAAGAGTTAACTATTTGTTTCATTTGAGGTCAAATCTTCTTATAAATGACGCCATTGTAACTAATTAAATCGGGGAACTAGATCTACAACTATTTTCATTAGTCTGGTGGATATATAGTCTAGAAAACATTTGCATGATATCTAATCTCCAGAAATCCATTTTCAAAAACAGCGTCAGAAAAAATAAAAAAATAGAAGTGACTTTTTTGAATAGTAGAAAAATAAATATGTTTTGTCAGTAAAATGAATCTTTAGAATTCGACGGGATTCCTTGTTTGATTCGAGAGGAAGGTCCCATTGAGTTCTTACGCTTTCATATTTACAACTAAATTCATCCGATTACTAAAAAGATGAACCCAATCCGGAATATGAACCATAAAAGAAAATAACTATTAAACTGATCACAAGAATATCAGTTACAGTACCTATCATCTTCACAAGAACACTAGTTACAATACCAATCATCAAAAGAGGAATCCTTCCGGTGGTATCTCCATTTACCCCGCTCCCTCCACATTTCATAAGAATACCCCAAGGTATATTTTCTTGAGAAGAATCCATACTTAACTAAATTTTGTCAATATGAATATATATTCTTCAGAAAATTCCACACTTCTAAATTATTCAATAATACAAATTCTTCGCTGATTCTATTTTTTCTCGGAACAAAATTTTAAAAGAACCAAGAGTATAAATTGAGAGGAGCAGTTAACATGTGAAAGGAAAGACGGTGCTTTTGCTTGGTTTTATTAGTGATTACAATCTGTCACTAAATAGTTCCTACATGCCGTCAATAGATTCATCAATAAAACTAGATGACATTCTATATCTCAGATGAAATTTTCACCTTTATCATTGTATTGAAGTCTCTGTGAGTCACACTTTTGATAATGAGTACTTCATCAGCTGCAGCAGAAAAATGTAGGTGTCATCATTCCACATTATGAAAAAATTAAAAGGAAAAAAAACCTTTACCTGAACCTCCATTATCTCTATGAGATGACATGATGGACAATAAAATTTTCACTTTTCCAATTTATTGAAGCAACAAAAAGAAATTTGAAGAAATACTTTGACCTCCTCTACCCACCAATTAGGTATTTTAACCTACAATCCACCTTCCAAAAATCTATATTTCAACTAGGTACATGTATCATACCAAAAAATGTATTTCCATGCAAAATTAGCAGAGTTCAACACGTCCAAACTCCAAATTTTAAAACGAAAACAAAAAATACCATGGTAATTAGCAAGTCCATCAACAGAGAAACTCATAGCTTACAACAAGAACATCGAACTCAAAACAGAGGCCGATAAATTTTCGTCAGAGAGAGAAAAGATAGAGTGGGGACAGGAAACAGAAACTGCAGAAGATAATTTGCTGTTTTTGGCTTTATAAAAAGATTAGTGACATGATACCTGACCCATTGAGAATCTTAACCATGTTACGGGCAGCCCCTCTCACAACTAGGCGAAAATCCCTCTTCATACCAACGTATTTTGCATACTTCTACAAAAATATAAGTATATACAAAAAAGATAAAGTTTTTCATATGGTAAATAATGATAAATTCTATAAAGTAGACAATGCCATATCTTACTCAAAAGAAGTGAGAGAAAGATCTATCTCTCACTCACTCTCTCACACACACATAACCTACACTTCTAAAAAATATGTGGGGGTGGGGGGGGGGTTGCTGGTAAAAAACAAAATAATTAAGACAAACTGAAATTAAGAAGCAAAACAAACAAGAGAGGCAATGTACACAACCATGCTGCTTTTAGCAGAGTGTTTGATACAACTGAAAGTGGGATACGTGGGAAAAATAGGACTTATGAGGAAGAAAGTCATTTTCCTTGTTCAGAATAAGAGGAAAATTGGAAAGAAATGAATGGATATTCAAAATATTCCACTCCGGCTGCCAGAACAAATTAGTCAAAAATTGGGTGAAAAGGTGCAAGGAGGAAACATGATATTTACTATACTGCCTTTAGAAAATCAAACAACAAATCGCCATATAAGGGGGAATATAAGATAGACAAATAATGATTTGCTTCTCTTTTTTTTCTTTCAATACCATGCAAGAGAAATATTCCTTCAACATTTCCATATGTCCCAAACATCAGTTCATGGACCTCTTACACTTACCTATTAGTTGAAGGGGCTACTCCACCTATGGCCTTATTTTTTTAGCTGGAATGCTCCCCCAGATAAACTAAAAGAAAAGGAGGAAAAGAACTATTTCCTTTAAGAATAAGAAGTTGGTACATCTGTTTTTTATTCCTTCCACCAGATTAGCAATTAAATTAAACCGAGATGGAGTAGGAACTCACTGGAAGAATGATAAATTAGATCAGAGCAAGAATGATAAACTCATAATAACAATGAGTCAAGAAGAACATGACCCTTAATGTTCTTAATGGGAATACCGGAACTAAAAGGGCTAGTTTACCTCGTTAACAGGTGCCTCATTGTCACGTATGACTACATCGTGGCTATCAATTTCTTTTCCAAACTCGGTCTTCAAGAGATCGCCAGAATTTCCAACAACAGCACAAGTTCGAAACTGGCGAGGATGGAAAGGTGACTTTGCTGGCAATATTAGATTAAGTTGCTCTTCACAAAGAGACCGATTGTAGCATTTATCTGCACCCCTACAACAATGGAAAGAAAAGGTTTACTTTAAACATTGGAAAGGAGAAAGGAGGAAAATACAAAATGATCACTAAACTCCCAAGTATTCAAGTCACCAAAACAAATCGAACGAAGTAAAGGTGGTGGAAATTAACTCGAGAGGGGGGAAAACAAGGAGTATACAATTGTGCTATCCTTTTTGCTGCATAATCTAACCATCCATCTGGTCGAGCATCTAGATATTCTCTTGTCAACACTGTAGTCATGTTACGATACTGCATTCAGACAATCCCAGTTCATATTTTTATACCTCAAATGCATGATCTTGAGAAGAAATATAATTTTTCTTACATTATTTTTTCCAAAGAAGCAGTAAAACTGACCTGTTCCCACAGTAAAAGTGCCTCACAAACATCATAGTTGTACTCAATTGGTTCATATATCTTGAATTGCTCATTGTACTGCAAGTAAAGACTGAATCAATAGGGGTCAACATAGAAGCATCAAGGACCAAAGAAGGAACATTCAAAAAAGAGGCAGACCCAAGTGCTGTTAGTTCCTTCAGGAAACTTCAAAATCAGTTTGCAGTGGTCAATAATATGTGCAGCAAGTCCAAGCCCTCTGTTTGCCTACAAATCATCACCAAATTATATCGATACAGAAGAAAACCATTCATAGTTAAAAGTAACCTGCAGCCATATGAATATAACATTGGAATACTCATGAAATACATTCAAAGCGAGTATTATTTAACGCAACCTAGTAAACCTTCAAACCCAATAACACACCCTGAAAGACACAAGCCTCACCCTTTCCTACTGAACTGGCTCATACACCTGATTTCCTTTAAGCAAGTGAGTGATATCTCTCAGATTTTCACCTTGCCTCCTTCAATCTAGATTTGTTGTTTTCTTTAGTGATTTTTCCTCCACTTGCCCGACTTTGCTCAAATCTTGCACTAGATTTGGTTGGATAAATAGAAGTGCAATCAATCTGGGCATTCCACAAAAAGAATGGGATCTGGTAACATGCACTGTCATCTTCAATGAGCTTTAATGGAGATCTAGTGCTTGCTTGCTAGATCTTTTATGTTTCATTGGTTTAGTAACTAGTAATAAGTGACGAGCTGATCGCAAAAGACACAACTCTGTAGATCTTTACAATTTGACTTCACTTGGCAGATACTTTGACGAATGGGTTCATAGAAGAAATATGTCTACAAAAGAATAACTTCGAAATATTGTAACTTTCCGAACAACCAAACAGGTGGACTTGTGTGTGTGCATGTAAACCCAAAAGTGGAAAACGTGCAATAAGAAATATAAGAATAGTTTATCAAAAGAGTTTCATTGTGAAATCAAAAGTAATCAAGATTTACGTCAGGTAGAAGATGGAACATGTGAAGGACCATTCTTGCCTAGGAACAAAAAGGGTTTATCTTAGATACCTTAGTTATTTGTCAAAAGGGCTTTTATGCACTTCGTTAGTTTAGGGCATAAGTATACTTTCAATTTGGGCAACTCTGTTTTTTTAACAATTTTTCTGCCCGAAACACCATCAGAGGTTCGCTAGAGTACTTCCTCGATAAGAAGCGATATCTTCATTTTTTTTTAATTTCTTTTAAGAAATTGAATCAGGCAACTATCTATCAAATTATAGATTTTCGGTATGTCAATACTATATAGTACATGTTCAGCTTTTTTGGCAGTATACATTGGGCAAGACTATATCCTGACAACCATACTAAAAGTGGGACTAAACTTGAGTATGCTAAGGTACGTGATGAAATGTCAAGCGAGGATCCAAAATAAAAATATATTTATCACATTGATCTTTGGAAGAAGATGCTTGATCAGTCTCCTAATGCTTCCTTTTCTAATGAGATACTCTCACTCGCAAATATAGTTAAAAACAGAGAAGAGAGCAAACTCAATTAAGCAACCTCAGACTGAGTCACTCCATTTGAACTAAAAAATAAATTACGAGAGCAAAAGACTGGGGGAAACAACGGCTAATGAAGCTACTTCACCTAAGCATAATTCAATCAGACGACAGAGATAAAAATATTTCGTCTAGATACATCGAAGAAATGCCAAAACTCACCACACATTGCTGAATGCTGGACTGAAATTGAGACAAGATCCGGATTTCCTCTCTGTTGGTTACGAGTTTCTGACTACCTGCAGTTGGAAACAAAGGGCAAATAATTAGGTGGATCCGTGGGATTGAAAAACGTTGAAATTGCGAAATTAGGAAAAAGAATGGAGACAGAACAAACGGTTAAAGGAGGAGGATTGAATGGCCAAAACGATGAGAGAGAAAATGGAGGCGGCAAAAACGAGATGAAGAAGAGCGGGTCTCTTGCTTATTGAAGATGAGGAGGCGTTCAGAGGTCTCGTCATCGTCGTCGTCTTCTCCTACGAAGTGAAAAGGCTGGCTGAACCAAGTTGGCGCTCCCGTCTCGAATGTGATTTTAGTCGCGATTAAAACCACCTGCCGGCCGAATACCACTGAGTGTGGTTTTACTTGTTCGAGTTTCTCCACCGGTCGGAGGCGAGGCTTTCTTTTTTAGACGGTAAAGCGTGTTCGTATCCGTTTACACACCTGGATTAATTATTTTATTTTCTTGGCGATCTAAGATGGTGTTTGAGTATGGAATTTGGGAAAAAAAATCCAATAAGAGATTTCGAAATTCTTTTATAACAATTATCTTGTTTGGATAGTTATGAAATGGAATTTGTCAAATCCTTTTATATCTTAAAAAAAAGAGTGAAAAGAAAGATTTTGAAATATCTTTGAGAGATTTATTATTTACTAAATCCACCTAAGAGAAGATTTCACAAATCTCATCCACACTCCTCCTTCACGACCACATACCTTCGCAATGACCAAACCTCTTTCTCGCGACCACCGACGACGACATCTCCTTCTTGTGATGACCACCGACGACGACGAGTCCTCCTTCGCGACCACCGACGACAACCCCTCTTGTTCAACTTTTGTTCATCGCCATCGCCATCGCGTTCATAAGCATATATAAGCTCGCTCTCTCTCTCTCTCTCTCTCTCTCTCTCTCTCTCGTTGCTAAATTGGTTTTTGTCCGTTTACAAAATCGATTTAGGTTTAGGGTTCACGAAATCGATTTTGTTTCGTTAATGAAATCAATTTCGAAAATCGATTTAGGGTTTAGGGTTCCGAAATCTGATTTTTTTTCTTTTTGAAGTTTCTTGCATTTCTTTAGAAATTTCTTGCACTAGTTTCTATCATAGATCCGAAATCATGGATTCGTTGTTATTTTCAATCATTGGGTTTTGCTGATTGGAATGAGAATTCTGCATTGCTTCAAGAATGGAAGAATACAACTCTACTCGTTATAGATATGCAGGTAATTTCAATCTTTTTTTTATTATTATTGAAATTGATTTTGGTATTGCTTATGTCGTGTTTGGTGTTATGGAATTAGAATTGAAAATGAGTGAAAAATCCAAAAAAATAGGGTTCGTTCATTTGGTTCATTTTTTATTTTCAAAAGGATTTCATACTGCCAGGTGCTCTGATGGTTGTGAATGGTGGCGAAGCTATTGTGGCTAACGTTGTAAAGGTCGTTGAGGCTGCTAGAAGCCGCAGCATCCTCGTAGTTTGGGTACAAATTTATGTCTCAATTTCGCCTCTATTTTCTTGTTCACTTGAACTTGAATGTTTTATTTATAACGATTCGATTTCTCAGGGCCGCCACTAGGTTTCTCCTCAAGGAGAAATAGAGCCAAAAAACAAATTAATTCATCACCACGCTTCTACTACGCCACTCTAATAAAATAATAATAATATATTTTTTCGACTGAAAATTCAACGATTGTATATAATCAACTATTTCATAGCAAAATTACAAAATTCAACATTTCGATACTAACACATGTCATGACTGCCTTAAAAGCAGTATCACATTCTGACTCTATTTAATGCCAGTAGTGGACCCCGTTTCTAGTTGAGGTACCTGAGACTAAATATTTTATCGGTGTACTGTCTTCATAATATAAAAACAAATTATGGATCAAGCATAATTATCAAATAATACTTTTCAAAATCTAATAAATATATAGCCACACACTGAAGCAAAATGAAACTCCACAGTTATCATCCCAAAAAAAGAATACATTTAAATCCACCAACCAAATCATTTTGATATATAATAAAATATCGCACACATATTTCCATACTAATCATAGGATCGTTTTACTTACTTCACGATCGAGAGTTACGACGGTACCGTAACCTGTACAACTGTGTCATCTAAGGTGGCTATCAGTGTCAGGATCATTTAATATATCTAATGGTAGGAGCAACCACCCTACAGGGCTTGCTTGACAGGTAACAACGTATCCACCCTACAGGACTTGCTTGATAGATAATAACATATATCTACCCTGCAAAACATGCCTGACAGGTAACAACATATATCCATATCTCATAGGATATTCCCTCTTGACGAGAAGACAACTATGACATAGTCAGATAATAAAAATCAATTTTCACATTTAAAAATTTATTTGATCCACATAAGTTACAATACCGTCCATTTTAATAAATATTTTTTTTTTTCACATTTTAGTATGAAAATATAATTTAGCAATTTACATAGAAGATAATACACTCATCTTGATTTTTACGCTACTAAAAAATACTATCGTCAAAATGCTACACGATCGGCGTTGCTTGCGAACCTAACAACCAAAGGGCCTAAACTAAGAATTTATTTAAAATAAATCTAATATGCAATGTGTGACCCTAAAATGCACTATTTTCCATTCCCACTTTTTTTTTATTATACGAAATTATTTAACGCTTAATTTTTTAAGTTAATATAATTGTACGAAAATTATTATAGCAGCGATTACAAAAAAATTATTGTTAATAATTTAATCTGCAGAAAAATATTAATCGACTGTTAAAAATTTTATTAGTCATAAAATACCAAAAATTATCGTTTTGGTAAAATTTACAATTTTTATTTTAAATTGTATTCTTCACAAATTAGATATATATATATATATCTACTATATTTCTCGATTTCACGTATATTATTTTAATATATAAATATACTTGTATACTTGTCCGCATATTTAGTCCATAAATCGAACGTGATATATATGTTTTTATTTTTATTTTTGCAATATATGTATACGAGGGAAAGAGATAAACCTGCAGTTGTCGAGAATTCTTGCCCTCTTTTTTTTTTTTTTTTTTTTTTTTTAAATGGTAAAAAGTGAAACACATGGGTGTGTATGGATATAATATATACATATATCTAATTCACCGCCTTTGTCAAGTTCAAGTGTCAACATCCATTATTTTATGGGCAAATTACCGATTACTCCCAAAATAGAAAAGTATTTACCGCCTACTCCTGTCGCCTTTTTCTTTCACCGTTTACTCCCATGTCTGGCAATTTTTTGCACCGTCTAGTCTCGTTTCCAAAAACGACCAACGAAAAGATTACCAAAATACCTCTCCCGTGAGCATCGCTTTGCGATTTCTTCTTCCTCGCGTTCGATTGATTTCCAGACGTCCTTGACATCCATCGTCGGCTTCAAGCTTCGTCTTCGTCGATTGACGATTCATCATCGGTTTCTTCAGGCTTCGTTTTCATCTTCATTGATTGATGATTCCTTTTTCCTCGAGACAGTCTCCACCAGATCTGGTAGAAAAAAGGACGCCAACTTGCTTCCTCTTTTTTGTTATTTGAAAAATGGATTTTAGAGAGAAGCGGCAGGTATGTGGAATGGCTTAGTTCTACAGTTAAGTTTTTTATTTTGGTCAACTGCTATCCTATTGTGCTTGTATGGGCTTGCATCAGGACGACACTCTTTTCTAGCTCTTAAAGGCTGTGTTTGTGCATGATAGCTGGGAGGATATTTTCCTATTAACTTTTACTATTTACACATTGCACCCTACAATTTACAATTTATTACAGAAAATAGTTGATATTACATTCAACATCTACATGTGTTGAATATACCATCCACACATAATACGATCTATAAAAATATGAGAACAATTGATATTGTATTCAATATCCACTAGTGTTGAATGTAACATCATATGAATTTTACTCTATATATATAAAACAAGAGAATAATTGATGTTACATTCAACATTCACATGAGAGGTATTTTTTATCAAAAAAAGATAATATCATAAAAAAAAAAAAATTGATGTTACATTCAACATCCACATGAAGGGTATGTTGGTCAAAAAAAAATAAAAAAAAATAAAAAAATAAATTTGATATTACATTCAACACCCACAAATGTTGAATGTTAAAAAAAACAAAATTGATGAAAAAAAAAAAAACAATTGATATTACATTCAACACCCACAGAAATTAAATATTACATTCAACATCCACATGAGAAGTATTTTTGTCAAAAAAAGATAACATCATTAAAAAATACACACAATTGATGTTACATTCAACATCCATATGAGGAGTATTTTGATAAGAAAAAAATAACATCAGAAAAAAAAAATTAAAAAAAAATTAAAACAATTGATGTTACATTCAATATCCACATGAGGAGTATTTTGGTCAAAAAAAGACAAAAGAAGTTATTGGTGCAAAAAAAATTTATGAGAGTACTCGGTAATTTCTTTTGTATTTTGGGAATAAATGGTGCATGTCCCTTATTTTAATTTATTTTTGTGTGCCATGTTGTCCTATTCTCCCAAACCCATGTTCCTATTCCTTTTTTTTTTTTTTTTTTATTTGATCTTTATCCAATTCAAAAGGCTTAAATATGAAAAAAAATATAAAAAAATAAAAAAAATTACATTAATCACCCACAAATATCTTTAAGATATCATTTAAGTCCAAAATTTAAAATTAATATTTTAAAAATAATAATTGACCCCTAAATTTTAAAAGTGAAATTTAAAATAACACATTAGACTCAATACTTTTCGAATGTTATAAAATGAAATCAAAAATATAAATATCCAAAAATTGGGTCTTACATTATTCATTTTAGGATTTTCATTATTTTTCTTGTTTTAAGCATAGCTAGATGGTGATTTATTTCTTATATTGTATGAGTGTTTTGTGTGTGTTTTTGTGTGAGATAGCTTCTTTTTTAATTGCTTCATTCTCTCTGGATTTGAGAATTTAAAAACCATTTTTCCTCTTTGTTTTGCTCAGGCGTGAATCCATTGAGGCTACTCTATCTAAGCAGAGAGAAGACTTGAGAGAATGGGAATGAAAGTTGCAGGAGGGAGAGAATGGGAATGAAAGTTGCAGGAGGGAAAAGAGGTTGGCTGAGGGTCGAAGATTGCTCAACCAAAGAAAGGAAAGAGCAAATGCGACTGATATCGTTGTTTTTAAGTTGTTTTTTGGGGATAACCATGTCTAAATTGCGTTTCTCGTGGACAATCATGTTTAAATTTGTTTTTGCGTTGAATTTATTATTTTGAATTATATTAGCATGTTGTTAAATATTTATGTGAGCTTAAAAATCAATGGATTTGTAAATTCTGTTTATAAATATTTTACCTATCCAAATAAGAGAATTATAAATGTAAGACCTAATTTTTGCACATGCATAATTTTTAGTTGCATTTTAGAATATTTTAAAAATTATAGGGTCCATTATATCATTTAAATTTTACCTTAAAAACTTTTAAGGGTTGTTATGATATTTAAAAATTCTAGAGGGTATGTGTGTAATTAAACTAAAAAAAATCTATTAATAAGTCTATTTAAAAATATGGGGTTAATAGTGAATTTTTGCATGTATGAGTATGAGACCAATTTCCAATACCACGTGTCAGAATTCTTGCAAGTATGTATCATGTGATCACTTGCCAATATATTGACACCTTAAGTCACCTTTACACTTCTTGTTTCCTCCTTTCACAACAAAACAAATTGGAAAAGTTATGCCTATTCTCTAATGCACGGCCAATTTGAGATAAGGAAGAGAGGAACAAACAAAGAACAAAAAGGTGAGGAAAAGGGAATTAGAAGTCTAGCTTGTATCCATATGATCCAATTTCCTCATTGAAGGTACTTACTATTGACACTTTATCAATATATAAAATTATGAACTATATATATATATATATATGAAAGCCATTATCTCATATATTTTAATTTTGTTTGAATTAACTTATAAAAAAAATAAAATTAAAAGGAAAAGTTTTAGTTTATAATTAGTAAGGTTGTGTGTGTGTTTTTGTATAAAAAGGGTTAATTAGGTGTTTCATGATTAGGTGTTTCATAAAAAGGGTTAATTAGTAAGGTGGTGTACAGTGTATTGAATTAAAAAAAATAGTACCATTATTATATTTAATTTATGCTCAAATTATGAAAAATTTAATTTAAAGTTAAAATTATAATGATATTTTTTTTAGGGTATTTTGTTACCTAATAAACATTGATAATGGTACTACAGAGTAAAATATTATTAGTGTAATTACAATATTGTAGTTGTAAAATTTATACCGGGTTGAGAAAACAGGGTGTTTAGTTTTAACAATTTTCATATAATCAAGAAAATTTGGGAATAGGAAAATCGCATTTTAGTCGTATATATTTCACGCATCGCATTTTATATTTAGTTAAATTCTTAATTTAGGCCCTGTCGTGATTAGGTTTACAAGCGGGGCCCACTTCATCAATGTTTCGACGGTAGCAAAGTAGCAGTGTGATTATCAAGATAAGTGTATTGTCTTCTAGGTAAATTAACAAATTATATTTTCATATTAAATTATGAATTTTTTTATTTTTTTTTATTTAAAAGTGATTGTTTTATAAAATTAGATAGATCAAGTAAAAATTTGACTGTGAAAAAATAGTTTTTATTATTATACCTATATGCTATAGTGTGATCCCGACAGGAGGGCATGTCCTGCGGGATGTAGTTGTTGTTGTGACCTGACAGTAGGGCAAGTCCTGTAGGTAGTTGTTGTTGTGGTTGTTGTTGTAATTGTTGTTGTTGTTGTGGTTGACGATGATGATTATTATCCTAATACGGTAGTTTATATCACGTGTTGACTCCTACCATTGGAGATATTAAATGACTCTGGCACTGATAGCCTCCTTAGATGACACAGTTATACAGGTTACGGTACTATTATAATTCTCGATCGTGAGGTAAAACGATCTTATGGTCAATAGGAAAGTATATTTCTGATATTTTATTATATAGAAGTGATTTGATGCGTTGATTTATATTTAGTTGTTATTCGTTAATGATATTTGAGAAGATTGATATTGTTATGTAGTTATATTCTGATTTGAAAAATATCTTTGTGGGTATATTCTATTGAAATGTGAATTCTGCTAAATGCACTTGGTCTATAAATTATTTTTATATTATAAAGACAGTACACAGATAAAATATTTTATCTCAAGTACCGCGGCTAGAGACGGGTCTACTACTGACGCTAAGTAGAATCGCGAAATGGTGTCGTTTTTTTTAAAGATTGGTTGGACGAGTGTGAACCATAAAAGGTTTAATTTTTTTAGTTTTGTTGTGGGTATTTTGTACATGTGTATTTTTTGGTTTTGAGATCAGTAAATATATATATTTTTGGAAAGAAAAAAAAATCTACAGTAGTACATGGTTTCATATATATATTTTTGTTGGTTGATTGGGTAATATCAAGTCGACGTCACGCCCGACCTCGAGTGTTGGGGGCCTGAGGTGGGGGTGTGACAGTTTTTGGTATCAAAGGGTGGAAATGAACATAGTGAAAGTTCTGTACCCCAAAGAAAATGGGGTAGGGCGCGGGAAAGCCTGGATGCTATCGAGCGAATTTTACAAGTGGTTGTCCAACTAACCAAGCAGTAGGCAAAAATGATGGAGGGCCAAAGGGCCCAAATCGAAACAACTAATCCTCAGGCGGTGTTACTGAAAAGATTCATGGAGCTGAACCCCCCAACTTTTATAGAAACTACGGGCCCTACTGATGCTGAAAATTGGTTGTGAAGCATAGGACACGTATTCGAGACAATGGGCATTATCGATGATAGCCGAGTTTCTCTCGCCACCTTCCAGCTAAAAGAAGAAGCCGAACATTGGTGGGAGGATATGAAGAGGCTAATCTCGATTCCAGGCCAAGGGATCACTTGGGATCAATTTGTTGCCGTATTTAATGAAAAGTATTTCCATGAATCTTATCGATTCGAAATGGAAGAGGAATTCATATTACTAAAACAAGGAAAAATGTTCGTTCTGTAATATGAAATCAAATTTGATGCCTTGTCCTGATTCGCTCTTGATTTGGTAAAAACTGGGGAAACGAAATGCAGACGCTTCCAAAAAGGGCTAAATTTGCAAAAACGCTCAAGGCTAACTGCCCAACGGATCAAAAGTTATGTGGAATTGGTGAATACGACGAAATTAATAGAGAAAGATGTACGGGAAGCCATCGAGAACCGTGAACAGTACAAAAAGAGTAGATATGAGGCATCTAACATATATTTAGGTGGCACTTCTCAGGGATCTGGTCCTCGACCACAACTTCCTCGGGCCCCGACATTTGATCAGTCAGCTAAGAGCCTAGGCCCACGGAAATCATATTCCGGGCGACGACACATCGTACCTAGATAGAGTTCTGGCCAGCAAAGGCAAGGTAGGGGCCAGACATCTAGCCGAGCTGGGACAGCCGTATGCTATCAATGCGGTTCACCGAACCATTTCGTTAAAGATTGTCCCACGGGAGGCCCAATATGTTTCCGTTGTCACAAGCCAGGCCATATATCTCCGTTTTGTCCGAAAATTGCTACTACCCCTACACCCTCTGTGAGTAGTACGAGTAGTGTTGGCCCTAGCAGTGCGAGCAGTAAAAACATGAGATTCTTTGACAGTTGATTGTCTGTGTTAGGTGTTACCGATCAAAGTGCACCATGATTGTTGGTTATTGGATATAATGTAGGTCACTGCGAATGAAAATGTTGCGATATGTGGAAATGATTTGATGGAATTGGCGGTTACGAATTAAGGGTGACTTTCGGTTAAGGGACTCTACACAAGAAACCATTATTTTATAATCAAGTGTGACTAATATGATCATGCAGTGCTATTCTGAATTTTTATTGGTTTGACTGAAATTTAAATTCCTATTATTTTCTACGAAAATTTCGGGACGAAATTTCTTTTAGGGGAAAAGGGTTATAAGACCCTAATTTTTCTTATACGTACAATTTGAGTTGCATTTGAGTACCCTTGAAAATCACGGGGTAAATGACGATATTAATTATGTGATTTAAAAATTTAGGGGTCAAATTATAATTTTAAAAACATTAAAATTAGAATTGGGTTTAATTAATAACTTAACAAGAATGAAAGAGGGGATTAGTACAAATAAAATATTTTATATATATATAGAGAGAGAGAGAGAGGCGATGGAAATGAAGGGCCACTTGTCCGGCCCCTGTTTGACACACACACACACACACACACACACACACACACACATACATACATATATTCATTCAAATCCACACACCCTCAGGAAGATCGAAGAAGAATCGAGAACGTAGAGGGGAGAACAGTAGGTCGGTGAGGTTTGGGCCTATTTTTTTTCAACACACACACACACATATATATATATATATATATATATATGGCAGTCGTTCAACGTCGTCGGCGTGTGTGTCTGTGTGTGCTTTGTGTGTGTTTCGTTGTGCGTATGTGATTGAAGATTGCGTGTAGGGGTGTTGTCCGTCCGTTCGACAGTAAGGTCGTCACTCTGGTGAGTGGGTGTACGCTCTGTTTCTGATTGTTTGTGTGGTTTGTGTGTGGTTCTCGTCAGTTGCGAACGTCGGTCGTCAAACGGCTACGTGCGTGGTGTGTCGGTCGGACATTGAGAGTGTGTGTGGTGTTTGTGTGTGTGCTCTGTTTTTCTGTCGACTGTGTGTATCGGTGTGTATGTGTGTGTGTGTTGATTGGCCAATGGGTGTGTGGCTTCTCCGGCAGTGTGTGGGATTGTGTGTCGCCGTCGGTTAGTTTAGCCGACGATAAGTGGAAGTTAGAGAAAGAGATGCTGGTTGTGTGTGTGTGCCTACTGTGTGTTGTGTGTGCTGCGTGTATGTGTGAGATCAGTGTGTGTGTGTGGGTGATCATTAGGGGTGTGCACGGGCCGGGCCGGGTCGGGTCGGGTTTGGGCCGAAAATTGGGCCGATCCGAATTAATTCGGGTTCAGGTATATTGGGCCGAAAAAAAAAAATCGGATCGGGTTGTTTTGTTGGGCCCGTTTTTTCGGATCGGGTCGAAAATTCGGGCGGGTCGGATTAATATGGAAGCCCAGCTATTTACCTGTTTTGAGATGGATCAATGGGTCTGTTCGGGCCTGTTCTTCAGAAATTAAAACATGCAGCTCAAAATTACTGAAATTATAGCATTCAGATCAAATTTTCAGTCTGAAAGTGTAAAACATACAATCCAAAAACACCCTACAGATCAAAATCACTGAACGTGAAACATAAAATCCAAAAAAACCCACAAGATCAAGTCTGAAACATAAAAACAACATCAAAATTACAGATTAAAATCCATTAGTCTGAACCTATTATTACACATCAAATTTTTTAGATTTTCAAGAGGCAGAAAATTTCCAAAACAGCAAACTTAAAGCCCGCGTCACTCCATATTTCCAAAACGGAACCAATAGCCTGTTCCAAGATCACATGACAACAAGTAAAAACTAAAAGTACAATTTTCAAATAATGAAGAATATAGTTAAATAAACATACCATCAATCGTTAATCAATGTTGTTTCCAAACTCGATTCAACAAGTCCTACAACAAAAGAATAACATAAATAAAAAAAAATTATACACAATAATGCTTATTCAAGGATGTCATTGAAAATGAAATGAAGATATATAAAATAAATAAATATTACCTTCCTCTATATTTTCTATATGTTCTACATCGTCCATTGCTTCACGAAGATTGATCCGCTTTGAAGACCGCAACCAATTCTGAGTATAAATGAGAGCCCCAACCATCTTTGCAGATAACGAGCTACGGAATGGATCAAGAATTCGTCCACCAGTACTAAAAGCAGATTCTGATGCAACTGTAGACACCGGAATTGCTAATACATCCCTAGCAACTTGAGAAAGGATTAGATATTTTGTTGAATTATTTTCCCACCACCCCAAAATTTCGAAGTCATCACTTTCAATTTCCACTGGGGAAGTTAAATATTTATCCAACTCTGATTTAGAAGTCATATTACATTCCTCCACTACATGTTTGCAAAACTGAGATGAAAACATAGTGCGGGCATCCTCCTCCTCTTCATCCAACCCACTCTCAGATAACGAATCACTCACATTTTGAGTAACGACAACATTAATAAATCCATTACATGCGAACCAATCATATAAACGGGACAAATGATCCGCAACCTTTTTCATTACCTCATTCGCAGTTACGGCATCATAATTTATTCTCAAGCACCAATCAATATATTTCGATTTATACCGAGGATCAAGAACAACCGCAACCAACAACAACGAATTCATTTTGTCAAGTTTTCCCCAATATTTGTCAAATTTAGATTGCATACCTTTGGCCATTAAAGAGAGGAACAAATCAGAATTTTTTGACAAATTCATTATTGCACCTTTAATGACCATAAGCTCCATAAAAAAAGAATTGGAAGTGACAAATAATGAACCAGAAAATTTCAAGGTTGCATTATAGAAAAGTTTTAAAAACTTGACAAATGATCTAGCCTTTTGCCAATCAACACTATTCGGTAGGCCCAACGCCGTTTTCACTTGTTTTCCTCTATTATTCACATCACCTTCCTTTCCTACACCATCAATATCTCTATAAAGAAATTTGTACATTTCATCTTCATCCTCTAAACGATCAAAAGCTTTTTCAAATTTGATTGCTCTCTCTAGCATGAAATATGTTGAATTCCATCTAGTTGACACATCTAGACAAACTTGACTTTTACAGTCGATGCCTTCTTTATCTGCGCACATCTTAAATTTTGCCATTCTAGATGGCGAGCCCCTTACATATCTTACCGCACCTCGGATTCTAATGATTGAGTTGTCCATTTCTTTTAAACCCTCACACACTATGAGATTTAAAATATGGGCACAACATCTCATGTGAAGAAATTCATGCTCAAGAACAATTCCCCGCCTATATTTTGTATTCTTTTTCAAAAAATGAATTAACCCGTTGTTAGAACTTGCATTATCAACGGTTAAAGTGAGAAATTTGTCTATACCCCACTCAAACAAACATGATTCAACTTCTTTGCCAATAGTCTCCCCCTTGTGACTTGAAACTAAACAAAAATTTAAAATCTTTTTATTTAGTTTCCAATCACTATCAATGTAATGAGCAGTTAGACACATATAATTCAAGTTTTGCAAAGAAGTCCAAGTGTCTGTGGTAAGGCATATTCTTTGTCCTTTCAACAACTTTTTTAATTTCTTCTTCCCATTTCCATATAGATCAACACAATCTCTAGCTACGGTTGTTCGACATGGCATTCTAACCCATTTCGGTTGAGCAACTTCCATTAATTCCCTAAACCCCTCATTCTCGACAAACTTGAATGGCAACTCATCAACAATTATCATTTTGGCAAGTGCTTTCCTACAATTATCAACACTAAAGCTCCAAGGCACAAGTTGATTGACATCCTCATCACTATCAGTTTTTGGTTTGAAACTCAATGTTGTTTGACCCTTAGGTAGCTCTCTTTCATTATTTTTCTTACATTGAATATTAGCATGAGTTAACATTGTCGAAGTACCATGTTTTTTAGAATCACAAAAATAAGTTTTTCCGCAATGGTTACAAGCAGCCCTACATGAATCAGTACATCCAGGTTGTTGCTTTATTATAGTAAAGTGTTTCCAAACCACTGAACGCTTTCTTTTAGAAGGATTTGGTGGAAGTTCATCATTAATCAAGTTTCTAGAAGGTTTATCATTCACATTACTTATCCCATCATTGGGCACAAGATTCACATCATAATCAGAACCCTCCATTATGTAGCTAAAAACATTCAACAAAAAAAAAAAAAAAGTTTCAATATCTTTGGACAACAAAAATATTCAGATCAGCCGCATTAATTTATAAAGACAAATATAAAGAAACAGATTTGCAGTATTCAGAATCAGATCAACCACATTAGTGTTTCAGTTATCCTATTTATACTTCCAGATTAGCAAAAATGTTTAGCAACCAGATTAGCAAAAAAAAATAAAAAATCAGATCAACCAGATTATCAGATCAGACCAAATTAAACATAATACATAAACAAAAACGTTTCAAACTTGTACTTGTAGTGTCTAACTGTCTATGCAGTTGGTGAGAGCCTCAACCAAATCGTGCCCTAATTTTATCGTGTAATCGTGCCCTAATTTAAAAACGTTAACTCGTGAACACTGAACACACACAATACCTGAGAATTGGTCTCACAATCACAACTGAGAGTGAAGACAGAGAGTGAAGAACTGAAGATAGCTGTAGTGTCTATGTAGTTGGTGAGAGGCTGAGAGCTTCAACCAAATCGTTGTCAGCAATTCGCCCTAAAAAGATTTACAATACCAAAAAAATCGTAAGTTTCAGATAAAAAAAGATCACTTCATTTCGAGTAATCGTGCCCTAATTTAAAAACGTTAACTCGTGAACACTGAACAGACACCAACAGGGAAGACGATCACTTGTACCTGTAGGGTCTAGGCTGCTAGTTGTGGCAAGGAAGACGACCGTTTGCTCTGTGAACTGAGACTCTGAGAGTGAAGACACTCAAGACAGAGTGAAGATAGCAGAGAGACGAGAGAGTTTTCGGAGAGCGGCTGCGAAATGGGCTCTCATCCGATCAACGAGCATTTATAGTCAGTGTATCTAGGGTTTGGAATTACTGTAGCAAAACGATGTCGTTTCATCAACTTCGGATCGGATCGGGTGTGATCCGATCCGCATGTTGCAGACCCGCCCACCGATCCGAAATATTCGGGCCTGCTTCTTTGTGGGCCGATTCTAATATTACTTATTTATTTCTCAGCGGATCGGGCCTATTTCGGGCGGGTTCGGTTCGGCCCATCGGTTTTCAGGCTTTTTGCGTACCCCTAGTGATCATAGATTGAGTGTGTGTATGTGTTGACAGTGCAGTGCAGGTGTATGTGTGTGTTTTCTGTTTCTGTTGGGTGTTGCCGTGTGTGTGTTGTGTGTGCCGTGTGTGTGTATGTGTTCCGGCAGTGACGGTGGTGCCGTGTTAGCTTGGGTGTGGGTGTATTTCAATTGTTACGGTGTGCATATGGGTGTGTTCTGTGTGTGTTGTGTGTATATGGATGTTTAAAAGAAGGTGGTCGGAATTGGCAAGGTGAGAGAGAAAGAGAGAGAGTGGCGGTTGAGCTCAAAACAGAGCAGAAAAGAAAGATGACCATCGCCGTAGCGGTGAGGCATTCGCCGCGACGATGGGAAGTCAGTGAAGCAGGAGCATAGTCTGCAACATGTTCGCTGCCGCGGTGAGGCGTTCGTCGCAGCGATGAAGCTTCAGTGAGCAGAAACAGCAAGCTGGAAGGGGGTTCGCCTCGGCAGTGAAGCGTTCGCCTAGGCGGTGGGTCTGGACGCAGGAAAATCAGAAAATAAAGAAACATAAAAATCTAACATTAAATTTCTCAGTAGGCAGACGATTCAGGACAGGTAGAATTCCGAACTCTCCTAATATATGTATTTAATTGTGTTTAATTGCCTCATGGGTAATTATGAAGTTATTTGGTATATTGTTGTGAAATCTTACCTGTCGTATTAAATTATATGAAATAATTTAGACGATGTGGAAATTATGTGGCGAGCATGCTTATGTGGTTTATGTGTTAGATTTATGTGACAAGCATGCTTATGGGTTTTATGTGTGATATTAATTAAATACACGTATTAGAGGGATTGGAGTTCTACTAAGTTTTAGCTCACAACCCCACAGTGTTTGGTTGCAGGGACGGCTAGGAGAAAACGAGAGAAAATTTTTATTTGAAATGTATAGTTGTAAAAATTATAATTATTATTTATTATTGTAATCGGAAGAATTGATAAGTATGATTTTTGAAATTGTTTGTAAATTGTCTAAATTGTAATATACAGTGAAAATTCAGTTTGATATAAAATGGTGTTGAGATAATCCAAGTTAATAAAAATGTTGGAAATGGGGATTTAAATTATAAACCTGAGACTTTTAAATTGGTCGCCGTTTTGCAGAAAATGAGTAAAATTAAATATAAACTAGATGATAGAATTTTTATTTGGTGATGGTGATTATAAGATTTATTAATTTTTGTCGTAAAATTGACAGCTAAAATTATTGCTGTTATTATAGAACTTACCGAATATTATAGAGTGGAATTTGACGAGTTGGTTTTTGGGTAGAAATTCTCTATAGGAAAAACCGTAGTCTCGGCCCTGGGAAACCGGGTCGTGACAAGTAGTATCAGAGTTTAGGCTATAGATTTCTGCAGTCTTAGAACTTAGATTGGCGAGCACTTTGAAACCGGGGTTAGGACACTCATCAATCATAATAAACTATTAATGTTAGTGGAATTGCGAAATAAAAGTAGAATGTGTTTTATGTGTGTATGTACAAAATAAATATAATACGTGACTTATGTGTTCTTCATAGATTCTTGATATGTGATCTATGTATCGTATTTGTTTCTATATGGAATTATGTGATATTATCAAGTGGCAATATATGTGCATTAATATTTTCATATGTACACAAATTGTTCACACATATATATGTAGAACTAAAGGTAAATAATATTATGGGGTAAATAGTATATATACAGGCATTGACGTCTCCGTTATGTTTTTGGGAGGTTGGACATTTCACACTAATGTGTTATTACCCTTATTTCATTTTGGTCCCTATAATTTTAATTTGAACATACAAACATTTGAAATGACGGTGGATTAATAAATTGCATATATTAATATTTGAGATGGCGGGTGATTAGTGTAAATTATCTATAATGAGTTAAATAAACTTGGGTGAATGTCGTGTTAGTCGCGGTCCATTGAAAATTGTCGCTAAATGGGAGTTAGTAATTGAAAGGTGTATATTGTCTTCTATATAAATTGTGAAAATATATTTTCATATTAAAGTATGGAAAAACAAGTATTGATAAAATGGACGAATTTACGATGAGTCATGGATCGAGTGGAATTTTAAAAAAAGTGGAAAATGATTTTATTATCCTGCTACGCCATAGCTTATGTTCTATCCGGAGTTTTGATATTATGTCTGGCAGGAGGTTATTGATATTATATCATATCAGGAGGGTAATCTTGCAGGTGGTTGATTGACCCGTCTGGACTGCAAATCTCACGAGTGGTACTCCTACCATTTGGGAAAATAAATGACCCTGACATTGTTAGTCACATTAGATGACACGCAGGTCACGGTACTATCGCAAACTCTGATCATGAGGTTAAGATGATCCGATGGCTAGTAGAAAATGGTGTGCGGTATTTTATTATATAACGTAAATGTTTGAATCGGTAGATTTAAAATGTTTGGAATGAGTTGACTTAAAATATTTGGATTTGGCTTTTTAAATGTATTATTTTATCACATTGGTGGCAGTAGAACTGGATTTTCAACACTCTGTGCGGATATATATTATATTATATTTGAAAATGGGTGTTTGACAAAAATACTTGATCCATAATTTTTTTTATTATGAAGGCAGCATGTGCACTGTCTTCTAGTAAATTACAAAATCTATTTTCATTTATATCATGGAAAAATGTGTTTATTTAAAACTGGACGAATTTGTAACTTATATGGATTAAGTGATATTGGGCGTTTGTGAAATTGTGAATTACATTGGTTTCTAAAAAAGATGAAAAAATGATATTTGGATTAAATCGGTTTTGGAAATAGAGGGTGATTTTATTGATTTGACTATGTCATAGCTTATATCCTGTTAGGAAGGTTAGTCCGGCATGAAGTTATTGATATTATATCTTGTCCGGAGGGTAGTCCTGCAGGAGGTTATTGATATTTTGATCTGTTTGGAGGATTAGTTCTGCAGATGGTTGGTGGACCCGTCAGGAGTGCAAATCTTGCGGGTGATACCCTTACCATTGGATATAATAAATGACCCTAGCATTATTAGTCGTTGTAGTTGGCACCAGTCGTACGAGTTACGACTGCTAGTCACTGTAGTTGGCGCAATTGTACAGGTTGCAGTACCATCGTAACTCCCGATCGTGAAGTAAACGATCATATGGCTAGTAAGGGAAGTATATTATTTTATGATATATACATGAGTTGATTTGTCGATTTGAAACCGGTTCTATGTTGAAGATATTTGGTTGAAATTTTGATATTGACAGTGAGTTGGTGATATTTTGTCGAGATCTAGATATAACCCGGTGTGGCTACATTTTATTGGGAAACCGGGTCGTTACACCCCTAACTCGGGGTCGTGCTTTTGCTACCACCCAACAGGATGCTCAGGCAATTCCAGACGTGGTTATAAATATCATGTCTCTATATGATAGAGATGCACACATACTTATCGATTCCGGTTCTACTCATTCATTTGTTTCGGCAACTTTTATGATGCATGTAAGAAAATTCTCTACTTCTTTATCATATGATATTATTATCTCTACCCCAGTGGACAAGTCAGTATTGATAGATAGTGTGTATAAAAATAGTTTGCTTCGTATTGGTGATAAAGAACTTTCAGTGGATCTATTACCTCTAAGTATACACGATTTTAATGTAATACTGGGTATGAATTTACTATCTGACTATCATGCCACAGTCGATTGTTTTAAAAAGAAAGTTACCTTTCGATTCCAAGGCAAGTCAGAGTTCATGTTTTCGGGAGATAGAATCATTATTCTTGTCAATTTAATTTCCATTCTAGAGGGCAAAAAATTATTAAAGAATGAGCACAAGTTTGGATAAATTGCACGATGGTAGTTCAGCTAGAGAGAAGGGGAAGTTAGAGTAGGTTGAAGATGAAACATAAAATGGAGAATTAAGGTTTGTTCCTTATATATATAAGGGCAAATATGTCTATTCATTATTTGTCAAGGATTAAAAATTAACAATATTTTATTGGAGAATTAAATAATAATCTTTTAACTCTAAAGCCCATTACTTTTTAAGTTTATCACCACCATTTTTTTTATTTGATGAAAACCTCAATCCAAAAAAAAAATTAATGACAAAAATCTCTATTAATTTTTTTAATAATAAACATCAGCCATACTAAAAATATTCGTTATCATGTCACAACCACAACAAAAATTCTTATCATCACCACCACACTTTAGCAAATATTTGTTATTACTACTGTCACTATCACAGTAAATATTTACTATCACCACCATCCCCAATAAATAATTGTTATCACCACTGCTACCACCATAATAAATATTTATTATCACTATCGTCACCACTACAATAAATATTCGATATCACCACCGCCACCACCAAACATTTCCTATTAGTACCTACATCACCACATCAAAATATTCATATCATTGTCACTACCACAATAAATATTTGTTATTACTACCGCCACCACCAAAATAAATATTCATCATCACCACCACAACAAAATATTCGATCTCACCACCCCCCACAGTAAATATTTACTACCATAGCCAACACCACAGAAAATAAACACCAATACTGCCGACACCACCACGACAACCAAATAATGAACATATCAAAATAAATATCAAAATTAAATAATTTTAAAAATGACAAAAATACAAAATAATAACTAAAAAATTCAACAACAAACACTGACCATGGCCACAGGAAAAAAAAATTGAAAATCCAAATTCGATTAATAAAAAGTCGAAGCCAAATCTAGAAACCAGATCAGGTTTCCAAATCTGGTGAGGTTCCGGAGCCCATAAAAAATATCAGAAGAACGGTGAAGCTGAACAACAATAACTGGAACATGAACCCCTTCATTTTCCTTGCAAATAAGTATTTCAGTGTCAACCAATTCCAACAGTTTATATATAGGAAAAAGCACAGAAGGGAAGGGACAAAATACATCGGAATAATAACCCGTGGATACAAGCAAATAAGCTAGCCCTGAGTTTTGCTTACAAGAAGCACCTCCCTGGCAGGGTAGAACACATCCAAAACTTCTGCCAAACTAGATCTTAGAATAAACGCTTCCGACAATCTGCTGCACCACAATAGCAAGCCATTTGCTTTATACAACCATCAGGCCCCAATACACTGTCAAGGGCATAGCCGTAATCATATGTGAGCTCCTACAAAAACCACCAACATAAAATATATTTATTTCAAAATTTCGAAGGATCAAAACACAGAAATAGGGAAAACAAAGAAAAAAAAAAAGAACAGAATGAAGGAAAAGGAATTCATTGACAAACGCATTAATATAAAACAGATTTTAAGTGAACAAGAATCACGCAATTGCACACATACGCAGAAGAAGTACGAACCTTCAATGGAGGTATATTATCAGCAGCAAACAGCATCACGCGAGCCAATTTAATGTTTTGATGGGTGTTCAAAACACATTGGACAAATAGATTAGGTTGACAGCTATGGTTGATGAACCGAGCAATATTGCCAGTGGAACCTGCATCAACGCAGAACTCCGGCCCATTATCACATCTCCTGTCATCACCGTTTTCCATATTTTCCGGTAATGATACATCTCCCAATCGCCTCTGACGGAAAAACCAGATGAAAATAATTCAGTATAACCAAGGAACTATGGACAGAAAGCGAAGTCACTGCTCTCAAGAATAATTGCAAACGGAAATCACCAACTAACAAAAAGTTTCATTGTTCCATTCCTTAACTGTCTTTCTTTGAAAGCCACTTTCAAACCATGCCTTGGTTCTTCTGGGTTAAGAAATTTAACAAAAACAACCACTAAAAAACTAAAATACAAACAAACAAAACATGTAAGTTGAAATAAAAGCGTCAACTAAAAGAATTACTAAGGAAGAACAAGTAAGAAAAGAAATATAATTGTAATATAAAACTAAAGTTCACCAACACACTTCAATTAAATAGATAGCAAGGGTAAGAGAATTCTAGCAAAACTTCCTGAAGTCGCTTGATCTTTACCTCCCTCCCATCGAGCCCCTTCATCGTTTGTAAGCAATCAATGTCAAAAATGAAATTGTTCTCATGATTATTGTCAACCTCATCCGTCTTTGAAAGTACGCCGACATACTCGCATACAGGCGCACCTGAAGGTATGTAGTCCCAAGACCTAACAGCCCATCCCTTCTTTGGAGTGCGAAAAACCTGTCGAACATAGTATGAGGAAAAGGGAATATACCTTTTATTCTTAAATGGAAATGGGAATATAAATGCTTCAAATAATCACACTGATGAAATCTCAAATAAACAATGGATTTTATCTTCATCTCTGTAGTGACAACCTCAAGACGATACTTCAACCCTCGTTGGGACGTCCGGTTAACACAGCCAGGTCCACAGCCACAATTTGGACCACATTCAAACACAACATCCTTGGGTTCGATAAGTCTGAAAGTGCAACGTGAACAAGAAAACTATCACTGAAGAAACCAGAAAATGAATTCAGCAAAGCAAAACACAATAAATTTCAGTAAGCCAATTATAAGATTCCTATACAAGATTTTTTGAAATTTTTTCCACATCATTTCTAATTTGTGACAGGAAAGTGTTCAGCCCCTGAACAATATTAAGCAAATAAAGGCAATCCTGATATCAGATCCCCAAGGAAAGCTCACAGTTTTTACTTCTGCTGTGCTTCTCATTCCAGGTACCTATCTAACAGAATGTTAGCATGGGGGCTATAGCATCCACCATTTTGAAGTTTAACCTATTTCTGTTTGGTGCTATAACTATAGAAACCTCGGCCATGGAAATAAGACATCAGTATGATTAAAAAAATTTACTGTAAGGCCACTTTTTCATTTGACTAATGCCTCTAAATCTTGTGATTGTATGCAACTTGACAATTGTTTTCTTCTGTTGTTCACGACTTAGATAACTAGTATTAGATCTCCAACATCATTTGAGATTGCAACTAGCATTAAGAGTGGCACAATCGATAAATAATGATTTCACATAGGTACACTGCCAGTGAGAATATTTTCATTTCATTACACAGACCTACGCTAATAAAGATTGGTCAATTTCCAAAGAGAGAACCAAGAACAAAGGATGCAAAGGTCTGAGAATTGGATAGGGCTAACATTCTATCATTAATCTCACCTAGGTTCAAGAAAACACTCTACTTGGAAGAAATCATGAAGTATCATGACATCAGTACATATAAGGAACCTCACAATTCAATCCTAAATGAGTTAGTTAATCCAAAATGCCTAAGATGCATATCACAACATCCCAATATCTTCAGCTACTTATGGGTGTACCTGTCTCACATGAAAGTTGTCTACATGAGAAACAAATTCAGTACCACAAGAGAGATTCAGCAAAAGTTTTTGGCATAGTTTGCACATCATAATCCAACATATAAGAAGCATGAACTAGAAAGTGCGAAGGGACTTCCCTAAACCACGCCACTAGACCATGTAAGCAATTTTCTTAACCGAAAGTAGTCTGTTGCATGATGAAGTGAATCTCCAGAGAAATAGAACATTTCTTGCTTGAGATATTGTAAATAAATGTAGTTTAATAACTTTACATCTTGGTTGAATATGGTTTCTCACCTGCCACCATCACGATGCACATATGGGAAGTCAGTTCCATTAAGCCTAGCACAGGAACAGCTCTTGGGATCTATACAACCACCCTTACACTTGCATCCAGGGGCATTTGGTGGGAGCTTGACACTTTTTGCCACTTGAACAGACTTACAATAGATAAAACCTATATTTTAAGGATTCAACAACATAACAAACTTAGATAGAAAGACACGGGAAAGAAAAGTATGAGGCTAAGCCAACAATGAGTTGTGAAGGAAAGATACTAAAAGAAAAGGAAAATATGAATGGAAAGTAATGGGTCAGATTACAGCAACTACAGACCACTATTGCCCAAAACTGTGGAAAAGAACCAAATAAAGAATATAACAGCAATATATGTACATCTTTAAATGAGGATGTCAATGAAAGAAAGAAAAAAGCACAAATATGCTTTAGTTTGATCCTAACTCTCAAAGATAGACATAACCAACTAAACATTTTAGATGCTTAACACTAAACAATGACAACAAATAAGTCTGATTTGTTAACTTAACTTGCCTGTGGGTGCAACAGGCGGATCATCAACCAAATTGGTTGCGGGGATGGGAATATCCTCTTGGCCTCCTGTAATGTCATTGCATACCAACCTTAAAAGAGTAGGAATGAGTTAATTTCAACTCCACAAGATACAAAAAGTTCAATTATTTAACTCTAACAACAAAGTTTCCTTACCCGCGTATTTCAGAAATGGAGTTAGGTATACGGCCTCGACTGAAGTGAACCTGTAATGGAGTTCCAAAAAGAAAAAAGAAAAAAGGAAAAAAAGACAGATGAAAGTCATTCTAAAGATGATGTCAACCAACCGACAAAACACTATAAAACCCAATAGTCACATAAATAACAAATATCCAATTCCAAAGCGGAAAAGCTCAGAATCTTTTTTGGAGTTTTTCTCATTTTGTGACTGGGAATGGGAGGAAGGTTTGGTTTTGCTTGATAGATGGTGCGAAGAATCTAGCTTGGAGAAAAGACTCTTCCTTTCTTTGTGGTACCCAGCAACAAGTTTGTCTCACTATCTGATTTGGTATCATCTTTGGCGAATATTATGATTTGGCATCATTTCTTCCATTCTCAAACCTCCTGAACATATAAAGCAACAGTCCGTTTTGTACATATTTTGTAGTGAAGGGTTGTTATCCTTTAGGACGTGTTCCCTCCCTTTAAAAGAATTGTCAACCCTCTGGAGAAAAAAAAAAGATTTACCGCCACGAGTTTTGTCCATATTTCAAAGAGAACCCATCTTCTTTGACAAATTTACTATCATCTCCTAAGTAATAATCATCAGTAATTGATTTCCCCTCCAACTAATGGAGCCATTCAAATCCCTTAGAAAACTGATGCCATCATAATTTTTTCCCTGCAAATAACTATACTACCATTAACAATATTTTTTTCCCTAAAAAAACAAAAAGAAACGAAAAGAAATTATAAAACAAATTGAATCATCATCTTCGTCTCCCAATACATAAAAAAACTCTTTTCTTCCCTCCTCACACCTTATAAGCCAACATCCACCTCCAACTGGAGACGTCAAACACCAATACTTCAAATCAAGAACGAAAAAGTGAATAAAAACAAACTCAAACAATGATTCAACGACCACCCCAAGAATTTCTCTCATCAAAACCATGTATGGCGTGCTTTAATTGAAGAAAAAAAATTATGCCATCATAATATTTTCCATGCAAATAACTATACTACCATTAACAATATTTTTTTCCCAAAAAAAACGAAAAGAAAGGAAAAGAAATTATAAAACAAATTGAATCATCGTCTTCATCTCCCAATACAAAAAAAAAACTCTTTTCTTCCCTCCTCACACCTTATAAGCCAACATCAACCTCCAATTGGAGACGTCAAACACCGATACTTCAAATCAAGAACGAAACAATGAATAAAAACAAACTCAAACAATGATTCAACGACCACCCCCGGAATTTCTCTCATCAAAACCATGTATGGCGTGCTTTAATTGAAGAAAAAAATTATGCCAAGGACCACATTCAGATCATGATAGGTAGTGGGTATTGTTTCCTTTCGGTGGGACACTTGGCTTACTTCTGTTCCGCTGGCAGAGGTTGTAGAAAACTCAATGGGCCTAACTCACTCTCAAAAGACGCCTTGTAAGAGGAGGATTGCCCTTGACTTTATATATAACTCAGGATGAGGTAACACAAGCGATATGGGATTCAACACGTCCCCTCACGCACAAGGTGAACTTTGATAAACCTCTGCGAACGGATATCGGGAGGCCCAACATTAATATGGGATTCAACAAGCCCCCCTCACGCGCATGGTGGATTTTGAAAAACCACTGTGAACGGATATCGGGGGGCCAATAATTGATGTGGGATTTAACACGCCCAACATCAGACAAAAGTCTGACTCTGATACCATGTAGAAAACCCAATGGGCCTAACTCACACTCAAAAGACGCCATGTAAGAGGAGAATGCCCTTGACTTTATATATAGCTCAAGATGAGGTAACACAAGCGATGTGGGATTCAACAGTGATGATGTTGGTAGATACACGACTTACAAATCTACTAGTTAAAGATATCCAGTTAGCTAGTGGAGAATGAAATATGCAGCTTATTTAAACTCTTATCCCTAATGATTATGTGAGAGAACTGGAGTACATTCAAGCTCTTAATGTGTCTAATCATGATGTTATGGTTTGTCAGCCTTATAACTCAGGGATCTTCACGGTTAAAACTGTTTGGGAAGTTTTCAAGACACAAAAGGATGCTCATCCTTTCTTTAGAAAGATTAGGCATAAATGCCTCCCCATTAAACCTACTGTAAATGCAAAGACTCTTGATGGCTTGAAGTTTCAGGAATATGGTTACTCTTTTGATTTCTTTTACTAGTATTAATAGGAAAACCGAAAACATCAAAGGTCACAATTGACAACTTAAATTTTCTGTTTACATATTTTAACGCGCAATGCATCAAAGGAGAGCACAATGAAAATTCTCAAACAAGGGATCTCATTTACATATGGACAAAACTCAAGGGACTTAAGTGACAAGTATTCTTATTCTTTTTGTAGCAGGGAAGATGCAACTTGCATCTCTGTATGCAATCCATTATTTTAGGCAAAAAACGAGATGATAAAGAACCTGATCAGAAATCAGAAGAGGCTGCCCCTCAAGTCGCTTCAATCGAAACTTATATACTGTAAATCCAGAAACACCTTTCTCGGCCCAGTAACTAACAACCTGTAGATCAAAGGAAAAAGGATTCATGCAATTAAGAAATAAATGCTTAAGAAAAAAAAAAAAAACTAAACACATCTCATTACACCTGAAACCTCCAATAGATTTTGAACCTAAAAGTTCATGCAGTCTAGAGCACAAAGGACAAGATCATTTTTTGATAAATATCCAATATCAATATCCCCACGCTTCAAAGGAAATTCAAAAGCTGAGCGATAATCAAATCATTGGAAACAAAAAAATAGCAAAGCAAATGTTCGTTATATGAAATGTAAGATCAGAAAGCCCTAACTTACACACCCCTTTCCTATCAACAAGTTACACACCCCTTTCCTATCAAAAACTGAATAAGGTCGTCGACATAAAATTTTCCTTCGAGTAGAGCCCACCATACATGGCTTTGGGGCGAGAATTTTTTATATTTAGTTGTTGGACCGGTTCGGTTGTACTTATCTTTAAAAAAACGAGCCCCAAGAGTTGTCCCTTCTCAATATCCACACCAAAGTTTCATCTGGAAAAAGCTCGAATAACATCCTGAAGGTCTTTGATCCCCAGGCCACCCTCATCAATAGGGAAACAAATATTTCTCCATCACTTCAAATGCAACTTGTTAAAGGGTATTTAGGTATTTTCTCTATTACTTAGGGTTTCCCATACGGTTTAGGTTTTATTGTATTGTTTCTTAATTCTTATTATAAATAGTGAGAGAGGCTAATACAATAGTTAAGCCGTCTCATTCTTTTTCTACTCTTCTTTTACTTTAACATGGTATCGAGAGCAGGTTATAGGACATTAATCCCTAGATTTGTTCAACCATTTTTTTTTCTCTCCTTCCCCTCTTTCAATTTACCTCACCATCCGTACGAGAAAAAAAAAAGGGCAAAACAAAGGGGTTTCAGAAAGCCTCGTTGCCGCCGTCCAAACCCTAGCCGCTGTCGCACAAGCCTCGTCAACGCCTTCGTCGTCGCAAAGCCCCGTCGCCGACTGTCGAACCCTTAGCCGTTGTCACAAAGCCTAATCGATGCCTTCCCCCATCGTCGACGTCAAGATCCATGCCTCCATTACCTTCGCAGAACAGTTGCGACACTTTCCTCACTGTCGCAGTTAAGATCCGAACCTCCACCAACCTCGTTGTCCACAACCAACGTTCGCTGACCGTCCGTGGTCCGGATCCGATGGTCGTCCACAGTGCTCCGGTGAGATTCGCCGACGTTTGTGAAAAAAAACCCTTCGCAATGTTTGTGAGTTACTATTTTTTTTAGTGTTTTTCATTTAAAGTTCTGAACAAACAGTGTTGGTTTATTTCCCTTGCCCAAGTTGTTATTTGTTAGTTGTTGTATTAACGGACCCTCATGTCGACGGCCACCCTCCAACCGTAACAACCCGCAAGTTAAATGGGACCAATTACTTAAATTGGTCTAAGGCTGTGAAAATAGCCCTTACCGGACAAGAGAAACACCGCCATCTCACGGACTCTGCCCCGGCAGAGACTGATAATAAGTATGAGGAATGGATTCAAGCTGATGCGCAGAGTGTAGCGTCGTTGTGGAATTCGATGGAGCCTTAAGTAGCTGATCTCTGTACTCATTTAGATACGTGTAAAGCCATATGGGGGTATCTTCATATGTTGTATTCCAGTAATCTCACCCGGATTTTTTATTTATCGGTCGAATACTTCCAACTTCAGCAAGACACGCAATCCATTACAGATTATTTTACTACATTCAACAGCCTTTATGAGGAGTTAAATACTATTCTACCGATGACTATCGATTTGAAAGAAATGCAAAAGCAACGTGAGTAGATGGCTGTTATGAAATTCTTAGCTAGATTGCGCCCAGAATTTGAACCGATCCGATCTCAGATTCTTTCCAATGCTACTCTCTTCACTATCACTGAAATGTATTCTCGCGTATTACTACCAAGGACAATATTTCTTGCTCGAGTTCGTCTGCGCCATCTGAGTATTCGGCACTTGTTATGCAGATTCCTATACGAAATCGAGGTGATCCACTCGGTGGTGGTCGTGGTGGTTTTTCTCGTGGTGTCCGCAGTAGTGGCCCTCAGGGTGGACGTAGTGGTCGTGGTAGTGGCCGTGGTCGTGGCTCCTCTGGTCAGTGCTCCTTTTGTGGAAAGGAGAATCATACTAGAGAAACATGTTAGGATTTAGTTGGCCGTCCACCTAAATTTGCTAATGCAGCGACATCTGATCCAAATAATCCTACTATTCCAGAATCTTAGGCGGCCAAGGACATCTCTGATGAGGAATATGCTCAATTCCTTCAGTATAAGGCATCTCTTCCCATTGCTTTTGTAGCTCAACGAGGCACTTCTTCTGTTTGTCTTTCCATTCACCCTTCCCCTCCCACACGCTGGGTTATAGATTCTGCTGCCACTGATCACATGTTAGGTACATCTTCCTTATTTACGCATATTCAGTCATCTTCTTCATTGTCTCCTATTACAGTTGCTGATGGTTCCACTGTCCCTATCCGTGGCATTGGTACAGTGGAACCCTCACCCTCCTTATTTCTCTCTTCTGTCTTGTATATTCCTTCGTTTTCTTTTAATATGATGTCAGTTAGTAAGCTTACCAAACATCTTAATTGTTCTTCTCAATTTTTCTTGATTTTGTCATTCTCCAGGATTTGAGGATGCGCAAGACGATTGCCACAAAGCGTGAGGAAAATGGCATTTATTACCTTGATCATGACGAGAGTCTTGCTAACCCACCTACTGCCTGCCCTATTATTGCATCAGCTCACCAGATCCATTGTCGCCTTGGTCATCCCTGCCTTAGCAACCTCAAGTTACTTGTTCCTAATTTAAGTCATTTGTCTTCGTTAGAGTATGAGTCTTATCAATTGGGTAAGCATCATTGTATTTCATTGCTTCCCCAGCTCATGTTCGAGCATCGAGTCCTTTTAGTTTAGTTCATTCAGATGTTTGGGGTCTTTCTCGGGTTACTTCTACATTAAGTTTTCATTATTTTGTCACATTTGTGGATGATTTTTCCAAAGTTACTTGGATTTATTTAATGAAAGATCGTTCCGAATTATTCTCTATTTTTTGTGCGTTTTGTGCTGAAATTAAAACTCTATTTAATGTACAAGTGCGTATTCTTCGTAGTGATAATACTCGAGAATACTTTTCTCAGCCATTTACTTCATTTATGTCGCACTCTGGTATCTTACATCAGTCTTCTTGTCCTCACACACCACAGCTAAATGGAGTTGCTGAGCGTAAGAATCGACATCTCCTAGAAGTGGCCCGTACTCTTCTTTTTGAGTTGAACATTCCCAAACACTTCTGGGGCGATATGATTCTTACAGCCTGCTTCCTAATCATCCAGATGTCGACCTCTACCCTAAATGGCAAGGCTCCTCATTCCATTCTTTTTCCCTGTTCACCCTTGTTTAGTTTACCTCCTCGAATATTTGGGGGTGTGTGTTTTGTTCATCAATTGACTCCTGGAAAGTACAAATTAAATCCCCGTGCTTTAAAATGTGTCTTCCTCGGCTATTCTCGCACACAAAAGGGTTATCGATGTTATAGTCCATCATTACGTCGCTCATTTGTGTGTGCAGATATTACCTTTTTTGAGCCCACCCTCTTACTTTTCTGCCCCATTCTCTCGAGATGATTTGGATGTTACACTTCCTTTACCAAGTGCACCAAACCCTATACTATCTTCTTCTACTTCAGATCCTATCCCCCCTAGTTGTCCTTCAGCTCCTCTGCAGGTATACTCTCGTCGCCAGAAAGTAGCCGCCACGATTGTGCCCATCGATTCTGTGCCCTCAGATTCCTCTCCAGTAGACCCACCCATGCCTGACCTGGACATGCCCATTGCCATCCGAAAGGGTAAGCGCACCTGTACTAACCATCTTATTTCTAACTTTGTGTCATATGCACACTTATCTCCTTCATACTCCTCTTTTGTTGCTTCCCTGTCCTCTATTTCTATTCCTAAATCTGTTTCAGTGGCCCTCACTCACCCTAGTTGGGCAAAAGCAATGGAAGAAGAAATGTTTGCCTTGCATCAGAATGACACTTAGGATCTCGTCCCGCTTCCGCCTGACAAAACTATAGTTGGATGTAAATGGGTGCACACTGTCAAAGTTCATCCGGATGGCACCAATGATCAACTCAAGGCTCGCTTAGTTGCTAAAGGCTATACCCAGGTATACGGTCTTGATTACTATGAGACCTTTTCTCCCGTTGCCAAGCTCGCTTCTGTTCGTTTGTTAATCTCTCTGACTGCCATTTTTCGTTGGTCATTACATCAGTTCGATATTAAGAATACTTTCTTAAATGGCGATTTGACTGAGGAAGTATATATGAAGCAACCTCCTGGGTTTGTTGCTCAGGGGGAGTCTGATTTGGTATGTCGTTTGAAGAAATCTATTTATGGCCCCAAGCAGTCTTCTAGAGCAAGGTTTGGAAGATTTAGTGAAGTGGTCACTGAATTTGATCTTTAGCGTTGTGGAGTCAATCATTCTGTCTTCTACAAATATAGTAAAGTCGGGAGAATATTGTTGATTGTGTATGTAGATGACATCGTGATTACCGGGGATGACCACGGTGGTATTCAAGAACTCAAAAAGCGTTTGCATAGTAAGTTCCAAAATAAAGATTTGGGACACCTAAAGTATTTCTTGGGGATTGAAGTTACTCGATCAAGTCAAGGTATTTACCTGTCTTAGAGAAAATATGTCATTAACCTACTGAGTGAAACAGGAATGTTGGGAGCAAAACTGATTGACTCGCCTATGGATCCAAATACCAAATTGTTGTCAAATTAGGGTGTACCACTGACAGATTTAGCTCAATATAGACGGTTAGTTGGAAAATTGAATTACCTGACAGTTACCAAGTCAGATATCTCATTTGCTGTTAGTGTTATCAGTCAATTCTTGGATCGTCCAGTCCAATGATTTGTTACTGGGATGCAGTGATTCGTATTCTCCGATATCTGAAAGGTGCTCCTGATTGTGGTTTACTATATCAATATTTTGATCATACTCAAATAAATGGCTACACAGATGCAGACGTTGCCGAATCACCCTTAGATAGGAAATCTACTACAGAGTATTGTGTGTTCGTTGGTGATAACCTTGTCTTTTGGAAGAGTAAAAAGCAGACGGTAGTGGCACGGTCAATTGCAGAATTGGAATACAGGGCAATGACCCATACCACTTGTAAGTTAACGTGGTTGAAACATTTGTTGGAAGAACTTGGATTCGAACACATTTCATCGATGGACCTGGTATGTGATAATCAAGCAGCACTTCACATTGCATTGCATCCAACCCAGTCTTCCACGAGAGAACAAAACACATTGAAATTGACTGTCACTTTATTCGAGAAAAATTGTTGTAGAAGCAGATTGAGACCAAATATGTGAATTCAGTTAATCAGCTAACTAATATATTTACTAAACCGTTGAGAAGTTCAAGGATAAAATACATTTGTAACAAGTTAGAAGTATACAATATATATGCTCCAACTTGAAGGAGAGTGTTAAAAGGTATTTAGGTATTTTCTGTATTACTTAGGGTTTCCCGTACGGTTTAGGATTTACTGTATTGTTTCCTAATTCTTATTATAAATAGTGGGAGAGGCTAACACAATAGTTAAGCCATCTCATTCTTTTCCTACTCTTCTTTCACTTTAACCCAACTTTTTCTTTTCAGGACCGGAGCAGATGCAGCTTGCCTTTCAATATCATCCACTTTTTTTCCCATGGATCATGACCCTGTCAAAAATATTTTCCAAAAATTTTGAAGCTCCATTAATGTAGCACTGATTTAAGCCTTTTCATTTTTCTATGCCACCTTTGAAACAAGTTTCTCAATATAGGTTGCACCAAAATTTCAGAAATTTAAAGGACCCTTTACCTCGCTGGTGAGTCGTTCCGCATTTGATAAATTGCGGACTATGTTCCGAACAAGCTTTGCTTGAATGACGAACTTCAGAAACTTGGAAAAGATGCTGCCATTCATTAATCACCAAAGTTCTAAGCTACTCCATTTCTTCCTCGTTCGATGCTTAAAACTACACCGAGTGAATTTATTTCTCGTAAACGGCAACTCGACTAGCCCACACATATCAATACAGTCCAACATATCATTGGTCGCTCGAGTGTCAAACTGAGAACACCCTACCACTCCGATTTATCAAGTATGACATTAAAGTCTCCTGCTATAAGCAACAAACAAGCGAAATCATTACGTACCTCTTCGATCTAATCCCACAACTTCCTTCTCTCCTTCTCGAGCATATAACAAAAACTACTGCTACTAGGAATTCCTGCCAAAGCAATCTATGAGTTATCTTAGCCACAACGAGTTGATCTTTACTAATCAAAATATCACAATGAATTGGATATCTCCAAAAAAAACCCAAATCTGACTAGCCTCATTGCTGAAGCCATCATCACACGCAACATAACGCCTAAGCTCCTAATACACCTTTCAAATTAGGCATGTCAATAGTTCAGTTTTGGGCCGGTTTCACTAAAAACCAAACTCAAAACCGTCAGGCATTATACCAAATCCAAAATCAAACCGTAAACTGTCGATTTTTTAGAAAACGTTTTAAAACCAAAAAAAATAATTTTATGCAAAACGCTTACCCTTATTGACAGCAATGGGTATGTTCAAATCACAAGGTTGCGGGACAGATGAGAAAGAACCTCGAGACACAAGGACAATAGGAGTTGCGACGACTGACAAGGCAGGCACAAGAGATTTTCGATCGACGAGAGTAAACCTGCAAGGGAAGACAACGTGGTTGGTGGAGAGATCGGTTGCCGTAGGAGATGCAAACCCAAATATCTCATGAACGAGGTAAATGGCTGAGAGAAATATTCTCGAGCATTATCACTCCCAAGTATATGAACAAGCACACTAAATTAGGTTTGTATTTCAGTACAAAAGTCACAAAGGATTGAAAATAATTCCGAACGATCTTTCATTAAATAAATCCAAGTAACTCTGGAAAGGTCATACACAGAGGTAACAAAATAACAAAATCCTAAGGTAAACGAGACACAGGAAAGACCCCAAACATCATAACTGATAAAGTAAAAGGAAGATATGAAAAGAACGAGAAAGTTTAATCCATTGCAGTAACCTATCCCTCTATTTATAAAGAAAACGAAGAAATAATACAGCAAACTCTAAACCGTACCCGAAACCCTAAATCATACATGAAAGATAGAAATACCCTTTTAACACTCCCCCTCAAGTTGGAGCATATATATTGTATACTCCTAACTTATTACAAATATACTTTATCCTTGAGCCCCCCAACGGTTTAGTGAACAAATCAGCAAACTGATCAACTGACTTTACATGTTTAGTCTCAATCTGCTTCTACAATACTTTTTCTCGAATGAAGTGACAATCAACTTCAATATGTTTTGTCCTCTCATTGAAGACTGGATTAGATGCAATGTGAAGTGTCGCTTGATTATCACATATCAGATCCATCGGTGAAGAGTATTCGAATCTGAGTTCTTCCAACAAATGTTTCAACCAAATTAGCTCACAAATAGTGTGGGCCATCGCCCTGTATTCCGATTTTGCACTTGACCGCGCCACAACTGTCTGCTTTTTACACTTCCAAGAAACGAGATTACCTCCAACAAATACACAATACCCAGTAGTGGACTTCCTATCCGAGGGAGATCCGGCCCAATCTGCATCTGTATATCCCTTAATTTGAGTGTGACCAAAGTTCTGATACAACAAACCACATCCTGGAGAACCTTTCAAAAATTGAAGAATACGAATTACTGCGTCCTATTGATACGTCGTGGGACGATCCAAGAACTGACTGATAACACTCACAGCAAAAGAAATATCTGGTCTAGTAACTGTCAAGTAATTCAACTTCCCAACTAACCGTCTTTATTGTGCTGAATCTGTCAATGGTATACCTTGATCTGCTAATAGTTTGTTGTTTGAATCCATAGGTGAATCAATCGGTTTAGCTCCTAGCATTCTTGTTTCACTTAACAGATCAAGAACATATTTCCTCTGACACAAGTAAATACCTTGACTTGATCGAGCAACTTCAATCCCCAAGAAATACTCCAATTGGCCCAAATCTTTAATTTGAAACTTGCCATGCAAAAATGTTTTGAGTTTATGAATACCCTGGTGGTCGTCTCCGGTAATCACGATGTCATCCACATACACAATCAACAATATGCTCCCAACTTTACTGTGCCTGTAAAACACAGAATAATCGACACCACAACGACGAAGACCAAATTCAATGACTACTTCACTAAATCTCCCAAACCATGCTCAAGGAGATTGCTTGAGGTCATAAATGGATTTCTTCAAACGACATACCAAACCAGACTCCCCATGAGCAACAAACCCAAGAGGTTGCTCCATGAACACTTCCTCAGTCAAATCGCCATTTAAGAATGCATTCTTGATGTTAAGTTGATGCAACGGCCAACGAAAGGTGGCAGCCAAAGAGATGAACAAACGAACAGAAGCGACTTTGGCAACAGGAGAACAGGTCTCAGAACAATCAAGACCATATACCTAAGTGTAACCTTTGGCAACTAAACGATCCTTGAGTCGATCAATGGTGCCATCCGGATGAACTTTGACCGTGTACACCCATTTACATCCAACTATTGTTTTGTCAGGCGGAAGCGAGACAAGATCCCAAGTACCATTCTAATGTAAAGCTAGCATTTCCTTTTCCATTGCGGTCGTACAACTAGGGTGACGGAGAGCCTCTGTGACAGACTTAGGAATAGAAACAGATGATAGAGAAGCAACAGAAGAGGAATATGAAGGAGATAGATGTGCATACGAGACAAAATTAGAAATAAGATGTTGAGTACATGTGCGCTAACCCTTCCGAACAGCAATGGGTATGTCCACGTCAGACACGGATTCATGAACTGGAGAAGAATCTGAAGACACAGAGATGATTAGCTTAACGGCGGGAACTACCTTCTAGCAACGAGTGTATACATGTAAAGGTGGTGAATGACGACTAGGTGGGACAAGTTCGGGAGTGGAAGGAGATGGTGTCGGGTTTGGGAGGCTTGGTAAAGGAAAGGTGACATCCAGATCATCCCGAGGGGATGGGTCAGAAAAGTAAAGGGTGGACTCAAAGAAGGTGACATCTGCACAGATGAAAGAGCGACGTAAAGAAGGACTATAACACCGATAACCCTTTTGTGTGCAAGAATAACCAAGGAAGACACATTTTATGGCACGAGGATCTAACTTATCCTTACCAGGAGTCAACTGGTAGACAAAACAGACACATCCAAAAATACGGGGAGGAGACGGCATTCTATTGACCAAGAAGTAAGCTGTAAGAACTACATCTGCCTAGAAGTGTTTAAGAACATTCATCTCAAACAACAGAGTTCGAGCCACTTCTGGGAGATGTCGATTCTTACGCTCAGCGACTTCATTTTGCTGCTTTGTGTAAGAACAAGAAGACTAATACAGTATACCAAAGTGTAACATGAATGAAGTAAAGGGTTGAGAAAAATATTCTCGAGTATTGTCACTACGAAGTATACGTACGGGCACATCAAATTGAGTTTTAATTTCAACATAGAAGGCAGAAAAAATGGAAAACAATTCAGAACGATCTTTCATTAAATAGAGCCATGCAACCCGAGAGAAATTATCGACAAACGTGACAAAATAACGAAAGCCAAGTGTAGAAGCAATATGAGAAGGACCCCAAACGTCTGAATGAACTAAATTGAAAGGACTCGATGAGCGAAACCGAGCGGGGGAAGTAAATGAAGTGCGATAATGTTTTCCCAACTGACAAGACTCACAATCTAAGAAGGGCAAATGACGTAAACTAGGAACAAGTACCTTTAGATTGGCAAGACAGAGATGGCCTAGGCGACAATGAATTTGGTGGGCAGATGCAACGGCAGGATAGGTAGTGGGCGGGATAACAGGTGTCTCGGCGTGATTGCGGAAGTAATAAAGGCCATTTTTCTCACGCCCTACACCAATCGTCTTCTGTGTTTTCAAATCCTAGATAATGACAGAATCAGAAAGGAAGAAAACAGAACGCTGAAGTTGTTGAATAACCTTACTAACTGATATCAAATTAAAAGCAAATGAGAGAATATAAAACACAGAGGATAAAGAGAAAAATGGTGAAAGTTCCACAGTGCCAATACCACGAACAGGGACAGTGGAACTATCAACAACAGTAACAAGGGACAATGAGGAAGATGATTGAATATACGAAAATAGAGAAGATGTACCTGACATGTGATCGGTAACAGCAGAATCTATGATCCAAGGTATAGAAATGGAAGGATAAAAAGAGAGACATGCAATAGGGTTATCTCGTTGAGCTAGCGAAGTAAAGGGGGTAGATGTCTGCTTGGACGACTTAAACTGAAGGAACTGAACATACTCATCATCAGAAATTGTCTTGGGAGTTGAAGGGTTGGATGCGGAAACAGGAGCAACTTGATTATTAGTTGCCAAATGAACATACGTAAGAGAACGATCAATTTTGTACTAACAAGTATCTTGGGTATGATTTTCCTTGCCACAAAATGAGCACCGACGATGTTGACTACGACAATGGCCACCTCGGCCACCCCAAACTTCATTACTACGACTTCCTTGGTCACCTTGTTTCCCTTGGTCGGGAAGAACTTGTACAACTTTGGACCACTGTAAATGATTGGTCTCATTCAACTTACAGGTTGTTAACGATTAGGGGGTAGCCATCGACGTTAGTTCCCGCCAATACAACAACAAAGACGAAACAACTTGTCAAGGGAAACAAACCAACAACACGAACAACTGTGAGGCTTAAATGAAGACCATTATAAGCAAAACAATATTCACGAACATCCGAGACTTTAAATTTGGTCGAGAATACTGTTGCAAAGTTGGAAAAAAAAAAACGAACGAACTCACAAACAAAACCACTGGGCGACCATAGGAGCGCGACAAAACGCAATAGCTGGTAGCGGTGGCAACGGTATGATTACTTCTCAAACTAACGACGTTTCTCCTACTGAATCGACGGCAACAGCAACAGCCATGGACGATCCGAAGTAAAACCTAAACCAAGTCATCAGCTCAATACAGAAGCGAAGGCCCTGGGTCTGAAGACGGAGCAATCGACGGCCGGCGAAGGTTGGCGAAGGCCTGGCGAGGGTCGGCAAAGGCCGGCGAGGGTCAGCGAATCGCGACGAAGTGCCTATGATGGTCAGCAAGGTTTACGAACTGCGTGCTAGGGTTGCGGCGACTGGGAGAACTAGGATCGACGACGATGGCGGCTTGGAATGGCCTGGGCGACGGCGGCGAGGCGCGGATCTGTGTGGGTTGAGTGGCGGCGGCGGCGGCTTGTGGGCTGCTAGGGTTTCAGGCTCTTTTTTATTTTATTTTTTGTTTTTCTTTTTCGTATGAACAGTAGGCAAAGGGAAAAGAGAAGAAGAGAAAAAAAAAAAAATCGTTTGAACAGATCTATGGAATCAATCTCCCATAACCTGCTCTGGATACCATGATAAAGTAAAAGGGAGATATGAAAAGAACGAGACGGCTTAATCCATTGTGGTAGCCTATCCCTCTATTTATATAGAAAACGAAGAAATAATACAGCAAACCCTAAACCGTACTCGAAACCCTAAATCATACAGGAAATACAGAAATACCCTTTTAACAATAACGAACTAATATAAATGGACGCAAAGTTCTTTGATCAACCCGAGAAGCAAACGAAGTATGGTGATGCTTTCCCAACTAACAAGGCTCACAATCCATGGACCCCAAATGACGTAGACTAGGAACACCAAGCTTGAGGTTGGCAAGAGATGGGTGACCAAGACTTCAATGAATCTAGTGGGAAGAAAGAATAGCTAGACAAGCAATGGTTGGTGGAGCAGGAATACCCCTTTGATCGTCAAAATAGTAGAGTTCATTTTTCTCACGTCAATCATCTTTCGCGTCCTCAAATTTTGAAAAAGAACAAATTCAAGGAAAAAAAAATGAATAGTTAAGGTGTTTAGTAAGTTCACTGACAAATATGAAATTAAATTAAAAGGAGGGAATATACAAAACAGAAGACAAATAAAAAAAGAAGGTTGCACAGTACCATTGGGTTGGTAAAAGAAAGACAAAAGGCAAGACATGCAGTAAGGGTACCTCGTTGAACTAGAGACACAATGGGGATGGAGTCCTACTGGGATGTCTTAACTAAGGAACTGAGCATACTCGTCATCTTAAATCCCTCAGGCGACTGTAGAGTCTAATGGTGGAACTGAATCAACCTGATTAGATGTCATCGCACGAGCATACTTAGGAGGACAACTAACTAAATCCCAACAAGTTTCACAGGGATGATTTTCCTTGCCACAAAAGGAACACTTACGATATTGGCCACGGCCACCCCGTGAGCACCCACTATGGCCACCTCTAGAGGGACCATTGCAACCATCACTGGACTGATCACCGCGGTCACCATGAGAGGTATGTATAACTGGCGTTGAACAATTCGATGAAGGGAGACTGGAAGGCAAAGTCAAAGAATGAATTGGCTCAAACTCCAGACAAAGACCAACAAAACTTGAGGACAGCCAACCTTCCAGTTGCTTTTGTAAAATTCTCACATTGGAGGGAATTGGAAGGAGGACATTCAGCTCCTCATGAAGTCTCTTAATTGTGCTGAAGTATTCAATGATGGTCTATGTATCTTGTTGGACGTGAAAGTACTCAGCTGACACGTCATGCATCCAAGTAAGATTGTTCACAAATAACAATCGAACGAACTCCTACAGTTCTTTACAAGTCTCCATGTGGCTACACGTCTGCAATATGGGCCTCTACAAAGTTCCATAATTGAGACAAAGTTTGAGTATCTGATTGGGTCCACTTGTCGGCCTTCTTTGTATCCTCTGAGGGAGGAGAGTAGGTGAGGTGAAGATGTTTCCCTTGGCCATTAAGGGCTACTTTGACATCCTTGGAGCACTAAAAATAATTACTCCAATTCAATTTTCAAGTGGTTAGCACTTGAGATACCGTTGAAGACCTAAATAAAAAAAAACTACAGGAGCAACAAACAAACCACAAAAATTGAAATGGGAGATACACTTAACTAAATTAAATCATGTGACAAGGGAAAGAAAAAAAATTGAAGAGAAACTGGAATTGAAGGCATTTTTTCTTTTGTTATCTTTCTCTATTTTTTTTTTGTTTGTTTTGTTTCCTATTTTTTTAGCAGATAATTAGAATGAGAATAATAATAATAATAATAAATGGAAAGGGAAAAAAGGAAAAGGGGTTCAACTTAGCGTTTCAAACGGCGGTAGAGCTGGACAAGGCCAGAGGAGGGCCGACGAAGGACTGAATAGTGGCAGCAACTACGGAGGAGGGTCGAGAAAGGGTTGTAAAGCGGCAGCGAAGTGAGAAATGGACTGGACGAGGCTGGATGCGAGTGGTGAGGGTCTGGTCAAACAAATTGGAGCAGCGAAGGGGTGTGACGACTCCGGCAAAGGACAGTGGGTCAGCTATGGCGAGGATGGGTGAGAAGCAACGGCGGCGGCAAGAGAATACAAGAGTTAGGGTTTTGATTTTGGTGTTTGTGTGTATGGGAGTTGAAAGGAAAAAGGGAAAGGAAAAAATAATGATAATAAAGGTTAAATAGAACTATAGGATTAGTGTTTCATAACCTACTCTTGATACCATGTTACAATAAGGAGAGTACGAAAAGAAATATTTAATATTTCTATTGATGTTGTTAAGAGGATAGCTTAGTCTTTATGTTTGTGTTACGGTCCCTCATTAATCATTAATGAGGTGGTTGACTAACCTCAATAATGAGGTGGTTAGTTGATGGGCTCATTCCCTATAAATAGAGGGGGGTAGAGTGGTTGTAGGGGATGTACATACACAATACAATGTAGTCCATTGTAGTGCATTGTGCTCATTCACAATATCAGATATTTCTTTATATTCATTGTCTAGTTTCTTTCCCCATCAATTTCAACATGGTATCAAAGTCTGTTAATCCTCCCAATCTTTCATTGCTTCCACTCACTTTTCACTTTTGTTTCAGGACTTTTTTGGGGAGTTTTCCGCTGCTGCTGCTCTTGTGCAGCAGCTATCCCGCCTCGCTGCTGCCCTTCCTTGCAGCTGCCGCGACTGTCTCATGGCTGTCCACTGTCCCACAGTTGTCTGGTGGCGGTCCTGGTTTTTGTAGCTCCCGCGACTGTTGCCTCTTTGTCCACGGCTTCAAGCTCTCGACCCCTTTGTCCCTCAGCTTCAAGTACGCGGTCCCCTTTGTCAAGTGGCGTGCTCAAGCTCGCGGCCCCTTTGTCCCACGGTTTTTCAAGTATGCGGCCCCTTATGGTCCTGCGGCTTTCCAAGCTCATGGCCCCTCGTCCCGCGGCTTCAAGTATGCGGCTTCAAGTATGTGTTCAATCTCGCATCCCTCCATTTGTTACCCAGTGTTCCACACCGTTAATCGTCCGGCATTCGTTTGTTGCCCGGAATTCCAATTGTCGTCATTGTTCTCCAAGCATTCCAACTGTCGTCGTTTTTCTCCTGGCATTCCAGTTTTCGTCGTACATCACCCGGCGTTCCAACTGTCATCGTTGAACTCCTGGCATTCCAAGTTTTTCCATATTTCGCCTGGCATTCAAGATGTCGCCATTAATCAACTGGTGTTACGGTTGTCTTCGTTGGTCGGCTGACATTCCAATTATCGTCATTAATCACCAGACACTTACCTTCGTCCTATCTCTGCCATTGTTCCCAGCAACAACCGTTCTTCCATTTAACTCTTTTCAAGCTAGAATTCTGAAACATCTTCGGCCCAACTTGAGAGGAAGTGTCTAAATATTTAATATTTCTATTAATGTTGTTAAGACTCTTAAAGAGTATTAACTTAGTCTTTATCTATAAATAGAGGCAAGGTTGAGGGGCAGTAGAAGATGTGCATACACAATGTAGTCCATTGTAGTGCATTGTACTCATTCACAATATATGATATTTCTATATATTCATTGTCTAGTTTCTTTCCCATCAATTTCAACAGTATTCTCTAACAATGCCAATGGAATAATCAATCTAATTTTCCTAACCAATTCCATCTCGTAGTTGAGAATGCTCATTTTGCATAGATCTAGATAAAGTAAAAATTATAAAGTGATGCAATTCTCAAAGTACATGATCCCTATCCGAACCTGTTTCCATCATCATTAATTTAATTTTGTATTGCAAATTTCTGCAATTAGATAATAGCAAACAACGCCAAACTATGGTTAAAATAGAAAGAAAAAATAATAAAAAATTTATGAGATTCGACACCCTACTTTTACTTTGAATTACATCAGAATCGCAGTATCGATAAAGGGTATTATATTTGAGCGATCAATTACTTCTATTTTCAAATATTCTAATAAAAAGCAAAAAAAGTACGTACAAAAAGAACGTAATCAAACCGTCACTAAATTTTTTCTTGCTTTTTCTTTAAACTCATTTGAACTTCATTATATATCTCCATAGAATTTTATAGAAAGCAAAAAACATAAAAAGACACAAATTTGCATCATGATGGCCTACATCCACAAGAGAAATTATATTATTTACATATTTTACTCAACTAAAGTAAGTACACACCTATTTAGAGAACTACTAAACTGAAATTAAAAACAATCGTACATCAATCCTTGTCTTGGAATTCTTATGTGGGATCTAAATTTGAAAGTAATGATAGGATTGCTATGAAGTATAGAATCATGCATATCCTAACAATTTATTTATCTATACATTATTTTTACCTGAAAAACACATAACAACAAAGTCTTGGAAAAAGTTCCTGGAAATTATGATACCTTGTACAAGCCATCATATGTGTAAACTTTGCCTACATAACTATTTGCAGATTGGTGGCCACGGACAACTCTAACATGTACAGATTGCTCTATACAATTCTGCAATCAAATTGTGGAAGTATAATTTATTATTACAAGAAGAACAATAATTTCCACACGTGCACCCACACACAAGAAATTGATACACGTACATGATATGTAACCCAGTTCCAACCTATGAAAAAATTTACGGTGTAAGAAACTGTGCATGCAAATACAAAGGTCAAGATTAAAATGACTCTAGAGGTAAGACACGTTGACAGTTAAAAAATAAAATTAGAAAGATCTAAACAACAAAAATTGTCAAAAGCAATTAAAAAATAATATTACTAAAATATTTTACAAAAATTTGATTTTACAAACCCTCCGAAAAAAAAAAGAAAACTTGTTGGACATGCTAAATTGAAGAAATTTGTTCTATTCTTTAAGTACGTTGTCATTCTATCGACAATCTTATATTGACAGTGTTAATTTATTTATTTTTGGCCAAGTTTTATTCTTTATACACAGCCAGTTCCAAACCCAGGTAAAGGAGGAGGGTTGCGTTAGGTAGCTAACAGCCAATGCAAAATTTTGTCAAAATTTTTATGACATGAATCCAAAAATATTTAACGTTGGGACGTTCCCTACTAGCGACGCGCTACATTTCCACCACCCAGATGTAGTGAAGAATGAACAACGGTGGGCTAGGGCGTCGCCCAGAAGCGACGCGTCGTGTTTTTGCCCAGATGCGGTGTCAAATGAGCGAGGATTGCCGCATTATGGTGGACTAGTGCAGACAAAGAAGTTAGCCCATGAGAATAGGCTTAGGTTGACAACTTGAAATATAGGAACACTGACAGGTAAGACTCGAAAATTGGTGGACGTGATGTGCAAGAGAAGGATTAATATTCTATACTTGCAGGAAACTAAGTGGGTTAGAGAGAGATCTAGAGAAATTGAGAGTACGAGATATAAATTATGGTATACGGGGAAAGACAAACATTGGAATGGAGTGGACATCATGGTGGATAAGGATTTAAAGGATAGTGTGGTCGATATTTGGAGAATTGGCGATAGGATGATAGTTATGAAGTTGGTGATAGGTGGGGAGGTGATTAATGTTATTAGTGTGTACGCTCCCCAAGTTGGATTGCAAGAAAATGTTAAATGAGAATTTTGGGAGAAGATGGACGAAATTATTCAAAGTATACCTAACCAAGAAAAAATATTTATTGGGGGAGACTTGAAAGGACACGTAGGGAAGTAAAGGGAGATTTTCAAGAAAGTACATGGTAATTATGGATTTGGAGAGAAGAATGCAATAGATGAGATGATTTTAAATTTTGCTATGGCGTATGATTTAGTTCTTATAAATACATGTTTCAAAAAGAGGGATGAGCAACTTATCACATTTAAGAGTGGACAGCGGAATAGCTAGAAAAATTTTATCCTTACTAGAACGAGTGATCGTTTAATATGTAAGTACTGTAAAGTCATATCCGAAGAGAGTATTGCTACCCAACATCGATTGATGGTAACCGATTTGAAGTTTTAGGGGTGAAAACAGGAGCCTAAGATAAGTAGGCATGCAAGAATAAAATGAAGTTGTTTAAGGATAAAATTAGCAATGATGAGTTATGAAAGAGATATGAGGATGTGAATAAAATGTGGAGTGATATGGCTAGTCGTATTAAAGAGATAAGAAGAAAAGTTTTAGGAGTTTATAGAGGAGGAGGACTACGATATAAAAAAAGTTGGTGGTGGAATGAGGAGATTCAAAAAGCTGTTCGGGACAAGAAAATGGCCTATAAAGAATGGCAAAAATGTCGAAGTAGAGAGAGTTTGGATAAGTATAAATATGCAAAAATGGAAGCGAGAAAAGTAACTAAAGAATCAAAATTTAGGACGTACGATAATTTGTACCAAAAGTTAGATACAAAAGAAAGAGAGAGGGATATATTTAAACTTGTTAGGCGACGTGAACGAAAAACTAGAGATATTAGAAGTGTCAGATACATCAAAGACACTGATGAAAAGGTCCTGATGAAGGATGAGAAGATTATGAAACGATGGAGAAACTATTTTTATAATTTATTTAATGAGAACGCTGGGGAATCTCGACTAGAGTTGCCCAGCTCATGTTCAAATAGGATTCAAAAAAGAATTAGGGTTTCTAAAGTTAGAATAGTACTAAGAAAGATGAGGAATGGAAAAGCAGTAGGACCAAATGAAATTCCTATAGAAGCGTGGAAAAGTTTAGGAGATAATAGGATCGAGTGGTTGACTAGACTTTTCAATAACATTTTGAGAATTAAGAGAATGCTTGACAATTGGAGAAGGAGTATCTTTGTGCCCATCTATAAAAATAAAAGGGATATTCAAAGTTGTATGAACTATCGGGGTACAAAACTCATGAGTCATACTATGAAACTTTAGAAAAGGGTGATAGAATATAGAATAAGACATGAAACGAGCATAAAAGATAACCAATTTGGATTTATGGTCAGCCAATCACTCACTGAAGCTATCAATTTACTTAGGAGATTAATGAAAAAATATAGTAAAAAGAAAAAAGATTTACATATGGTATTTGTAGACCTGGAAAAGGCTTATGATCGGGTACTCTGAGAAGTTTTGTAGTGGGTGCTAGAAAAGAAACAGGTGTCCAATGTGTATACCGAGGTAATTAAGGTTATATATGAAAGTATAGTCACTAGTGTTCGAACAAAATGAGAAGATACTTGTGCATTTCCTATAAATATAGGTTTACATCAAGGATCATCTTTAAGTCCTTACCTCTTTGATCTAGTGATGGATGAGCTCACAAAACATATTCAAGAAGGAGTACATTGGAGTATGTTGTTTGCGGATGACATAGTATTAGTTGACGAAAATAGAATAAGTCTTAATACTAAGTTAGAAAGATGGAAATAAGCTTTAGAGTCTAAAGGTTTGAAGTTTAGTCGAAACAAGACGGAATACATACATTGCAATTTTAGTAATAGTTGGAAAGATTTTGGTGCGGTCAAAATTGGAGATAAAGAAGTGCCAAAGGTTGATCACTTTAGATATTTAGGTTCAATGATTCAGAGCAATGGCGAAATAGAGGATGATATTACGCATAGAGTCGAGGCAGGTTGGTTAAAGTGGAGGAGTGTAGTTGGGATGATTTGTGATCGTAGGATTCCGTTGAAACTTAAAGGAAAATTCTACAAAACTGCTATAAAACCAGCGTTTCTGTATGGTTCAGAATGTTGGGCGGTAAAAACAACAAATGTCCAGAAAATTGGAGTGACAGAAATAAGGATGCTGCAGTGGATGAGTGGGAAGACGAGAATGAATAAAAGTAAGAATAAAACTATTAGAGGGAATTTAGGAATAGCACCCGTCGAAGAGAATATTAGAGAAAATCATTTGCGATGGTTTGGGCATGTGTATAAAAGAACCATTGAAGCACCAGTGAGAAAATGTGATTTAGTTCAAGTGCAGGGGACTACTAGAAAAAAAGATCGACCTAAGAAGACATTGGACGAGACTATTAGAATTGATTTAATGCCATTAAACCTGACTGATTGATCGATCACTATGGCGTAAACGGATTCATGTAGCCGACCCTATATAAGTGGTACAAAGGTTTAGTTGTAATTGTTGTTGGCCAAGTCACATTTCTAAATTTTGAGAACGTACAAAATACTAAGATCTTGTTTAATGGAACAATTCGATACTTCAAATTTAGTACTTCGCAATTAATCATTATAGAAAAATAAAACAAGCAACCAATCAATATTAAGTATCAATGTATCTATTAAAATAGCTTAAAATTTTAAATGGTTTGTAGAAACGAAATGGGCCTAACTCACTCTTAAAAGACGCCTTATAAGATGAGGATTGCCCTAAACTTTATATATAACTCAGGCTCAGGTAACACAAATGATGTGGCATTCAACACGCCCCCTCAAGTGCAGGGTGAACTTTGACAAACCACCGCGAAAGGATATCAGAGGGCCCAACATCAATATGGGATTCAACATGCCCCCTCACACGCAGAGTAGACTTTGACAAACCACTGCGAATGGATATCTGAAGAAGCCATCATTGATATGGGATTCAACATACCCAACATTAGACAAGAGTTCTGGCACTGATACCATGTAGAAACCAAATGGGTCTAACTCACTCTTAAAAAATGCCTTGTAAGATGAAAATTGCCCTAAACTTTATATAGCTCAGGCTCAAGTAACACAAGCGATGTGGGATTCAACATGGTTTGCCTCTCATTTATCATTTAAAATTATTAACATTTTAGTCGCACAAGTCATCAATAAATTATAATCACTAGATAACATTAACCTTCAAATAGAAATATGGAAAATTACACTTAAAACCCATGTACTTTTACCAAGTCATACTATAGATTTTAGTGTGACACTAAACCACCATGTACTTTGACTATATGTGTCCTTGCATGTCATATTTTTGTCAAATGTGACTTAATTACTCATGTACCCTTCACAGAATAAAGAAATGGAAAAATCATACCTTACCTCCAAATTGAGTTGTAAAGAAAACTTCAAGGGTCTAATCATACTTTAACTCCAAATTGAAATATTAAAAAAAAAAAAAAAAAAAAGGATCCAATTAAGGTTCAAAATCGTTTCTAGTCAAAACTGTAAAAGTTTGTATTTGCGCTGATTCTTTGTGTACCTGTGGACACACACTAACAATTTAGATCTAGGTTTCACAAAAAATATTAAAGAAAATTTATTGATTCTCTGTTTCATCTCATCTTTTTTCAATTTGTATTGCGCAATGGTGGGGGTTATAATGGATGGTGGTTGAACAATTTTCATCTCTGTTTTCATTAATTGTTCTGGAATTTGAGTTGCTGGTGGAGATTGGGAGACCCATGAGGGTATCGGTGAGAAATGGTGAGAGAGCTGAAGAAAATATAAAATAGTAAAGAAAACTACACTTTACCCCCTAAAAGATTGATATATTTGCTCCCTACATTAAATGTTGAAGATGGTGGCAATTTGGTCCATTCAATTTGATAGCTCGAAATTGACAATTTTTTGCACATAGCCCGTGAGCTTCACTAGCAGTTAGTTCAGAACATTCTCAAAATTTGTGAATCCGCCCATGCATGCATTCGTCAAGGACAGTGTCACACACATACACCAGCGAATAGCAACAATTCCTTCAGGACTAGGTAAGAAAACATAGACTAGGTTAAAAAAATCTCTTGCTTGTAGAAACACCAACAAATTTCTAGGTTGAAAAAAGAATGAAAAACAAGCTAAAGAGAATCCTCTTCTTTCACCATTGGAAGCTAATTAAAATGGTTGAATGCAACTGATCTGCACAAATTATACTAACCCAAAGAAAAATACCACGAGTCAGAACCAATGCCATAGACATGCCTATGAGGGAGTTTGAAACAAATCCATCTTCTTCAACTTCTACCAAGCTCTGAACTTTAAAATGCATATGAATACACCCCATCCGTCAACTTTAGCCATCAATTTGAACAAACTTGCAACTAAGAAAGTCATTGCCTGCGAGTTTTTTGTTACATTGCACAAGGGACAGACTCTAAGCACTTTACAAAGTTAAGGGGGCTCGATCGCTACAAATTGAAGTGGTTTTATGCAAACATGATGAGCACATATTGATGTTGAAGGGCTTGTCTAGAGAACATGTTTCAAAAGAATGAGACCCCCCACCACAAGAAAATAACTTCCATTGCCTTCCAGCGACCTTCTATTTAATCTTAGGAGATCTTAAAAAATAACGTCTTTTTTCCTTCCTTCCTATACCGGTCAACCCAAAACCCAGGTAACTAAACTAAAAGCCACCTCAAATGAATCCTATATGCCTCACCATCCAGTAACAGTGAGTGAGAAGGAGTTAGATTGTCCGGTAAGAAAATTTGACTTTTGTTCACGTTCACCATCTAGCCAGGGCACAACTCAAAATCTTTCAAGAACTTCCTAAAATTATCAATGGACATTTTCCTACCATTAAGGAACATCACCACGTCATCAACATATGAAAGATGCAAACTTGGATTCTCATTCACCGGTTGCGAATACGTTTCAATATCTCATGTCTCAATCAATTTTTTGATCCTCCTTGAGAAAACTTCAACAGCGATGATGAATAGGGTGGGGGATAATGGATCCCCTTGTCCCAACCCTTTATGAGATCTAAAAAAGCCACTCGCACCCCCATTTATCAACACAGATAAATGATTATTAGAAATTGCCTTATACACTATATTGATCAAACCCTCGCAAAAACTGAATTTCCTTAACACAACAGTCAAGAAGCACCAAGAGACCCGGTCATACAGCTAAGCCATGTCCAATATAACAATATTTCCCCATGCACCATCTCCAGTGCTAATGTTGTCCAATATATTTCTACCTTGCACAAAAGCACTTTGTTTAGGAGAAATGATCTTAGGCAAAAAGGAAACAATTCTATTAGCCAGTATCTTGGTAACCACCTTATTCGGGAAATTGCATAAACGAATCGGCCTAAAATTGGTGGCACACTAATAGACCACTTATGAAATGCACTTATGTGCAATGGCTAGTGAGTAAGTTGTAGAAGGTTCTATTCCCTTCTTGGTTAGTTGAGTGAGTTGTTTGTGTTTGTTAGTTGAGAGAGAGAGAGTTGTTTAAGTTTGTTAGTGAAGTTGGGTTGTCGAGTTTGTTTGTTAGGGGAAGTAGTTAGAGCATAAGATTCTAGCATAAATAGCAAGTGGAGACGGTGGCTTTGAGCATGGAGGGAAAATCCCAAGTGTGGTACCAGTATGTGGAAGATAAGCTGAGATTTCATACCTGGAAGGAGTTCAAGCTGACTTTTTTGAATCAGTTTCAATTAAGAAATCACCGTTGAGGATTACCAAGAACGCTTCGAGGTCTTGGCATCACCATTGAAAGGATTATCGAACGAGGTGCTAGAGAGCACCTATCTCGATGGGCTCAAGCCATCGATCCGAGCAGAGGTGAGATTATTGAGACCAAAGAGTTTGATTAAGATGATGGACGCAGCTCAATTGACCGAAGACAAAAATAGGGTTCTGCAAGCAACACGGGTCGGGTCTAGGTCCAATGGGTCGTGGAGCAAGCAATCGGGTTCAGGTTTGACTTATACCAACCCTAGGTATTCATCGAACCAGAGCTTCGTTGGATCGATGATGCGATCTTCGATCGATTTCGCACCACTATCGACGGCGAACCGAAGCTTTGTTGGATCTACGATGTGATCACCGATCGATTTCGCATCATCACTAACGGCGGCTACAGCACGCACAGGACCTGATCTTAAGACAACGAGACCAGAAGAGGTTTCGCCGACATGAAAACAATCCGACTACCGGTGGTACACTGACGCTGAGCTCCAGAACCGCCGAGAGAGGAGATTGTGCTACATATGTGAGGATAAATACTCTCCTGGCCATGTGTGCAAGAATCGACAACTTCAGGTATTAATCGTAGATGATTCTTGTCCAATTGAAGAGGTAGGAAAGGAAGAAGTAGTAGAAGAACCTGAACTTGTACAGGGAGCAGTAGAACTTTCTATGAATTCGGGGATGAGATTCACAGATCCACATACCATGAAGCTGCGTGGCAAAATTGGGCAACAAATAGTAACGGTGTTAGTGGATTGCAGGGCATCGCATAATTTTATCTCTAAAGAAGTAGTGCAGCGGTTGAACATACCGTTAACGGCGGCCACGGAGTACAAAGTAATCATGGGAAAGGGAGGAATGGTAAGCACCGAAGGAATTTGCTATCCCTTCCCGAAATAGAGGTGGTGGAAGATTTTCTACCACTGGAATTAGGGAAAGAGGATGTGATTCTTGGTACGCAATGGTTGTTAAAACTAGGGGTAATGCAAGTGAATTGGAAGACCTTGACCATGAAATTCACTTTGGGGCGGACCACAGTAACATTGAAAGGGGAACCGGGTCTTTGCAAAGCACAAGTTTCGCACAAAGCAATGATGCGTACCGTACAGCATCAAGGGCATAGGCATTTGTTGGAATTGGGATCACTAGCAGTATAGAACGGGGATGAAAAAGCAGCCACGGAGGTTCCAAGAGCTGTCCACGAGCTGTTACAACAACATCCAGAGGTGGCAAAAGAACCGAGGGGATTACCCCCTCAACAGGAGTTGGATCACTGTATCGTTTTGAAGGAAGGGACTAAACCGGTGAGTGTTAGGCCATACTGTTACCCACAAGTGTAAAAAGATGAGATAGAGCGCTTGGTCGGAAAAATGCTTGCAGCCGGTATCATACGGCCCAGTCATTGCCCATTTTCAAGCCCCGTCATTTTAGTCAAGAAGAAAGATGGAAGTTGGAGATTTTGTATTGACTATAGAGCTTTGAATCGAATAACCGTCCCGGACAAAATTCCTATACTAGTGATAGACGAGCTCTTGGATGAATTACATGGGGCACGTTTTTTCTCTAAGATGGATCTAAAGTCGGGATATCATCGAATTAGAGTGAACCCTCGTGATGTGCCTAAGATGGCTTTTAGGACACATGAAGGTCACTATGAGTTTTTGGTGATGCCATTTGGGTTGATGAACGCACCGGCAACCTTTCAAGCATTGATGAATGAGGTTTTTAAGAAGCATCTCCGGAAGTTTGTGTTGGAATTTTTTGATGACATTTTGGTATACAGTAAATCTATGGAGGAGCATCTAGAACATTAGAGGGTAGTTTTGGACACCTTGAAGCTACATTCAATTGTGGCTAATCTTAAAAAGTGTGAGTTCGGACAAGAGCTGGAGTATCTGGGTCACATCGTGTCAGCAAAAGGAGTGGTGGCTGACCCTAAGAAGATACAAGTCATGGTGGAGTGGCCAACTCCGACCAACTTGAAAGCCTTAAGAGGATTCTTGGGCCTCGCGGGGGTATTATTGTAAGTTTGTGAAAAACTATGGTCACATGGCGGCATCACTTACTAACCAACTGAAGAAAGATCGTTTTTGGTGGAATAAGGAGGCCCAAAGGGCATTTGAAGCTTTGAAGGTGGCTATGACAACAGTGCCCGTCTTAGCCCTTCCAGATTTCAATCAACCATTTGTGGTTGAGACCGATGCTTCGATGTTAATGCAAAATTAGTAGCCAATAGCTTATTTCAGCCAAGCTCTTGGTCAACGGGCGCGAGTTAAGTCGGTATATGAGCGCGAGTTGATGCCCATCGTCTTAGCAGTTCAAAAGTAGCGACCATACTAATTGGGGCGCAAATTTATTGTTCGTAATGACCAATGAAGTTTGAGATATTTTCTTAACCAAAGACTGGTGGTTGATGAACACCAAAAATGGGTTTCGAAGCTGTGAGGATACAACTTTGACATCGAGTACCAATCGGGATGTGAAAACAAAGTGGTTGATGCTTTGTCAAGGAGACAAGAAGGGTGCAAACTGGTTGTCCTCACGTTCTCATGTTGTGCCCAAGGGGATCAACTGCAAGAAGAGGTTGATTCTGACCCCATCTGTGGACCCATAAAGCAACAGGTGTTACAAGAGTCAGACTTTTTCCCCGATTTCAGTGTGCAACAAGGAACTTTGTTGTATAAGGGACAGTTGGTCATTCCGTCGACATCCCTCTTAATTCTGCAATTGTTGGAAGAATTTCACGGGGGAAAGGTTGGAGGACATTCTGGGGTATTAAAGACATTTCAGCGTCTGTCTAGAAATGTTTTTTGTCAGCTTGTGGGATAATGGCAGTTTTTGTTCTGGGAGTTCTCTCTCCTCAATTTTATAGAGGAATTGCAGCTTCCATTATTTTGCTTTTTGCACATCTTCTAATCCACAACATACTTTTTTTATGAAATCTCGTGCTTAATTAGCAAAATATAGGATTAGATTATCAAATTTCAAGATAAATGTCAATGATCCATTGCACGAGTGTTGGGGAAGAAAAAACTACTAAATGTCTCATTACTAACATGACAACTACCAGAAAATTAGTTTGAGATATGAAAGTATGACTGAAATATGCATACCTTCAGAGCCAAATTACCACGTAGCATTACTTGATCTCGTATTTGACGCTTATTACCAAGCAGATTATTTCCTCCTTGACCAGTATAAACAACATCCTCACAATTATCCAAGTCATCCTCGTACTGACCCGACAAAACAATGGCTACAGCAAGTGGCAATTTGTAGCCACTAAATTCCTGCATCAATCAAAAAAGAGGAAAAGGACAATTTTTTTTATAAGCAGCAAAATGACACATTGAAGATAATAAAGAGAAGCAATAAGGACCAGCACCAACATTCATAAAAAGAACAGTCATTTAAATAATTTAGAACAGGAACTCATATCCGTCAAGGCATGAGCTATTGAAAAGTGGCAATGCAGATACCTGACAAGGTGACAAAATGAGTTCCCATGTTCATGAAGAAATTAATTATTTAAATTAAATTAAACTATCTTTTACAATTTTCAAAATGCAATGCACCAATACACGCAATGCATCCAAATTATTGATTTTCCTTATTTTATTAAATTCTCATTCATGCGATGTATTCAGTAAACTTGAGTTTACCATATATAGTTTACCATGTTGGTCCATTGAGTTCCTGCATTACAAATGAGTTCCCATGTTCATGAAGAAATTAATTATTTAAATTAAATTAAACTATCTTTTACAATTTTCAAAATGCAATGCACCAATACACGCAATGCATCCAAATTATTGATTTTCCTTATTTTATTAAATTCTCATTCATGCGATGTATTCAGTAAACTGAGTTTACCATATATAGTTTACCATGTTGGTCCATTGAGTTCCTGCATTACAACTTACATGTAAGTGTAATATTTTGTGTTTGGTTCGGTTAATTGCCTTTCACCCCCAGTACTTCGATTTATTATCACTTGCCCCCTCTACCTTAAAAACCTACACTTTACTTCTACTTATATTAAATGAGAAACTAACATATTCTGTTAAAGTTAAAGAATATTGTTTAAAATAAAATAAATACTTTATCCATTTCTATATAAAATGGACCAAAATCCCCTTTATTATATTTTAATTTTTGTTTTTGTTAAAAAAGAATAAGAAGAGAAAGGTAGAGAGAGAGAGAGAGAGATCGGGGTTATGCCCCGTCGGAGACATCGCCGGGGGGCGCACATCCGTTGTCATTATTGTCGAGTGTGGAAGGTCATCATCGTCGTCATGGTGAGAGGCTGTTGTCAAGGTGAGCAATCGTAGCCGGAGGGGGAACACGGATTTCGATTCAGGGGGTCCAAAACTCAAGTAACTATTGGTACTCTCTCTCTCTCTTGTTTCCTCCTAATCTATTTTGTCTTGATCAATTTATGATCTTCGAAGCTCAATTAAACATCGTTCCATGATCTTGATTTGTGAATCTCCATCATAAACTTAAACCAATTTGATCGATTCTACCATTTTTCCTCCAATTCAGCATCACCAACCTCAAATTTGGAAATTTTAATTTTATAAGAAACAGTTTCCAAAGATCTCTCTGCTACTGTAATTATCTTTCTAGCTGAATTTCGTGTTCATCATTTTAGACTTGAATTGAAACAAACCCTAGGGAAATTCTAGGTATATTGGAGCCTTTGGTTGATAATTTTGCTAATTTACTTGTATTTTGATCCCTTGGGAATAACTCCTATTGAATTCATATGAAGTGATGGATAATTACAATTCTCAAACGCCATATCCATACAACAGTTCCTATGGATACCCTCATACTCACTCTCTTTTGGCAAGATTAGAACCCTTCATATGTTCTTCCTCCATCAATTCCCTCATACAAGCAACCTCCAAAATTAAGCAACACTACTTTGCTCCGATTTTTTATTTCTTCCTAGATTTGTTTTCCTTGCAATTGTTCTGTGATTTGGTTTGATTTGGGTTCGATTTTGATTGGATTTCTGACTTCGATTTTTTGTTTTCGATTTGATGGTGGTGGTGACAACTTGCGGCCGTGGTGGGTTGCAAGTGGCCGGCGAACCAAATCCCAGATCTGGATAATTTCACCCAGATCTTGGACCGGCGGAGAGCACTAGTGGAATGGGGCATTTCGAGAATGGGAAATGGGGTGGGTTGCAAGTGGCCATGGTGGGTTGCAAGTGGCCAACGGGTTGTAGGTGGCTGATGGTGTGACCAACCGTGGGTTATCAACTTCTAGGTCCGGTTGCAAGAGATAGAGAGAGAGGGAGGGAGAGAGAGAGAAAAGAAATAAAAAGAAAGAATAAAAGGAAAAAGAAATATAAAGAAAGAATAAAAGGAAAAATATATAAAATAATTATAATGAGGACGATATTGTATTCATTACAATTAAAAGGACAATTGAATAATTTTACAATTTTTCTGAAAGAATGTTAGTTTCTGTAATTTTACAATTTTTCTAACAGAAGGTTAGGTGGCGTTTGGTAACTGTTTCTGTTTCCATTCCAGCAGTGGGATGGGAATGGGATGGAATGAAATGGGAATTTTGTTTTTTTCTTGGGAGTAGAATCGCGTTTGGTAACGATAATTTTTTTTTTTGTTTTGGGAAGAGAATTGTGTTTGATAACGATTTTATCATAAAATCTTTTTTTTTTTTTTTTCCTGTTTTGGCCGGACGACAGTGGCGCCATCGCCGGCCGGCCGGCGGTACTCCGGCGACGGCGGTGCTCCAGCGCCGGCGACAGCTGGGCGGCGGGGGCAGGTGGGTAACAGTGGCCGGAAAGTTTTCCGACAGAACGGTGACTGGCGACGGTCGCCGGAGATGGCCGCCGGCGGTCGGACGGCGGATAAACAGTGACCGTGTGTTTTGAAAATGGAATGGAAATAATGAGAAACAACTTTTTTTTGTTTCTCATTTCTTAAGAAAAAAGTGGGCATAATTCTCAAATGGGAATGAAATGGAAACGGAAACAAAAATTACCAAACGCTATTCCCAAACAGAATTCCCAAAAATCAGGGAATGAGATGGGAATTTCTGGAACGGAAACGGTTACCAAACGGGGCCTTAGTTTCTCCCTTTACTGAACGTAAAAAGGAGTAAAATGTAGCTTTTTGAAGTAGAGGGTGCTTTTCACTTTGCTGAAAATAGAAGGGGATGATAAAGTGTACTTTTCGAAGTGGAAGAGGGACAAATGATATTCAGGCAAAGTAGAGAGGGGTAAAAAGAACATTACCCTTTTGTATTTAATACATGTTTAAACCTATCTGACGCACTAATACAACTAGAGGCCCTTTTAACTCCAAATGCCCAAAGGAGTTATCTATAAAACTTAATTGCCCTTTTCACGTCCTTTCTCGGCAAACGAAAACCAATTTGTATCCACAATAGATACACAATTCTCTGGCCATTTTGCCAATTTTGCATTTGACAAGGGCTTTTACTTATTTTTTGACGACAACTGCATCAACCTGTTGTGCTTTCCTATTGACGAGCTACAATGATCCAATATGCATATATGTACATTAAAGGAACGTCTTTACAAATGAAGATCACACTCTGCTTTGTTTGACACCCCTCATGAGGCCATGACATCATGGATCCTCTGGCTTTTGATCATGGCTTTTAGTTTTTCTCAGCTTTTCCTTTGTACCAAAAAAAAAAATGTATGTGCATGAAAGCTAATTAGATTCTGCTACTGCTAAACAGTAATTCCACCTCAAAGGAATGTGTTGGAGACTCTATTAGGTTTGGGAAACTCGTAGACAATACCTGCAAAGGCCTCTGTCCAGTATTCAGTGTTTCACTATCAGAGGAGATTAGAGGTTCAAAGTGACTTCCGTCTTCCGGTATGTCCTCACTATATCATTTATGGGAATGTCATAAAGAACTGAATGGGTTATCGAAACACCATCAGAGTATTGTGTGTCAACTTGTACGGTTGGTTTGGATTCACTTTGCCTTCGAGGGTCTTTCAGCTTAGGACATGCATTTGCAGGGATTCGACAGTTGAGTTGCATGAGAAGCTACCAGTTAGCAACAAACTAAGCCATAGATTAATTGCTCTACTCAGGCTAAGACTACATAGAAGAAACGACGACACGTGGCATCAGTTCCCAGTGACATGCATTATAGCACAAGGATTGGGTTGTGCACGTGTGATCGTCAAGTATGCACGGCAAGGAGCTTCAAGACATAAAGAAGTGTGATGGCTAGTTTGGCTTGTGCCACCAAATGGTGCCTCGCCAATAAGACCCATGAAGTGACCAGGTGTCGTGGTCGGCACAAAGTAGTGACTCTTGCCAAGGAGCTCACAAACATAAACTAGATGAAATTGAGTAATGCAGAAAATTCAGGTGATTTTAAGGCAAACTTTCGTATGGAGGTGTTAAAGAGGAAAACGAATGAGAAGCCTTAACTATTGTGTTAGCCTTTCTCTCTATTTATAATAGAAATTAAGAAACCATACAGCAAATCCTAAACCGTATAGGAAACCTTAATAATATAGAAAAGATATAAATATTCTTTCACACTCTCCCTCAAGTTGGAGCATATATATTGTACGCTCATAGCTTGTTGCAAATGTACTTTATCCCTGAACCCTCAGCGGTTTAGTAAATATATGAGTTAACTGATCAACTAAATTTACATGTTTAGTCTCAATTTGCTTTTGCAACAATTTTTCTCGAATAAAGTGACAATCAACTTCCAAGTGATTTGTTCTCTCATGGAAAACTGGGTTGGATGCAATGTGAAGTGTTGTTTAATTATCACATACCAAGTCCATCGATGAAGAGTGTTCAAATCCAAGTTCTTCCAACAAATATTTCAACCAAGTTAACTCACAAGTGGTATGGGTCATTGCCCTGTATTTGGATTTTGCACTTAACCGCACCACTATCGTCTACTTTTTACTCTTCCAAGAGATAAGGTTACTACCAATAAACACACAATACCCAGTAGTAGACTTCCGATCCAAGAGTGATCCGGTCCAATCTGCATCTGTGTAGCCCTTTATGTGAGTATGTCCGAAATTTTGATATAGCAAATGTAAGGCCCAAATCATAGTGCGTGCGTCATTAATAGTGGCATTTTAAAGTATTGGAAAATTCAGGGTAAATTTTTGTTAATAAAAATCAAAATTAAAAGTTTAGGGGTCAAATTTGAAATTTAGAAAACATGGAAATTAAACTTATGATCCAAATGGATAATTAAAATCAAAAATTGAAAATAGTAAGGGTGAAATTATAATTTTAGAAACTTGTAAAAGTTGAAAATGATTAAAATAAGATCTTAAAGGAAGTTGGGGGGAGGAAAGTGCATTTTAACTAAAAAAAAAATTATAAACACGTATATATGTGCATAAGTGCGTGTGTGCTGTGAGATCAGCCGGTGGGAACAAAGGAACGGGAAGAGGGGCAACGTAGCGTGAGGAGATCTAAAGTCCATCCACCATTTACATGCATATAAATACCCTCATGCATAGTTATGATCAGGAAAAATCTCAAAGCAAAATCAGAAAAATTCAGAGAAGAGAGAGAGAGGACCGGAGGTGGGCGTCGTCGGGCTGTTCGTGATCGCCGGTAGGCGTGGTTTCTGTTCTGATCGGCCGGCGATTGTGGGAATGTGAGAGGGTGTGATCATCACTATCGTGTTCAGGCATTGGGTGAGGGTGTGCATGTGACTGGACGGGAGTCGTTCCTCGGTTTTGATCGTCGTGAGTGTGTGTGGATGATTTAGTCTGTCATCCGGAGGCGGTGGGTTCCGACGTGGATATGATCTTCGTAGTCTTGCTCAACGGTGTGGGTGTGTTTATCGTCATTGGTGTGCATGGTGGTGTGTGGTGGTCGCCGGAGCTGTCGCCGGAAAGTTAGAGAGAGAGAGAGAGAGAGCAATGAGTGTGTGTGTGTGTATAGACGATCGGCAGTGCATGGGGGTAGACGTGGAAATGTGTGGGTTCGTTTATCCGGAGGTGCGTGTGTTCGGTTGGTGGGACGGCGAGGCTTGATCGACGGCGAGATCTCATCGGCGGTGGCGAGACAACAAAACAGAAAACAGAAACGCAAAACAGGAAAAGGAAAAAGGGGAGAAGAAAAAGAAAGAAAATGAAAAATTACACAAACACCCCAATAAAAATTCAAAAATTTATCTCGCGGCCGATGGACGATTCAGAGCAGGTAAAATCTAAATCGATTCCCATTGTTGTTAAATTGAATTATTAGCAAACGGGATTATAATTTAGAATCATTAATTCTAAAAAATTTTGTCATCGACCATATTAACAAAGGCGTATAGTAATTATTAACGAAACAAAATTTACCGGATAACAATTTTTCGTAATAAAAAGTGGGTACGGGAGAAATTACGGAATTTAGGGCCTGCATTGCATGATTCGGTTATTTTATATAAAATATTAATTTAGGTCCTGTCACTATTAGACTCGCAGGCACTGAAATATTGGTAGAAGATAGTCAGTAAAAACTGTTCGGAATGGATAGCCAGGTGAGTGTATTGTCTTCTTGCCAACTATTTTTATATCTATATATGATAGAAAATGGTTGTATTTATATTAGATACTTTTAAAATTTTGTGGATCAAGCAGGTTTTTGGTGAGTTGGTAAAATGAATTTTTGTGAAATTACGATGGTTTTCGAAAGGAAGGTGAAAATGGTTTTTCGTTGGATTTGGTAGTTTTAAAAGAGAGTGGAAAATATCTGTTTTTCTAAACATGTCTGATTTTCTAAAAATAAAGAGTGAAAAAGTGATTTTGGTAAAATCAGACGTTTCTTTTTTAAAAAGAAAGTGAGAAATATGATTTTCGGATAAAAAGTCGGTTTTGGAAAAGAGAGGTGGATGTGTGAATTGACGATGTTGATTAGACGATATCATTACGTTGTGATTTGATGATGATGTTATTAATTTGACGATGTTGTTGATTAGACGATGCTATTGACTCGTAATTTGACGATGTTATTGATTTGACGATGCCATAGTATTTATCCGCTTCGGCGGAGTGATGTTATCTACTTCGGCGGAGTGATATTTATCTGCTTCGGCAGAGTGATGTTAGACGTTTATACTGCGCAGTGATTATCCGCTTCGACGGAGTGATGGGTGTTCGTAGAAAGGCATATCCTACGGATGGTACGGTACCGTTGCAAACTCCCAATCGTGAGGTTAAAACAATCACTAGGGCTGGCCAGTGTGTGTGTTTGAGTTGTGTGCTTAAATAATATGTTTGAGATGTGTGCTTGAGATGTGGTGTTTTACGTATATTGGTTGATTTGATATTTATTATCATGGTGATTAGTATGATTTTTATATTAGTTGGATTTGAATGGAACTTAATTATGTCGCTTTATTTTCCTTGCTTATATACTGGGGATTTTACGAGCTATGTGGTATTTATAAACTTATGCTTGATCCATTTAGATATTGTAGAATAAGTTTTTATTATTAAAAATATTTTCACTAAGAAGACAGTACATTCGCAGGTGAAGCAGCTAGGAGTCGGTCCCCTACTGGCGCTAGATAGAGTCCTATGATGGAGTCATGTGGAGGGTTGAGACGAGCTTTATGAGGCGAACTTGTGAGGGGTTCATGGTATTAAATTTTGAAGTTAGTATATTTGGGGAACGGGTGTATTCCCATAACAGAAATATGTATAACTTCATATAGATGATGGTTTGTTTATATATATGCATATTGTCGTGTAATAGATGGTTAGTTGGTTGTTTTCAGCGATGTCATGATATTGTCACGCCAGCCCGGGATATCGGCATTTCGGGACGGGTCGTGACAGTAAACCACAACCAGGAGCACCTTTCAGATATCGGAAAATATAGATAACTGCATCCCAGTGACAAGTCATTGGACAATCCAAAAACTGACTGATGACACTAACAGCAAAGGAGATATCTGACCTGGTAACTGTCAGGTAGTTCAATTTTCCAACTAACCGTCTATACTGCGCTGAATCTGTCAATGGTATACCCTGATCTGGCAACAATTTGATGCTTGGATCCATAGGCAGGTCAATCGATTTAGCTCCTAGCATTCATGTTTCGCTTAATAGGTCAAGGATATATTTTCTCTAAGATAGGTAAATGCCTTGACTTGATCGAGTAACTTTAATCCCCAAGAAATACTTTAAGTGACCCAAATCTTTGGTTTGAAACTTACAATGCAAAAACATTTTGAGTTCTTGAATAAAATCGTGGTCACCCGCGATAATCACGATGTCATCCACATACACAATCAACAATATTCTCCCGATTTTACTATGTCTGTAAAAGACGGAATGATCGACTCCACAACGCCGAAGACCAAATTCAGTGACCACTTTGCTAAATCTTCAAAATCATGCTTGAAGAGATTCCTTAAGGACATAAATAGATTTCTTCAAACGACATACCAAACCAGACTGCCCCTGAGCAACAAACCAAGCAGGTTGCTCCATATATACTTCCTCAGTCATATCTTCATTTAAAAAAACATTCTTGATATCAAGCTGATGTAATGACCAACGAAAAGTAGCAACCAAAGAGATGAACAAGCGAACTTGGCAACGGGAAAAAATGTCTTAGAGTAATCAAAACCGTATACCTAAGTATAGCCTTTAGCAACTAAAAGAGCCTTGAGTCGATCAATGGTACCATCCGGATGAACTTTAACAGTGTATACCCATTTACATTTATTGTTTTGTCAGGGGGAAGCGAGACAAGATCTCAAGTATCATTCTGATATAAGGCAAGCATTTCTTCTTCCATTGCTTTTCACAACCAGGGTAAGTGAGGGCCTCTGAAACAGACTTAAGAATAGAAACATAGGACAAAGAGGCAACAAAAAAGGAGTATGAAGGAGATAGGTGTGCATACGAGACAAAGTTAAAAATAAGATAATAGTATAGGTGCGCTTACCCTTTCGAATGGCAATGGGCATGTCTAGGTCAAACATAGATGAGCCAGCTGGGGAAGAATCTGAGGACACAGAGTCGATGGGTGCGACAACGGACGTTACCTTCTGGCGACGAGAGTATACTTGCAAAGGAGGTAAAGAACAACTCGACGGGATAGGATCTGGAGTAGAGGAAGATAGCGTAGGGTTTGGGTCACTTGGCAAAGGGAGTACAACATCCAAATCATCTCGAGAGGATGGGGCAAAAAAGTAAGCGGCAGACTCAAAGAATGTAACATCTGCACACACAAATTAGCGATGTGACGATGGACTATAATAACGATAACCCTTTTGTGTGCTAGAATAGCCGAGGAAAACATATTTTAAAGCACAAAGATCTAACTTGTCCCTACTGGGAGTCAACTGATGAACAAAACAGACACACCCAAATATCCAAGAAGGTAAACTAAACAAAGGAGAACGGAGAAAAAGAATAGAATGGGGAACCTTGCCATTTAAGGTAGAGGACAACACCCTGTTGATTAAGAAGCAGGTTGTAAGAACTGCATCGCCCCACAAGTGTTTGGGAACGTTCATCTCAAAAATAAGAGTACGGACCACTTTCAGGAGATGTCGATTCTTATGCTCAGCAACTCCATGTTGCTGCAGAGTGTGAGGACAGGAAGACTGATGCAAGATACCAGAGTGTGACATCAAGGAAGTAAATGGCTGAGAAAAGTATTCGCGAGCACTGTGACTTCGAAGTATATGCACTGGTACATTAAATTGACTTGTAATCTCAGCACAAAATGCACCAAAAATAGAGAATAATTATGAACGATCTTTCATTAAATAACGCCAAGTAACTCTAGAAAAACCATCCACAAATGTGACAAAATAATAAAAACCTAATGAAAAAGCAACACGAGAAAGACCCCAAACATCTGAATTAACTAAACAAAAAAGACTCGATGCTCGAACATGAGTTGAGGAAACAAATGAAATACGATGATGCTTACCCAATTGACAAGACTCACACTCTAACGAAGACAAATTACTTAAATTAGGAACTAGTAACTTGAGGTTGCCAAGACAAGGATGACCAAGGCAACAATGGATCTGGTGATTGGATGCAACAACAGGAGAGGTAGTAGGTGGGATAGCAGGACTCTCGTCGTGATCATCAAAGTAATAAAGGTCATTTTCCTCACCCCTTGTGCCAATCGTCTTCCACGTCCTCAAATCCTAGAGAATGACAGAATCAGGAAACAATGATATTGAACAATTAAGATGTTTAGTAAACTTACTAACGAACATCAAATTAAAAGAAAATGGAGGAATATACAAGACAGATGATAGAGATAAGAAAGGTAAGGGTTCTACTGTGCCAATGCCACGGATAAGGACAGTGGAACCATCAGCAACTGTAACAGGAGATGACGAAGAAGAGGATTGAATATGTGTAAATAGGGAAGAGGTACTTGACATGTGATCAGTGGTAGCTGAATCTGTGACCCAGCGTGTAGAAGGGAAAGGACAAATTGAAAGACAAGCAGTAGAAATACCTCGTTGAGCTAAAGAAGCAATGGGAAGAGAAGCCGGTTGGGATGCCTTATACTGAAGGAATGGAGCATATTCCTCATCAGAGATGTCCTTAACCGCCTGAGATTCTGGAATAATAGGATTATTGTGATCAGATGTCACTGCATTGGCAAATTTGGATGGATGACCAACTAAATCCCAGCATGTTTCTCCGGTATGATTTTCCTTTCCACAGAAAGAGCACTGACGATGTGAGCCACGACCACGACGTCCACGCTGAGGGCCACCACCATGGCTACCACAAGAGGAACCACCATGACCACCACTGAGTGAATCACCATGATCTCGTGTAGGAAGTTGAGTAACAAACGCCAAATACTCAGATGGCGCAGACGAACACGAGCCAAAAACATTGTCCTTGGTAGTACTACGCGAGACTCAGGAATAAGTTTCAGTGATAGTGGGAAGAGTAGCACTGGAAAAGATCTGAGATCGGACCGGTTTAAATTCTAGGAGTAATCCAACTAAGAATTTCATGTTAGTCATCTGCTCACGCTGCTTTTGAATTTCTTTCAAATCGATAGTCATCGATAGAATAGTATTTAACTCCACGTAAAGGCTATTGAATGTGGCAAAATAATCTGTAATGGATTGTATGCCTTGCTGAAGTTGAAAGTACTTGACTGATAAATCATACATCCTGATAAGATTACTAGAATATAACACACAAAGATATTCTTATGTTGTTTTACTCGTATCTAGATATAATACAGAGATCAGCAACTTGAGATTCCATCGAATTTCACGACGCCGCTACAATCTGAGCATCAACTTGAATCCACTCCTCATACTTCTTATCATCTTCTGCCTTAGCAGATTCCGTGAGATGGAGGTGCTTCCCTTATCCGGTAAGGGCTATTTTCACAGCCTTAGACCAATGTAAATAATTGGTCCCGTTTAACTTGCGAGTTGTTAACGGTTAGGGTGTGTAGCTGTCGACATTATCCCGCCAATACAACAACTCAAAAAAAACTAGACAAGGGAAACATACCAATAGCAGTACAACACAAACAAGTCCAGTACTTAAATCATTAGAAGCAGCTCAACCATAGACTTACTAACGTCTGGTTAAAGAAAGAGCACCGTCGGATCTAAACAGAGGCAGCAGCGGCTAAAGAAATCTAGGGTTTCAAAACCCTAGCAATTGTTTCGAAACAGAGGTAGCAGCGACCAATATTGGAATCGCACATATGGCAGCAAACTTTGAATTAGTGGCGAATCGAAGTTGCAAAGTGAGAGGAAGCACTAGTCGATGGCAGTGAAGCTCGAAATGGCAACGGCGAGCGTTGATGTGGTCAGGAGAACACCAGCGAGGGTGGATTTGGCCTGAACAGTAGCGATTAGGGTTGAACAACAATGGCGAAGGTCGCCGATTGGCGATGGCGAAGGTCTATTGACGACGGTTAAAGTTAGATCTGAGTAGTAGGTGCGGCGGCGGCGACGAGCTAGGGTTTCAGCGGCGGCAGGAATATTAGGGCTGAAAACAGGGGCTGTAATTTTTATTTTTATTTTTGTTTTCAACAACGGGAAGAGAGAAAAAAATGATGGATAAACAGGACTACGGAATTAGTGTCCCATAACCTGCTCTTGATACCATGTTAAAGAGGAAAATGAATGAAAAGGCTTAACCATTGGATTAGCCTCTCCCTCTATTTATAATACAAATTAAAAAACCATACAGCAAACCCTTAACCGTACAGAAAACCCTAAATAATATAGAAAAAACATAAATACCCTTTAACATGAAGAAAGTAAGGTTCCACGAGGTCTACATTCTGCTACGCCAAAAATGGTCGGACCGTAAAGGAGAGAAATTTTGGAAGTTATTGTTGGTACTCCCGAAGTTCACATGCCACAGCTTCTGTTGCTTCCATACATGTCAAATAAATTCATGAAACCATCTAAAAAGGTCCTAATTTGGCTATTTAACTATTTGTAATAAGTAATAACCCTTTGAATTAACAACTTCCCAGTCAGGATTCTTCAAAGGCAACACTCACAGGAGTACTAGAGGAGACCCTGGAAAAAGGAGGAGTTGGAGGTCTGCTACACGATACTATGGTTCCTGGGTTTGTGGATGCTATGGAGCTATGAACAGCTTCATGGGTCATGGAGTGCAAATCAAATGCATTTTTAGTGGCTTCAGCCACATCAAAACCAGGAATGTGCCCAGAGTATTGCTGGAAATTGATTCCCCAGAGGAACTTCAATTGATTAGCCATCATCAGCCCCCAAGTGCGATATTTTATTATCTGCATAAATGAGTGTATGCTCCCTGAAAAGGAAGGGTATATTCTGAGTTTTCTTCCTAGGCAATGCACATGCGCAGATTATCTGGGAAAGAATGGTGCGGATAAAGACAAATTGTGATCATGAAGCATCCTCCGGAACTTTATGGGTTCACTTTTAGAACTCATGTCACGAGGTGCCTTTAAATTATGTTTCTTACACTTGTTTTCCTTTATTACCCCTTGTATAAACCAAAAAAACCAACATTGTTGCCGGTTGCCACTAATATGGCCCATTACCCAATCCAACATAAAATAACCAATCATATAGAGATTGATCAGAATTTTTCATGAGAAAAATAGATGAAGGCTTCATGTACTTGTGCACAATTTTTTAGATCTTGTTAAAGGGTATTTATATCTTTTCTGTATTACTTAAGGTTTCCAGTACTGTTTAGAGTTTGTTGTATGTTTTCCTTATTTTTATTATAAATAGAGGGAGAGGCTAACACGATTGTTAAGCCGTCTCATTCTTTTCTTACTTTTCTTTTACTTTAATATAGTATCGAGAGCAGGTACAATGAAAAATTAATTCCATAGTTCTGTTCTTCCATCCGCTCACCAGATCCATTGTCACCTCGATAATTCTTGCCTTGGCAACCTCAAGTTACTTGTTCCTCATTTAAGTCATTTGTCTTCGTTTAAATCATTTGTCTTCGTTAGAGTGTGTGTCTTATCAATTGGGTAAGCATCATCATATTTCATTTACTTCCCCAGCTCATGTCGAGCATTGAGTCCATTTAGATTAATTCATTCAGATGTTTGAGGTCCTTCTCGTGTTACTTCTACATTGGGGTTTCATTATTTTGTCACATTTATGGATGACTTTTCCAGAGTTACTTGGCTTTATTTAATAAAAGATCGTTCAGAATTATTCTCTATTTATCCTGTGTTTTGTGTTGAAATTAAAACTCAATTTAATGTACTAATGCATATTCTCCGAAATGATAATGCTCGAAAATATTTTTCTCAGCCATTTACCTTCTTTATGTCACGCTCTGGTATCTTACATCAGTCTTCATGTCCCCACACACCGCAGCAAAATGGAGTTGCTGAGCATAAGAATCGACATCTCCTAGAAGTAGCCCGTACTCTTCTTTTTTAGATGAACGTTCACAAACACTTCTAAGGCGATGCGGTTCTTACAGTTTGTTTCCTAATCAACCGGATGTCGTCCTCTACCTTAAATGGCAAGGTTCCCCATTCCATTCTTTTTCCTCGTTCACCCTTGTTTAGTTTACCTCCTCGAATATTTGGGTGTGTCTGTTTTGCTTATCAGTTGACTCCTGATAAGGACAAATTAGATCCTCGTGCTTTAAAATGTGTTTTCCTCGACTATTCTTACACACAAAAGGGTTATCGATATTATAGTCCATCCTTACGTCGCTCATTTGTGTATGCAGATGTTACATTCTTTGAGTCTACCCCTTATTTTTATGCCCCATCCTCTCGAGATGATTTGGATGTTACACTTCCTTTGCAACGTGTACCAAACCCTATACTATCTTCCTCTACTCCAAATCCTATCCCACCTAGTCGTTCTTCAGCTCCTTTGCAGGTATACTCTCGTCACCAGAAGGTCGCCGCCGCTATCGCACCCATCAATTCTGTGTCCTCGGATTCTTCTCCAGTTGAACCATCCATGTCTGACTTGGACATGCCATTGCTATCCGGAAGGATAAGCGCACTTGTACTAGCCATCCTATTTCCAACTTTGTCTCATATGCACACCTATCTCCTTCATACTCCTCGTTTGTTGCTTCTTTGTCCTCTGTTTCTATTCCTTAGTCTATTTCAGAGGCTCTCACTCACCCTGGTTGGGCAAAAACAATGGAAGAATAAATATTTGCCTTACATCAGAATGGCACTTGGGATCTCATCTCACTTCAGTCTACCAAAACAGTAGTTGGGTGTAAATGGGTGTGCACTGTCAAAGTTCATCCGGATGCCACCGTTGATCGACTCAAGGCTCGCTTAGTTGCCAAAGGCTATACTCAGGTATACGGTCTTGATTACTATGAGACATTTTCTCCCGTTGCCAAGCTTGCTTTTGTTCATTTGTTCATCTCTCTGGCTGCCACTTTTCGTTGGCCATTACATCAGCTCGATATCAAAAATGCTTTCTTAAATGGCGATCTGACTGAGGTGGTATATATTAAGCAACCTCCTAGATTTGTGGCTCAGGAGGAATCTGATTTGGTATGTCGCTTGAAAAAATCTATTTATGACCTCAAGCAATCTCCTAGAGCATGGTTTGGAAGATTTAGTGCAGTGATCACTGAATTTGGTCTTCGGCGTTGTGGAGTCGATCATTCCATCTTCTACAGGCATAGTAAAGTCAAAAGAATATTGTTGATTGTGTATGTGGATGACATCGTGATTACCAAGAATAACCACGGTAGAATTCAAAAACTCAAAAAGTTTTTACATAGCAAGTTCCAAACCAAAGATTTGCGTCACCTAAAGTATTTCTTGCGGATTGAAATTACTCAATCAAGTCAAGGCATTTACCTATCTCAGAGAAAATATGTCCTCGACTTATTGATCGAAACAAGAATACTAGGAGCTAAACCGATTGACTCGCCTATGGATCCAAACACCAAATTGTTGCCAGATTAGGGCGTACCATTGACAGATTCAGCGCAATATAGATAGTTAGTTGGGAAGTTGAACTACCTGACAGTTACCAAGCCCCATATCTCCGTTAATGTTAGTGTTATCAGTCAGTTCTTGGATGGTCCAATGACCTGTCACTGGGATGCAATGATTTGTATTCTCCAATATCTAAAAGGTGCTTCTAGTTGCGGTTTGTTATATCAAAATTTCGGCAATACTCAAATAAAGAACTACACAGATGCAGACTGGGTCGAATCACTTTTAGATAGGAAGTCTACTACTGGGTATTGTGTATTTGTTTCTGAGAATCTTGTCTCTTAGAAGAGTAAAAAATAGACGGTAGTGGAGCGGTCAAGTGCAGAATCGGAATACAGGGCAATGGCCCACACCACTTGTAAGTTAACTTGATTGAAACATTTGTTGGAAGAATTTAGATTTGAACACTCTTCACCAATGGATCTGGTATGTGATAATTAAGTAGCTCCTCACATTGCATCCAACCCCGACTTCCATGAGAGAATAAAACATATTGAAATTAATTGTCACTTTATTCGAGAAAAATTGTTGCAGAAGCAAATTGAGACTAAACATGTCAATTCAGTTGATCAGTTAGCTGATATATTTACTAAACCGTTGGAAAATTCAAGGATAAAGTACATTTGTAACAAGCTAGGAGCACCCAATATATATGCTCCAGCTTGAAGGGGAGTGTTAATGGGTATTTATATCTTTTCTGTATTACTTTGGCTTTCTTGTACTGTTTAAGGTTTGCTGTATGATTTCTTTATTTCTATTATAAATAGAGGGAGAGGATAACACGATTGTTAAGTCATCTCATTCTTTTCGTACTTTGTTTTTACTTTAATAGATTTGAATATCAATAGGCTTATATTTTCACAGAGAGAGCAATTTTCTTCTATATTCCCGTCTCTCAAATCATAAGACCTAACCCTAGAATAACTTCTCACTGCTATAAATCCAAAGAACAAAAGTATCAGTATTCTCTTCTTAATTGCTAACAATCAAAAGCTGCAAGTCAAGTAGACGTATATTCATAGGTTCTAAATTGCAAGACACAACCATAAGAAATTTTAGAAGAAATAAATAGGAAGCAATATTAGTTTCAATCTCTGTAAGTGATACATTACCCTGCTAGCAGTTTGCCCAATATAATCAATTCCATTCAACCAGTGGCTGTGGAAACCTACGGCAACCATCTCAGCCCGTGAGAAAAACTGATGTCCAACATCAATTCCTGACATCACATGAAAATTTCAACACCCCTTGAAAAGGTAATCCACATAAGTAGAACGTACAATCATTGAAGGTTAAAACACTGTTATGCTCAAATCTAACCCGAGTTACCAATGCAATGACAAATCTAACCCAAGTTACCAATGCAATGACAAATCTAACCCAAGTTACCAATGCAATGACAATTAGCCAGCCAACTTAGAAGTCTAATATATAACAAGGTCAAGGATTGTTATAGCTGTCAAGGGATGCTTACAATCCACATAACCTGGGTTCAGCCCCACGACCCCCTCCATTTGATGCCACAAAAAAAGGACATGCATAGGTGCATAAAAAAGCATGAAAAAGCTACCCACCTGGAATGGAGCCAAATCTTTTGTTGGGATATAATACAGCATTTGTCTCCATCATCTGCCACAAGTTTTCCAAGAAGGAAAAAAATAGAAAATCCATAAATTCAAGTTCAGCAATATCTGATTTTTTTTAATTATAACTCAAACATAAAACAAAATACTATCTACAATAACACTAAAAAGAACTTCAATAAACTACAAGAAATCAAGATGATCAACGGGATATGATACTATTGAAAAGCTGCCCACCAAATTCATGCAAGTCAGCCAAATAAGCATGTAGAGAGGTGTAGCAAAAATGAAGTTGAGGCAAAATAGAAAGGCAGTGTTTGACAACTGCTTGCTTAAGTTTTGTTTTTGTTTTATTTTTTCCTTTTTTTGGTTTCTATTCCCTAGAAGTGGGAAAGAAAACAGAAAAAAAAATATAATTTTTTTGCATCTAAAAGATAACATCTTTTTTTGTTTCTGTTTTTGTTCCTAGTTTTTGGGGAACAGATATGGAACTAGTCACCAAAGGCCACCTAATGAGCTAATGGATGTAAATGAAAAACTAATCCAAGAAAACAAGATCATGATCAGGAAGCATCATAGTACAACACGAGCCACTTCCAGCTGATCACATTTTCCAAGATGCAATATATTAATTTACATGAACTTTCCAAGTCCTATTTAGGAATGTGGAAATGGGCTTTGAACACGGGATGGTAAATTAATTCAATGTCTTAATTTCTCATTATAAGGCTGCGACTATTCGTTGAAAACCTTTTTCTGGAGAGAATATGCATTCCATGTTCTTGAATAGCACAGGTTTAGGTATTCAAGTTTATTAGGAAGAGAGTTATGTTTGGAAAGTGAGAGCTTTTGTCTCCAAATTGGAATGAGACATTAATTTTCTGGGCTTCTTGATCAACAGTCCACTATTTGAAAAACGGTTCCCATCCATTCTGCAGTGATTTTGAAATCACTGCTTATATGCCACAGTGAAATTAATTGTACTATCTATTACAGTACAGTAAAAATCATTTCAGTCTCCATTTATAGCACAATGAAAATTCATGGTATCTTCATGGCAAACCTGCCAATTGGAAAAGCAGTAAGCAAGGAGAGAAGAGCAACCGTGGGATCCCTAATGCCAACGAGGTCGACTCATGTCCCTTCAACAAAGAGCAAATTGATTAACTTCTGAAGCTGATTAAGTCCAATTCCTCATCTGATATTCCTAGTGTTTCCTTGGCACAAACACAAGGGCAGTCTCCACACTCGTGAGACTTGTTGGAAAATTCATGGCAAACCTGCCAATTGGAAAAGCAATAAGCAAAGACAGAAGGGCAACTGTGGGATCCCTACTGCCAATGAGGTCGACTCATGTCCCTTCCACAAAGAGCAAATTGATTAACTCTAGAAGTTGATTAAGTCCAATTCCTCATCTGGTATTCCTAGTGTTTCCTTGGCACAAACAGGTACAAAGCATGACGCCCTTTCTTATCTAAATTGCTCTCCACGGATTATAGATTCTGGAGCCTCCGATCATATAACTAGTTTTTCTCATTTATTTAATACCTATTCTCCTTGCTCTGGTAATGAAAAAATCATAATTGCCGATGGTAGTTTTTCACCTATTGCAGGAAAATGACTTATTCAACTAACCAAGAAAATTAATCTCAATTCTGTCCTTTATGTTCCTAACTTAGCCTACAATCTTTTGTCTGTTAGTAAACTATTCAAAGATTCTAATTGTCGAATTACTTTCTTTGAATCACATCGTGAATTTCAGGACCAGAACTCGGGGACGATGATTGGGCGGTGCTAACATAACTGAAGGTCTTTACTATGATGAAATCTCTATTAGTAATAAAAAAGCTCAGGGCTTTAGTCTGTTCGAGACAATATTATGCTATGGCAACTTAGACTAGGACATCCTAGTTTTGCCTATCTGAAACATTTATTTCCAAAATTATTTAAAGGAATGGATTATTTATCTTTTCAATGTAAAAGTTGCATTTTGGCAAAAAAATCATCGTTCTACATATTTACCAAAACCCTACCAAGCTTCCAAACCTTTTTTATAAAATTCATAGTGATGTTTGGGGTCCTACTAAAATTTCTACTCTTTCTGGAAAAAGATGGTTTGTTACATTTATTGACGATCATACACGTTTGTGTTAGGTTTATTTGATGAGCAAAAAATCTGAAGTGGCAAACTTATTCAAAAAAATTTACATTATGATTGCAAATCAATTTCAAACCACAATTGGTATTTTACACTTTGACAATGGAACGGAGTATTTGAATGAGCACTTGTGTGATTTTTTGAAAGAAAATGGCATTCACCACCAATCTACTTGTAGGGATACCCCTCAAACAAAATGGAATTGTTGAATGTAAAAACAAACATTTATGGGGTGAATCTATTTTGATGGCGTCTTATTTGATAAACAAGATGCCCACTACAGTGTTAAAATACAAAACACCACTTGAGTGCCTAAAAGAATATTTTCCCAAAACTAGGTTACATTCGGACCTACTTGTCAAGGTTTTTGGATGTATGTTCATATACCACGTCAATTTCGTTCAAAACTTGACCTACGAGCTGTAAAATGTGTTTTTTTGGGTTATGCTTCACACAAAAAAGGCTATAAGTGTTATGACCCTCAAACAAAAAAAATTCATGTGAGTATGGATGTTTCTTTCTTTGAAAAGCAACCCTGTTTTACCCAAAAATCACTTCAATGGGAGAAACAATGAAATTGAAGACAATTTTTGAGATGTTTTTGTCCCACTTCCCAAACATAATCTACCCTACACAAGAACCACATGTTTCTGATAATGGTCACTTAGGAGATTCGGGTCATTTGGTGCAAAGTGAAGGGGTTTCTTGCGCAGGGGGAGAAGTACTACAGACTGATCAACATGTTCTGAATTCTGAGCTTCGGGTTTATACTAGGAAGAGATTTCACCAAAGGAACAAAGACTTGAATGTCAACTCCGCACAAAACCAGTCTGAAAACCCGAGAAATGGCACTGTGAGTTCAGGTAATCCTATTCTAATTCCTTCAGCTTTGCCTAGTAGTTAGTTGATTCTTCAACTATTCCCAATAATTTGCCTATTATTCCTGATCTTGATGTTCCTATCGCAATTAGGAAAGGTGTCAGAAGTTGCACTACACATCCTATTGCTAAATATCCCTCCTACCAAAGACTATCAAAGAATCATAAAGCTTTCACATCTAAGATTTCACACTTGTTTGTTCCAAGGAATATACAGGAAGCATTGGATGATCCGAATTGGAAATTAGCAGTCATAGAGGAGAAAAATGCTCCAAGGAGAAGTGGTACTTGGGAGATAGTTGATCTACCCCAAAACAAGAAAACAGTAGGGTGTAAGTGGGTGTTTACAATAAAGTGTAAAGCTGATGAGAGTGTTGAGAGGTACAAGGCCAAACTGGTGGCTAAAGGCTTCACCTAGACTTATGGGATTGACTATCAGAAAACCTTTGCTCCTGTTGCTAAAATAAACTCTATCAAAGTCCTAGTCCCTTGCAGTAAATTCAGATTAGCCTTTACACCAATTTAATGTCAAAAATGCCTTCTTAATGGTGATCTTGAAGATGAGGTTTTCATGAGCTTGCCACCAAGATTTGAAAAGAAACTTGGGAGTGAAAAAGTATATAGGTTGAAGAAGTCCTTGTACGGACTCAAACAGTCACCAAAAGCGTGATTTGAACGCTTTGGAAAGGCAGTTACCAGTTATGGCTTCCTTCAGAGTCAGGCAGATCACACTATATTTTATAAACACTCAAAAGATGGTAAAATTGCAATTTTGATTGTTTATGCTGATGACTTCATTTTAACTAGTAATGATGAGACAGAGTTGGCAGCCCTCAAGAAGAGACTTGCAAAAGAGTTCCAAATTAAGAACCTGGGAATCCTAAAATACTTCCTTGAAATAGAGTTTGCAAGATCCAAAGAAGGTATTTTGGTCAATCAGAGAAAATATGTACTTGACCTACATGATGAAACAGGTTTACTAGGCTGGTCAATCAAAGACTCCCATTGAGCCTAATTTGAAGTTACATGCTGCCAATACTGAAGAAGTGAAGGATAGGGAACAATATCAGAGACTTGCAGCTAGATTAATCTACTTGTCTCATACGCGACTTGATATTGCTTTTGCAGTTAGCATGGTAAGTGTTCGAATATTCAATATTGGTAGTATTTGTATATATGAAAAATCAAATATACAGATTAGGAAAATAGTTAATTGTAATTAATTATTTACCTTTTTTAGTTCTTAAGTTTTCCTATATGTAGTCTCATATTGTATGATTAATGTGATATACAATTGATTAATTCATTTCAATTTGGTATCAGAGCTCAAACCCAAAAAACCCTAGCCTCTGCAGCAGCCGCCGGCCCTTTACAAGCTTTCGAAGTTCGCCGTCAGCCATTGTAATCGTCGACGACGTTCGCCGGCATCCAACAACCGACGAAGGTTCGCCAGCGTCTCTTACAGCCAGGCGACGAACGAAAGCTCCCCTACAGCCGACGACGAGCCCTCATTACAACTGACGAAGCCTCGCCGGTCCTCTACAGCCGCCGACGAACACTCTCCGGCCTTCTACAACCGACAACGAAGCCTCGTCACTCCTCTATTTGCCACCGACAGCCTCGCCGGAGCCCTAGCAGCCGACGAACGAACCCTCGCGAGATCTGTACGAAACAGATCTTGCGATTTCAACTCGATTGCAGCCACCGACGAACACTCGCGACCACCGACGAACACTCGCAGCCACCGACGAACACACCGCTGCCGGATTTGCTCGAAATCGACGAAACCAAGTCAACTCAGTGATTCTCAGTGAGTCAACTAAGCATCCAGCAGCTTGGTTTCGCGAGATTTACTCGTTGAAGGCTAACCTGACGATTCTTAATTTCTAACGGTATTTCCCCTTGCCTTCACCATGTCCGACGTTACCTCGGAATCCATCCCAAGGTCCAGCCAACTTACCGAACCAAAGCATCTCCCTTCCGAATCCCACTCCATCCAAATCACCTCTGTTCGTCTGAATGGAACCAATTTCTTACGTTAGTCTCAATCGGTGCGAATGTATATCCGTGGACGAGAACGGATGGGATATCTAACCGGTGATGCAAAGGAGCCCTCCATCAAAGATCCGTCGCATACGACTTGAGATGCTAAAAACTCCATGGTGACGACGTGGCTCGTAAACTCTATGGATGAGGAAATCAGCTCCAACTACATGTGCTACCTTACGGCGAAAGAACTTTGGGACAATGTAAATCAGATATATTCTGATCTGGAAAACCAATCTCAAAAGTATGAGTTGACTCTAAAACTCCGTGATATCCGTCAAGGCGAAGACAGTATCACCAAGTATTTCAATTCATTAAAGAGAATATGGCAAGATCAAGATATGTTCGACGATCATGAATGGCATTCGACCGAGGATTATAGCCACTATAAGAAGTTGATGGATGATGATCATGTTTTTAAGTTCCTAGCAGGTCTGAAACCGGAACTTGACGAAGTTAGGGGACGAATCATAGGTCGTCAGCCTCTTCCCTCAATTAATGAGGTTCTCTCGGAGGTCCGAAGGGAGGAGACCCGTCGGAACGTTATGCTTAACAAGCCACAAATTATCAGGCCTACAGTTGCTCCAATTGACCAATCTGCTTTGGCTGCTGCTAATGCTCACTCCAGCAGGTTTCCACGTCGAGCAGAGGAACGTCCTCGTATATGGTGCGACTACTGCAACAAGCCCCGACATACACGGGAAACATGCTGGAAAATCCATGGGAAACCAGCAAATTTGAAGAGCAACAAAACGGGAGAAAAATCTAACCGATCCTATCATTCCGCGCATGAAGCTGCCACCACTCCATTCAACAAAGAACAGATTGATCAACTTCTGAAACTGCCGACTGTCAATCCATCATTTGGTACTCCTAATGCTTCCTTAGCTCAAACAGGTAGTAAATTTAGAGCCTTTTCTTGATCCTTAAACTCAGCACCTTGGATTATTGATTCAGGTGCTTCTGATCATATGACAAGTTTTTATCACCTTTTCAATACCTATTCACCGTGTTCTGGTAGTGAAAGAATTAGAATTGCAGACGGTAGCTTCTCACCCATTGCAGGAAAAGGCCAAATAACAATCTCAGATAGCCAAGTGATGCAAGTATAATCAATAGTGAATAACACAACGTTTATAACCAAAAAGCAAAAGCACTGGAGATTGTCATACATCAGAGTGAACTAAAGTAAATGGAAAAGATATTTTTATTGCATTAGACAAGGAAAATGGGAGGGGTGGGGATTTACCCAAGGCAGATCCTGGACAAAAAGAGAATTTGAATATAAAAGTTAAAGAAAATAATTTATTATTACCTAAGTAAGACAAAACTTGAGCAGTGGGATGAAATAGACGATTATGCCATAAGGAAGACTGATTGTAGAAGGTCGATAAATCGTGTAGGCGAGGCAGAAGGGAGAGTAACTTGTAGAGACCACATTACATAGGCCCTGATAGAGGAGAGAGCCAAGGGCAAGATCAAAAGCAGACGTGGTGAGCATTAAAAGCACAAAAACGTGATTGCCAGTGTATAGCTGATCAATAGAGAGTAAATTCTATGGATAAAAGGAACGGGATACACATTGAAAAGAAAGGAAGATGAGCCGAGTGGTAATGGCAACATAAGTTGATCACCATTGCCACATTGAACGAAGTCGAGGCCGATGTAGGGTGTTTATCGTTTAAGAAGAGTCGGATTGCCCATTATGTGGGTAGAAGTACCATCTTTAGGATACCAACTAGGGACAAAGGAGTTGAACCCCTAGGGAATCCGACGCAGCTAGGGTGAAGCAATATGGAGACCAACAAAGGAAGAGTTCAACAGAACAAAAATAGAGGATTTCGCAAATGAATAGAGCAAAGAGCAATTGCGAGCAAAGTGATCAATCTCAAAACACAATTGGTATTGAGACACAGATGATGGTGCATGAGAAGGGCCAAGAATACCAAAGGAATGTGGGGATTGATCTGCAAAATCCAAAAAGTTTGGGAGTATTAAAAAAAAAATCAAAAAATTTTGTTTGCTTCTGCAAGTTTCAGGAAAGTTAGAAGTTGTTTCCACAACTTTTAGAGGTATGGGGCAGACTTTGTAAGTTGCAGAAAGATTTGGTTCTGTTTCAGCAAGTTTCGGGAAAATTTGGGGCTACTTTTGCAGGTTCCAGAAAGGTTTCTAGCTGTTTCTGCAAGTTCAAGCAAAATTTGGGGCTCTTTGCGAGATTAGGGCTTTAATAGAAGGGTGGGGGAGGAGGGAGAGAGAAGGAATGCTCACAGATCTAGAGAAGCGAGAGAGGTGTTGCTGGAGCAGCAAAGTGTCGCAAAGAGAAAGATGAGAAGGTTGTGTCGCAAAGAGAAAGATGAGAAGGTTGTGGGAGAGGGTTTCGTGGCCGCAAAGAGGAAAAGAAAGTTGGCCGAGCAGCAGTGATGGAAGGAAAAAAGGAAGAGAGGATTGTTTAGGTTGATACCATGTAAGAAAAAGAATTTTTGTGTATATTCTTCTCTCAAGGAAGCTTCTATTTATAGGAGTACAGAGTGGAATAGGAAATTTAGATCCTAAAATTATACAATTATTATGATTGATCATAAATCATAGCCTACAATTATTATGATTGATTGCAGCTTTCTTACTCACGATTATAGAAAGGCTAAACTCATGGTGGTCTAACATCATTTAGTATAATCTAAAATCTCCCTATCATTACGGTGAACCCTGGTAAGCTTTTAATATCATTTCAGTTGTGTAGATGTATAGTGTCAGATATGTCTTCGATTGCTCTTCTTGTTTTTGTATTTTAGATATGTTTCTAACAGAACATTTTTTTTACAAGTACATATTAGATATAGGAAGTCCGCCTGGCCCTTCAATCCCCAAGGGATGGTCAGTGCAGTATCTGATCATTTAACAACTAGCACAACAAAAAGAAACAATTCTTGACATCCATATAGAACCAAACTCATTACAAGCTCATGCATGAAAAACAGTAATTGTGATGTAAGCATGTCCGTCTTATCTTTTTCTTTGTTCTTTACCACTTTTAACCCTTTCCTCATTTATCCCTAAGACCCGATGGCTCGAACGACTGACCTTCCCCCACTAATTGAGAGCACATAACCATTGGGTTAAAGAACTTGGTTGGCACAAGCAAAAATTAAGATTATCAGTTGTCAATAAAAGCAACCACAATAAAGGAGTACCAAAAGTACAATAATAAATTACTCTTAGCCGTCAAAGAGTGACTTGCCTTGGTGATTGCCTTCAGATCAGGTCTCTTGGAACCCCGTTTAGTATCATCTTCTGGAGCATCAGCTTTCTGTGCAATTTATTATATAAATTAAAAGGGTTGACAGTGAGAAAACATTATCCCATTTGTGCCTTCAAATGACAGTTGAAAGGTCAAAATAACATAGCTAAACCCTGAAATAATTTTCATTAGCAGCCAACTCAACAAAACTCAAGCTGAAATTAACAATGTCTTAAGATACTTAAAAATACCTTTCATGTGTCACCCATATCAATGGACCGTTCAAGTGAGCACTTAACGTAAGTAGATGATATGGAAAAACTAAGAAATTTGGTAACAGTGATGATGAAAAGATACCAAAACGTAAACCCATCCTAATCAATATTGGAATTCTTCCCACACCAACCAAATAGAAAAGGCAAAAACAAATGAAGTCAAATCACGTAGGAAAGATTGTTCAAAAGGTAGGAGAATTACTGGCTATGCTGCAACTATTGAAGCAAAATGGGTCAAAAGGTTCATATAGAGTATAGAGACATGCACACTGCCATGTCATTGTTAATTAAGGCACACAGAGGCGCAATGACCCCCAAGGCAGAGAGGAGCAAGGGCAAGGCGAGGGGCAATGACCCCCAAGGCAGCGAGGCACACTGAGGTGCAATGGCTGCCAGGGCGGCGAGGCACAAGAGCTAGGTGAGGCACGGGCTTCACTAAAGCCAGACGCACGTTTTAAATATGTGCTCTTCTATTGTCATGGACTCATAATGTATTCAAATATCACTACAATAACAAATATATGGCATGTTTAATAATTGAACAACATTTTGACACAATAATATTGATATATTTTCGTAAATTAGTACAATAAAAGATATAATGATATATTTCCGTTAAATTTCGAGAGCCTCCTCAAAGATGTTGCATCAATCAATAGAGATATAATGATATATTTCCATTAAATTTCAAGAGCCTCCTCAAAGATGTTGCTTCAATCAATAGAGATATAATGATATATTTCCGTTAGAGCCTCCTCAAAGATGTTGCTTCAATCAATAGACACCCCCTTTTGTATTTTTCCCACAAAGTTGCACTTCAAATCATTACACTTCTAGGACTCTAACTATTGTGCATAATGCCATGCCAGATCTTTCTATTACCGCCAGTCAACATTTGCAATTTTTTTTATCTATTGAAAATAAGTCAATAAATAACAAATAAACAATCTTATTTAAAACATGACTTGCTTCAAAGAGGCGCAGGACCCCACACTTTAACGCCTCGCTGCCAAGGCACGCCTCTTTGAAGTCGCCTCACCTCAACGCTGTGAGGCACATTAGTTGTGCCTTGTGTGCCTCAGCGCGCCTTTCACAACACTATGCCACACACAACCCCATCAGCTGCACTTGAATTTTGCAGCAGATCAACAATGCCTCCATGTTTCTTAGAAGCAAACATGATCCTTAGAAACTTATGAAAATATATTAAACAGGTTAATGTTTCAAAAACATACATATTGAGATGAACAAGCGACTTGAAATGAACCCAATCAGAAAAGAAAAAATGAATTCATGAGAATTACGGTAACAATGAGGAAGGTACAAAAAGAAAGCAAATAAAAATAGTTTCTGCAGGACTAGGCGGCACAAAGGCCAGAAATTGCATTATTGCTTCCCTGAGTTTATATAAGTTACTCATAAAGTTCTGAATTTTTTTTTTGAATCCATATGACATTTTTCCTAAAACTCATCTAATGATTTACAGTTAGTAATATGCCCTACATGCAGTTAAACTCATCAAATGATTTACAGTTACTAATATGTCCTAAATGCGGTTAAAATTCACAATGTGCGTATTGCATTTCTAGGCAAAACCTTCAATGCTCCATGAGGTCAAAATTTATTGACTTTACAAACCAGCTATGAAAGAACAATATTTTAGACAACAAACAACGAACTTAAAAAAACTTGTGTCAGAAAATAAACATTCACCATATTTTTTAATGTTTACCAGATCAAGACCCCTAATATGAATCAAGTGCTAAAACATATATTTGGACGGGTGGCCGAATATACATTAAATATTAACCTTCTTTTGAGAGCCTTTTTTTTGCTTTCGATCAGCTTCCTGTTTTTTAACCCGCTTCTCTTCTTCCTGTTAAGAATCAGAAAGTGGCAATATAAAATCATTTGTTTCTTCAAACAAGTCGGACTTAAACTTGATTGAAATTCAAAAAACAAAAATGTTTCACAAATTGCAGTTTAGCAAAGCCCATTAAACGGGTTCTTTTTGGTCCGATGGGAATTGCCCTTGATAGTCTTATTTACACATTATAAGAATTAACTATAAATGGACCAATTATTTGAATAGAAATTTATTTTATTTTCAAATTAATTAGTTTCCCAGCTGAATTAGGACTTTATGATGCAATGACTATACCTAGGCCATTATGTAACATGTATTATTCAGACTTGTATTATTGAATTGTTTGTTTATGACATTTGTCTTTTCCCTTTCCCTTTTCTTCTACACCACGTCAACACCCCATGGATATGCGTGTACATGCGTGTTCAGGATTTTGGTGAGAGGAGAGGACAGTATATCGTTCACACAAATGTCACATCTAAAGGTAAAGACGCTTCTAAGAATGGTAAAGGTATGTGTCAAGATGGATCGAAAGACTCTCGGCCACGACAAATTTTCCATGTCTAACTAAACAAATATATTAAGTTTGAATACCTAGTCAACACTTGGGGCATTGCCTTATAACTTAAAACTTTGGGCATCCAACCAGTATAAATCAACTATATTACCATTTCAAGTTTATTCTCTTTTTATATAACTTTAAGTTTCTTTTCTTTGTCCACTTGTTAAAAAGAAAATTAATCACATCACATAAACTATTTAGCAATTTGTTGGAAGAAAAATAATAATTATACACCAACCCATGCCAATAAGTTTTCAAAAAATAAATATAATGCAGATATGATATTTTGTCCGCCAAACCAAAATTAAAATAAAATTGGTAGTGATGCTATTAGAAAGTTTTCTATCTAATATTTACCTTCTCCCTATTTTGCATCAATTTATTTTTTTAGTCTTTTTCAACTTACTTTTTAAGGCCTAGTTGACATTAACCATCAAAATTTAAGGGGGAGCTTCAATCAAACCACATGTACTTTTCAAAAAATAGTAACAAAAAAGGGTTTGAAAAATAAATGAGAGAAAAATAGAGAGAAATAATAGAAGATTGTTTGGAATGGAAAGGAGGGAGAGAACACATTATTTCCTATAATAATTTCTCAAAATATGAACACAAAATATGTAGGCAAAAATGTAGTTTTCATATTTATATATTAAATTATTAAAGAATAAAAAATATTTCTATTATTAACTTAATTGAAATTTCTTTAAATATTTTGTCAAAATGCGTAGGCAAAAATATAGTTTCTATATTTACATATAATTAATTTTAATTGCTAAATTATTATAGAACAAAAAATATTTACATTTACATATAATCTAAATATTTCAGTATTATTACTAAATTTAATGTCCATATATTATTTCTATAATTTTCATAAATTTAATATCCGTAATTTTCGTAAATTTCCATATATTTTTCTAATTTAATATTTACGTAAATAGTCCTCTATTATACCAAAAAAATATATATATATATATATTATCCTCAGTTAGGAATAAAATATATAGGGTTAAATATAAATACACAATTTATAATTATGTTATATTTTGCTTTAATCTGAACCGTTCTTTATGTCTTGAGACATCAGATGGCTGAGAAATGTCTAGAGATCTTATGTTTGTCATGTTTTGTATAATATATATATATATATATAAACTACTCTATCCATCCCAAATTTATTATCACGTTTGACTTTGCACAAAGTTTAGGTAGTGTTTGAATATTTTTTAGTTTGCCATTATTGGGATGGTATTATAATAATAATTATTTTTTTCAAATTTGGATGTGTGGTTGAGAAGAGGGTTATTTTGGAAAAAGTAATAAAAGTATATTTGTTAACAAAAATGAAATGTGACAATTAATATGGGACATTCTAAAAAAAGAAAGAGATACAATTAATTTGGGACAGAGGGAATAATACTTAAGAGATAGATCAATAGTACCAGAATTTGAGGATGGATGAGAAAAAAGTTGTCTGACATGGTTTAGATATTTATGCAAAACCTCATAGTGCAATCAGCAATGTTCTAGGAAACACAAGTACGTTTGCGGGAATGTGGGTTCGAGGATTAGGCTATTTTTAAAATTCTAGGATACTAGTGCAGTAGGGATACGTTATGCACACACACTAGAGTATACAGAAAGATCGACTTTAATATTCAACAAAGTATAGTATACAAAAATATATTTTGGTAATATAGTTTAAATCTATACCCTTTCAAAATTCGTTATATAGATATGTAATTGCTACACCTAGGGGCATTTAGGGGAAGTATATAGCAGGAAACAGAGAGGCACACGTGGCAACACTTGAGTAGGGGATTCTGCTATGTTGATTCTGTTAAGCGTTAGATCGGAGAAATCACCCATTAGGATGAAGGGGAGTACGTGGGTGATGGCAGGCAAGAATCCAGTTTGTCTTTTGGAGGTGCCTAACTGCTCAAACTGCTAGGGCTCTCTTTACTGCTTTCCTATTTCATGTTCATCAATAGTTACAGATGCTTGTTATCTTCATTATCATCAATACAATTTCTCACAATTCCCTTGTGATATCTGCTGTATATCATCTCCGTTAGCAGAACCCTAACAACCTGGTATCAGACATACCGACCGTGGGGCACGGAAAGGATGGAAAGAACCGAGAGCATCAAAAAGGACCTGGAGGGATTGAAGGGGGAAGTTAGCAGTTTTCAACAGGGGCACGGAAGAGTGCAAGCCGCCATGAATGCCATGAGAAACAACTTGGTGGAGATCAACAGAAAGGAGAGGGAGGACCAAATGGAGATAAGGGGAAGGGAAAGAATGTAGAGATCAGAGAAAGCTCCAGAGGGTCAGGAGGAGACAATCAGGGCTTCCACGACTATGGGCACTAAGAGACCAGTCCCCGAAGCTCAACTTATCCATTTTTTTACGGAACAGATCTTTACGGGTGGCTTTCCCAGGCTAAGCGATATGTCCAATTCAATCAGCTCAGCAAGGAAGAGAAGTTGGAGGATGTGGCAATTAGTATGGAGGGGGAAGCGTCGCACTGGTTTATTTGGATGGATGCGTGTATGCCCTTCTAGTCATGGATGATGTTCGTGCTTCTCTCCTCCAGCAGTTTCTCTCGTCGCAATCAGATGACAATAATGAAGCAGGGTTGGCGCTTCGGCAGGAAGGGACAACTGCTGAATATGGGCGCGCTTTCAAGCAGCTAGGCACCTCCCAAAGACAACTCAATTCTTATCTGTCATCAGCTACAGTCCCCTCCATCCTTACAGGTGATTTCTCCCTTCTAATTCCTAACAGAATCAACCTAACAAAATCCACCTACCAGAATCAGCCTAATAAGTGTTGCCACGTGTCCCTCTCTGTTTCCTCCTACATACTTTCCCAAAATGTCCTGTGGGTGTATAAGTAATAAATTGTTTTGCTACTTATTAAAAACAAAAACAATCACTATGCATAAACTGTTTTCCAATTTGTTAGACGAAAAATAATATTTATATACCAACACATGCCAATAAGTACTCAATATCAAATATAATGTAAATACAGTATTTCGTTTTTTTCAGAATATAGTTTGAATCTATACCCTTTCATATTCTATTATATAGATATGTAATAAATTGTTATTCTACTTATTAAAAAGAAAATTAATCACTATGCATAAATTGTTTTGCAATTTGTTAAAAGCAAAATAATAATTATACACCAACACATGCCAATAAGTGTTCAAAAAATAAATATGATTGAGATATGGAATTTTTATCCACCGAACAAAATTAAAATAATATTGGTGATCTTGAAGTCCTCTATCTAATTTTTTAATTTTTTTTTTCCCTTTTTTAGAGCAATTTATTTTTTCAATCTTTTTCAATTTACTTTTTAGTCCTAGTTGATATTAACCGTATGAATTCAACATCTAGTTGATAATCACTGAAAAGTTAAATAATTAGTTAATATTAACTTAAAAGCTAAAAAATAAATAACAAAAAATAGAAATAAAAAATTACTAGTAACTTATTTTAAGGACAATCCAATAATTTTTCCCATAATATTTTTATTTTTATGTAACAAATAAGAAAATAGAAAAATAGGAAAGAAAAACAATTAAAAATAAATAAGAGAGAAAGGGAGGACTTGGATACTTGTAGAAAGGGAGGACTTGGATACTTGTACAATAAAGATGGAGAGAGAGAGAAGGATGAGACTCACCTTATTTTTGCTTGGGTGAGAATCTAGTTTTTGCCTCAAATTAGGCTTTAATTTTTACCATTATTTTTAAAATAAGAGAAGTTAAAAAAAAAAAAAGCAAAAAAAAAAATAGTTGTGATGGAATTTGAGTTGTTTTGATTCAAAAAAAAGGGGGGCTTGAAAAATAAATAAGAGAAGGGAAAATTTTGGATACTTAGCCCATTAAAGATAAAGATGAAATGCACATGTCTTGAAAATGTCTCCTAAAAATATGTTTTGAAAATATCTCCAAAAAAATGTATATTGAGCTATTTCCTATTCTTAAATCTAATCGCTAACAATGTCTCTTAAAAATATTTTTTGGAAGTATACAATTCCCTACTTTATTATATAGATCACAAAGTAAAAAATAGGAAAAATATGAAAGAAAAAAAATATGAAGTGATGGTACTTGGGTTGTTTTGAATTAAAAAAAAAACAAGGGGCTTGAAAAATAAATAAGAGAGAAATAGAGAGCTTAAATACTTGTCCATTAAAAATAATTAGGTCAAGAAAGGAAAGTTTGGGAGAATAGAAATGATAGAGAGAATCAGCATGTTATTTCCTTTAATATTCCCCTAAAATATGTTTTAAAAAATGTATAGTGAGCTATTTTGTTATATATATATATACACACAACAACACTAGCGTATACTATTACATATATATATACATGAGCGTGTACCCCATGCCTGAAGCACAGATGTAAAAAATGAACCTCAAAATATCTTTGGAATTCCTTTTAACAGCATTAAAAATTTCATTGATTGTTCTTCAATAATCCTAATACAAACATTCAAGATAACAAAGGTCCCAGCAAGAATAAGGGAGTAGTGCATCAAAATAAAAAACAAAAATAAAAACTACCAAAATTAAAAATTAAATATGGATTGTGAAATCCACAAATAGTTCAAAATTAAAAACTACAAAAATTAAAATTAAAAATTAAACATGGATTGGGGGGAAATAGTTCTAAACTTTAACAAATCAAATAGTGGGTCGAAAGAGCATTGTTCTGGAACGCCTCGTGGCGGTGTTGATAAAGGTGCGTGGTGCATTCGTCATCAGGTTTGAGAGAGGGAGTGAGGGACGACTAAGCTAGGGATGAGAGACAAAGGGAACATAGGTATGTTTCCATAGTTAGAGATGGAGAGAGACGTAAAACTTTTTAAGATATGGCAAGAATTGAGAGAGAAAAAGAGATGCATGTGGAATGACACCTTCTTTCCTCTAATATTTCCTTAAAATATGTGTGAATAATGTATATTGAGTTATTTTATTATATATAAATATGTGTGTGTGTGTTTATCTATGTGTGTTTTAAAAATATAAAAAAGAAAAATCTTCAACCGTATAAATCTTGACAACACCAAAAACAATTCGAATTAATTAAAGTTGTGTGTTCAATACATGGGAAAAATGAAAAAAAAGGTTGAGATAATAAGAGGTCCAACAAAAAAAACAATAGTGAGTTAGCGGAGTCTTTGAGGACTCCAATTAGCAACCCATCCACATGAGGAAAAAGTAATTAAAGCGCTATAGTTGTCTCCCTTTGAATCCCAAAAATAAAAAGAGCCATAAGAATCCTCTTTGTAGCCTCCTATTCCGTTCAACTTTCTCATGTAACCCTAGTTTCTAATTCTATTGTCCTAAACTGCAAAGCCGGTTTTAAACTTGAGAACTTGCAAAGCTGGTCTGAATCCCCGAAGAATCCCCCTCTGATTTTTATTTATTTTTATTTTATTGAATTTTAGGAATGTCAGACACGCACTCAGAGAATACCTAGAGCACCAGCATCGGGTGCACGTCTAACACTGGTATTTCAACATAGTACAAGCACTCGTGCTTCATAGGCAATGTTAAATATTGTTCAAGCAACAGTAGAATGTGCTAGAAGAGGAAAATGTATACCTACAAAAGTTCTAGGAATATTCTCCCTGAGTGAGACCACGTGTTTGTCAAGGTAATATTTGACTTGACTATACTGGAGGATGTTATTGTAGAAGTAGAGCAGGTTTATATAGTGTAAAAAGATTCATATCTGGCCTTGAATCTAGGGACAGAGACGTGATTTTTGGTCTTTATCATTATACCTAATTAAAGCACATGATGTAACACTAAAAGGTTCAACCTCTGGGCTCTGGCTTCTAAACTCATACCCTCTTAACAACTTCTACATGTTTGACCTCTGCCTTTTCAAACTAATAAATGTGAATCAATAAACCCATCATCCGCGTGTTCTTTTTCTCCGTCTTAAGATTTCTTATTGTATTACTAGCTTGTGGCAAAGCCAGCTTATCCAACATCTACACCATTTATTCAACAAATATACAATATGTCAAGTACCACAAACTAAAAAAATAAGAGACCGTAAGCTTACAATTGCTTGACAAAATCATTGAATCCTTTCACACAGATGACTCTGGTGGCATCAAAAGACGCATCTAGATGAGAAACAATGCCTTCTCCAATCATAAAACCCAATATGCCAATTCATATAGCCAACCATACTACGTACGTAGCTGAAACAATGGCTCTGTGTTGTCGCCGTACCTCCATTTTGAGTTAAATGCCAATTCATATAGCCAACCCTACTACGTAAGTAGCTGAAACAATGGTTCTGAGTTGTCTCCGTACCTCCATTTTGAGTTATATTTCTTCAAGTTTTAAGAACAATCTGACGGGATTTGAATCTCTTATTAATTATCTCAAGTTAGAGGGTCAGACTAAGCCAGAAATAGTATCCACGTCAGATCATAGGAGGATGTGTGCAAAACTAACAAAGTTCGTATACGACTAAATGAAAAAACTATTTATTCCTAACTTCCTGTATGCCTGAGGCCTACTAAAAACGGAAAAAAGGGATTCCGAACATCATTCTTACGCATAGAAACAATTACCCAACCGTCAAAGATTGCTAATGAACTAACCTGGACAAAATGAAGGTAATGCTTGTTGAACGTTCTCAAAGTCTCTGTAACCTTGGCATAAGCACTTTTGTCAATGATTTTCTCATTGTACGCAACCTCCTCCAAACCAATGTTCGTACTCTCACCAGCATCAGGCTTTGATTCAAAATGCACCATATTACCCTCGGCTACTTTATTTTCGACCAACTCACAATTCACATTTGGCATATCACTAATCCTCTTTTGTTGAAACCTAGCTTTTTTTCGGACCTTTCTTTCTTCTCCGTGATGTACTGAGTCTTCTCTAGAACGAGCATGGAGAGCCTTCTCTGTATTCAGTTTCTGAAGCCTCGCGCTCGTCCTTCTCTCCACCATAAAGCTCCTAGAATTGCATTCAATAACTTCAACTCCTTGGCAATCCGCTCTATCATTGGCAAGGTTGGAAGCACCAGAAACTACCAGATTATTATGCTCAGTGGTGTCTCCTTGGTCGATACTGTCACTGCCACTAGGATTAGTGTTTTTCTCAGCGCAATGTAGCGAACGAACCACCATTTCTTCTCAAGAGTTAACAATCTGAAGAGAATATTTTGTTAAGGAAAAAAACTAAGAATGAAAAAGGGACAAATTTCAAAAATCCTTAGAGAAGAGAGAGTACGTTGCTATATTCACATAAATATGCAGACATACATACCGATTTTAAAAACGGGGAACTAAGAAGGAATAGGAATGGCGAAAATATAGCGACTCGAAGAGAGAAAAATGAGGGTTTCAGTTTTAATTTAGGGTTTCACGCACCACCATGGGCAATCTGCAGATGAAACGACAGCAGTAAAGTGGACACGGAGAGGGGGAGAAGAGAGCGCGTGAGTGAGGGAGCGAGTGTGGGAAGCTAAAGATTTGCTTTGTTGAGCCGTCGCGTTTCGCGCTCTCTGTCTCCCGCTCGGTTTTTCGTAGGGAAAATTGTAGCATCTAAAATCTGCCTTCGGTTGGTAACGGGCAAAATTTAAAGGGGCTGCTTTTCCTTTTCCAAAACAAAACATAAAATTGATGTGTTAGTTGCTCAAAGCTAAGAAAAAACTAATGTTGTGTTAGGTTGTGTTTGGAAATGAATTTGGAGGTGAGATTTGATTTGGATAAGGGATTTCAAAAAAAAAATCTTACAAATACCTTATTTGGGTATTTATGCAAAAGAATTTTTCAATTAAAAAATAATGGTAAATGAAATATTTAAAAATCCTTTCAAATCAAGTGTCATTTACAAATCCCTCCGAAGAGGTATTTCAGATCCAACCGTTGGTCACCACCGCCCGATGCCGGCCACCGTCACAGACCGCCGCCGCCGCCTACTCCCAACCACTGCCGGCTAACGCTGCGACCACCACCACTCCGCCACCGACCCCCACAGTGGTGATGGTGGTTATCTAAATAAAAAATTTATAAAAATATACAATCAAATTCTTCGCCTAAAATAGTTATCCAAATAAGATATTTGAAATCTCATTATTTATAAATCTCTTACCCAAACGCAACCTTAAGAAATTTGATAAATACGTAGAATTTGTCAATAATAATTTGTCAGTAATAATAGAATTTCAAAATTTATTATTTATATGAAGAATTTGATTGTGTAATTTTTTAGACAATTATATGTACCTATAATTTTAAAATTTTAAATTTTAATAATAAAAAGTATGAAAATTTATATCATAATATAATTTTTAGAGGCACTTACCAAGTAGTCCTAAAAAGTGGCTAAAACTATCAAACAAAGTCGCTACTTTTTTTATTTGAACCGAGTAGTCCTTATGGCATTTTCGTGACTAAAATGTTCATATTTAATGCACCGCTTCATAAATATCATGTAATCATCTCCTCCTTATGCGAGACTAAATTAGATAACATACGACCAACTCTAGGTGGAACAAAATATTTGTTTTAATCTCAACCCGAACGTAAAACAATAAATTTCTTATACAATAATTATGTTTGATTAATTTTCTTTAAAATGAGATATCAATCACATTTTTTTAAGTTCTTTATCATAATGAATATGAATGTTACATGTAACATTTAATAACCACACCATATTACATGTAACATCAATGTTACGTGTAATATTAAAATCAAAACCAAACCCTAAACCAAAAGGTTAGTAACTGTACCATATTACATGTAACATTAATGTTACATGTAACATTAAAACCAAAACCAAAAAGTTAGTAATTGCACTATGTTACATGTAACATCAATGTTACGTGTCACGTTATTATATTTTCATTTATATTTATATGTTCAATGTAACTTCTAATCCAGGCGAAACAGCACTATAATGTACGGGTCCCATCTGATTATAAATCATCGTTCTTTGCATGTAGAATGTAATATTGCCTATGTTAAATCGTACTTCGTGTAAATGTTACGTGTAATATCTTATAGTTCGTATAAAACTTAAAATTCTGGAAGTACCATATTGAATGTAATATAAATGTGAAAATTGAAACTAATGAAAAAAAAAATTATCGTTTTTAAAATTTTGTTTAGACGAATCTAAATATATAATTAGATTGTAAAAAAAATGTATACAACAATAGTTATTTTATTTTAATAAAATAATTTGTTGATATGGAAACTCTCAATCCCTATTATAGAATCTTTATTGCCTTATATAATGCAAAAGCAAATATGTCAACAAGAAGTGTACAGATTCGGAATCTAGGATTGCGTTGTGCATGTGATTTGCAATGAGGGACTGCTCAGTTTATTACTTAATTAGCGGATTTAATTGGTAGATTAATGGTTAATATGGGTCCACGTGATAATTTTTCCTGATTTTTATTATGAGATTGTACGGTTGTCAAGGGAAGATGTCATATTTCTTTGACAATCGAGATTCGACTCTTCTAGAAAGCACACCGAGAATTAAATCTTGAATTTTAATCATGAATGCACCGAGCCAATGTGGGAGAATGTGCCCTTAAAATCGTTCGGAGAGATAATTAGTCAAGGTGCATGTAAGTTAACCCGGACACACCGTGAAACTAATATATATATATATATATATAATTTTTATTTAATAACTTAACAATAAATTTTTATACCTATTTTAGTAATATAATTTCAATAATATAACTTTAATTATTGATCGCACCGCAATTTGTGCGATCTAGTACCACTAAATTAAGTTTTATTAATCTTTTAATTAAATTAAAATATTATAAATTAAGTTGTTTTATTTGTTTTTGTAGGATTTTGAATTTGGAATAAAACGACGTTAATTTGGAACAAATCGAATGAAAAACGAACAAATCACATCTAGCCGAACAGAAGACGAGATTTTTGGGGCAGGGCGGCTCAACCGAAGTCGCCCCTGAGAGAGGAGCCGAGCCGCCAGCTCGGCTGACCAACCTTGGCCAAGTTGGCCAATTGGCCAGCAGGCCCCCCCCTTTTTTTGTCCTTTTTCCATTTTACCCCTAAAAATTTGTCTATAAATTTAGGGATTGGAACAAATGTAAAAAAATGAATCATCCAATTATCATCTCAATCCCATATTCCATTTTCTTTTATATTCAATATCATTTGTATATATTTTCTTCTTCTTTTATTTTTATATTTGAAGGAAGTTTGAATCTTAAAGGGTATAAAATGTAAACGGTGTTTTTGAAAATTGTATCCAAGAAAATACTGTTCTACACAACGATGAGCGACTAACTTCCTTCTATCATGTTAGAGTTGTGATATTGTATTTTTGAAATTATGTAATATTACATTTTTCTTATTTAAATTTGGATAGTGTATAAACAATTATGTGGCACGAATTCCGTTATCAAAAAATGAATTTAATTGTGATTGAATTTATTGTCAAAATGTTCTTGTAGAGATTTTGCTTTAAATCCAATCACTGTTAGAATATTAAATCTTGCACTTGTGGTCTTGATTTAATGGTCACATAATCGTATTCTTGGGGATTGATTGTTGGTCTGGATGGTTTATACCTAGATATTAATTCACCTTAGATTAGTTTAGTGTAAGAATTAAATATCGAAGATAATCCATGCCGGAGAATAATAATTTAAATCTTTCTGAGTAGTTCCGACTTGTAGTTAGGAACACTCGTTTATACATATCCGATTTAAATAAAAATTATAAGAAAAGCATAATTTCAAAATATTAAACCCACAATTCTTAACCTGGTTCTTTTCTTTATTTTATTTTTAATATTTTCTTTTTCTATTTTCAAAACCAAATCAAAATTCTCAATCGTTTTCACAAAAGAAAGGAAAATAATCGAAAATTGATAATTATAAGTTCGATCCATGTGGTTCGACACCCCTACTTGAGCACACTATACTATAATATTTTGCACTTAATAAGGGTATTAATTTTGAGCGATCAAATTTTGGCGTCGTTACTGGGAAATCGGAATCACTAATTATTAATTTTTGTTATTATTTTTCTTTCTTCGCTTGTATAAATTTATTTATTTTCTTTCTTGAGTTTATTTTCACATGTTAACTGTGATCCAATTTCCACATCTTCAAGCAAGGATGCAGGTTATTCTATTCGTTTCATAAAATATATATATATCACCACCCTCATTTTACTTTCCTTATTATTATTAGTATTATTATTATTATTATTATTGTAGAAATCGGCTGGCTAAGACTACTATCCTCAATTTTCTTGTCTTTTTATTATTATTGTAGAGATCGACTTACTAAGACCACTATCCTCATCTTTCTTTTCTGTTTATTATTATCGTAGAGATCGGCTGGCTAAGACCATCATCATCATTTTTCTTTTATGTTTATTATTATTGTAGAGATCAGCTGGTTAAGACCACCATCCTCATTGTTAATATAATCAATTGCTTTGAAAAAAAATTGGAACCAGGGTAAATGCATAATTACTTTGGGCGATTTGACATTTCGTTTGCAAATTCTCAACAATCTTTTCTCCCAGAACCATAACCTGATCCTTACTCATGTATGATATACCAAAACTCAAACTATTTCAGCAATCAATATCCGTACAATTACCAAAATCCCACATATCCCAATAATAATGTTTATCCTGATCCGTATTATAGTGAGCCTTCAGGGTCGTATCTTTACGATCAATCCTATTATCAACCCTAATGTCAACCACCATTTCCCCAAGAAGTTAGGAATTTTGAACCCACTTTAATGTAACAATTTCTAATAATCTTGGAAGAGCAACACAAATCCCAAGTAGAGAGTAGCCAAGCCTTCGTAGAGCAACTTCAAACCTTAGCTGAAAGCCACCAATCCTTAGTAGAGCAAGGCCAAATCTCATAAAGGCAAAACCAAATCTTAGAAACGCGAGCTCTATAATTGAAAAAGCAATTTGAAGAGATAAACTGGAAAGAAAACCTAATTGGGCGAATCATTGAATTAGTAAAAGAGGAAATTGCAAAAAATGGTCTAAAAATTGACATTCGGGTAAGTGATAAGGAGAGTGGTCTAGAACAAGCGAGTGAATATGAAAAGTTGTTAAAAGAACCATAGTTGAGCGAAACTGGTGAGGAACCCCAACGAGATAATCCCGAGTTGGAGCCATTTTTAGCTCAACCATTACCAGTTAGTGAGGAAGAGAAAGAAGTGGGATACAAAAGTGATGGTGAGCTGGTGAGCGTAGAAGTCAAAAATACGTACGTAGAGGAGGTTAGGGTTGGAAATTATAAAGATGAGATCCAACCACCAGTGACATATTCAAGTAATCTTCCTATGATTAAAACATCCATTACACCCTTGCCACCGCATCCCAAAATTAATGTTTATCTTTTTTATGCGGTGGATCAACCGTCAACGAAAATCATGAACGATTCATGTCATATTCAATGGGTTGACGTAACTTAACTCCTATTTGGAGGCTTAATAAACAGGTTACCAAATAAGTCCACCAGAAAAGAACTGGGATTTGATCCGAGAAAGGAGTTGATAAATTTGAGTGTCGCCCATTATTCATCACTCACTGACTGGAGAGTAACTCAACAGAAGGTGAGAAACGGGTTACTCCACTTCGGATAGGAGGTTAAGACACTCATCGTCTGGCTGAAGACGTTAAATTTAGCGCTGAGTGGGAGACAACCCACTGTTGTTTTAATTTTCTTATTTTACCTTTGATTTGATAAGTTTCCTTGAGTGTTCTGTCAGACAAGTTTACGAGCAGTTTACACCGACTTAGTACAAATAAGCAAATCTGATATATCAGGTTGTCTCTCTCCTTACCAATCTAATTTCATAATTTTCACATTGAGAATAATGCTAGATTTAGGGTTTTGGGGGGGGGGGGATAAATGCTTGTATTATTGTTGATATTTTATTTCGCACTAAAACTTTGTCAATCTATCATATGTTGGCATGTCTGTCAAATACAAACTTGAGTTTACTAAAATAATCATTAGAACATAGGATTGATTTTTAAAAATATTTTATTTTTCGACCTTTACATTCATGTCAACTTTCTTTTATTTTAAATTTAGTACATAAGTTGGTTTATTAAATTTTGACGTAAAAATAACCTATCCCTGAAATTTAAATATAAAAAAATAAATAAAAATAAAATAAAATAAAAAATTTGTCTTAATGATGAACTTTCGCTGAGTAACCGGGCTTCTTGCCTTAGTAAGCTTCGAGTTTCGTGTCAAAAAGAGGAAGTGATTTATTAAGACGATAAGTTGCTCGTTAACTTCGAAGCCTAATTTGTTCAAGTTATTAAGCCTGATGGGTGCTTTAACACCTAATGTCCCGAGCCAACTGAATTGGGATCATTAGCCTAACACTCGCTACACAAACATCTTAAAAAGTCCAGTGGGGTTAACATTACACGGTCATTTATTTAAAGAAAATTAAATATTTATATCATCCTTAAAAAAAAAAAAAAACGTTGTTTATAATTGTATTATAAATTTTTATATATATCAGGGAAAACGTTGTTGGATTGTTTAAATTTAGTTAGTTAGCTACTATGTGCTAAATTCATTATAAATGAGAGTTGTATATATGTCGTGGGTATAAAAATAAATATTGTTAGAAATCACGTACTATGAGATTAATGACTATTTCAGTAACTCTTGTTTGCCCTTGATTTGATATGTTAGCATTGGATAGGACTGATAGAAATTTTGTGAGAAATAATATGCACAAAAAGGGATTTGAGATGTTTGTGGGTAGCATCACTGTAAACCCTCACGAGACTATACTCGTCCACTAGGGGTGACCTAGGGTTTTAAAGATTTATTGCATACGCTAAATGCAATCGTATTTCCTACGAAAATGGCTTTTTATTTAATTATTATATTTAGTTTTACTCAAGGACTAGCAAAATTTAGGTTTGGGGGTGTGATCGCACCGAATTTTGTGCGATCTAGTACCACTACATTAAGTTTTGTTAATCTTTTAATTAAATTAAAATATTATAAATTAAATTGTTTTATTTGTTTTTGTAGGATTTTGAATTTGGAACAAAACGACGTTAATTTGAAACAAATCGAATGAAAAACGAACAAATCAGTCAAGCCGAACAGAAAACGGGATTTTTGGGGCAGGGCGGCTCAACCGAGCCACCCCTGAGAAAGGAGTCGAGCCGTCGGCTCGGCCGACAGCCCACAGGCTGGCCATACGACCAACCTGTGTGGGTTGGTTATACTAGCCCACTTGGGCCAGCCAAAGCTAGTTGTCGGCTAGCCTTGGCCAAGTTGGCTAGCAAGCCCCCCATTTTTTGTCATTTTTCCATTTTTACCCCTAAAAATTTGTCCATAAATTAAGGGCTTGAAACAAATATAAAAAAAATAAATCATCCAATTATCATCTCAATTCCATATTCCATTTTATTTCATATTCAATACCATTTGTATATGATTTCTTCTTCTTTTATTTTTATTTTTATATTTGAAGGAAGTTTGAATTTTAAAGGGTATAAAGTGTAAATGGTATTTTTGAAGATTGTATCCAAGAAAATACCGTTCTACACAACGATGAGCGGCTAACTTCTTTCTCAATCGTTTTCACCAAAGAAAGGAAAATAATCAAAAATTAATAATTACAAGTTCGATCCCTGTGGTTCGACACCCCTACTTGAGCACACTATACTACAATATTTTGCACTTAATAAGGGTATTAATTTTGAGCGATCAGTTATATATGACTATTTTAATAATATGATTTTATACACATTTTACTGTTAGAATAATTGAGAGGTGGAATGAAGAATATGAAGCAATCATATTGATATTAGAAAAAAGTACAATAATAAAGTTTTACAATAGAGATATTTATAGGAGACTAGGGAAACCCTAGGGTTAGGATTTTAACCTAATGGGCCAAACTCATATAAATATATTAACATCCCCCTTAAACTCAAGATGATAAATGAGACATGAATTTGAGTTTGGAAATCAAAGTGTGAAAGTGTCCGGATGGGTGAGTCTTGATGAAAATATTTGTTGTTTAATCAAATGAACTGACGAATCATAGATGAACAATATTTTGGAGAATGTAGTGACGGATAAAATGACAATCAGTCTCGATGTGGTTTACACGCTCGTGGAAGACATCATTATATGTGATTTGAATAGCACTCTTATTGTCACAATGTATAACAATGGCAGTAGGATAAGAGACTCCAATGTCAGCGAGGAGCCAGTTAAGCAAAAATAGTTCTTGTGTTGCATCAACGATGACACATTATTCAGCTTCAGTGATAGAGTGAGCAATCACGGTTTGTTTCTTACTGCTCCAAAAAATAAGAGCGTTGCCCAAGAAGAAACAATAACCAGTGGTTGAACGTATGTTTGTGGGATATCCAACCTAATTAGCATCAAATATAAGCCTGTAAAGTGGGAGCGGACTGGGTTGAGAAATGAAGTCTGTGAAATAAGGTATCATTGACATATCGAAAAATACGAAGAAAAACTAAGTAATGAGTGGTCCGAGGAACGGATAAGAACTGACTAGCTTGATGGACGACATAGGTGAATTCTAGGCAAATAATAATGAGGTATATCAAACTTCCAACCAACTGAGGATATAGAGTGACATCTAGAAGAGGTAAATCATCTAGTGGAGTGAGTTTGATATTCGGCTCTAGATGAGTAGTGGGCATGGTAGAGTAAGTGATGTCAGCCTTGGACAAAAAATAAGAGACATATTTGGCCTTAGAAAGAAAATATCCATTTAAACAGGATGATACTTCGAGACAAAAAAAAATAGGTTAGCACGCTTATATCTTTCATCTCGAATTATCCACTAAGAAACTTTTCGAGTTCAAAGATACCGCGTAAATCATCTCTAATAATAATAATATCATCCACGTATAATAAAAGAAGGATAATATCATTGTCAGTGTAGCGAATAAATAGGGACGAATCATGAGCATTAGATGTGAACTCAAACTGATTAATGGTAGTGTTCAATTTTGAGAATCAGGCATGTGGAGCTTGTTTAAGATCATATAAGGCACGACGGAGGCGACAAACTTTATGTCGAAGAGCAACTAGGATAGAAGGGGTATGATGTAAACTTCCTCAAGAAAATCAACATTGAGAAATTCATTATTGACATCTATCTGAAAAAATATCAATTTTCGAATGGTGACGATGGCAAGAAGAGTACGAATAGATGTGAGTGATCGCTCAAATTACTTACCCTAATTAAACGCAAAATATTGTAGTATAGTATGCTTAACTACGGGTGTTGAACCACAGAGATCGGTCTTATAATCAATTATTTTTCTTTTCTTTGGAGTGATGATTTGAAAATTTTGATTGGCAAGAAATAAAGTTTTGATAAAAATAAAAATAAGAGATCGGGTTAGGAATTATAAATTTGTATTTTGAGATTTATGTTGTTCTCATATTTTCTTCTTTAATTTGGATTTGTAAAAACGAATGTTCCAAACTACAAGCCGGAACTACTAAAAAAGATTGGATTGTTATTCTCTGACATGGTTTATCTTCGGTATTTAATTCTTACACTACACTAATCTAAAGTGAATTAAAATCTAGGCATAAACCATCCCGACCAATAATCAATCCCCAAGAATATGATTGCATAACCATTAGACCTAGACCACATGTGCAAGTTCTAATGTTCAAGTAGTAATTAAATTTAAACCAAAATTTCTACAAAAATATTTTGACAATAAATTTAATTACAATAAAATCATTTTTAAAGAACGAGTTTCATGTCAAGCAATAATTTATACAATACCCAACAATTAAATAGAAAATATAATATTACATAAATTTAAAATACCTCATCACATCCTAACCCGGTATAAGGAAATTTAGCCGCTCATGGGTGCGTGCAATGTTATTTTCTTGAAATGCAAAAAAATAATAGAAGAACAATAAGAAAATGCTATTATTTCTTCTAGAAATGAACTAGAAAACTGGTCCTTCTTTAGTTCCAATCCTTCCCCTATTTATTGATTTTACAAAACAACTTTAAGGGTGCAAGTGGAAAAAATAAAAAGAGAGGGGGGCAGCTAGCCAATTGGCCAGAAGGGCTGGTATACGCCAGCCCACACGGGTTGGCCACATGGCCATCCCATGGGTGGCCAGTCAAGTTGGTGGCTCAGCTCAGTCGAGCCATCGGCTAGCCTCCTATCTCAGGGGCGGCTCGATTGAGCCGCATTGCTTCATCTCTTTCGTTTTCTGTTCAATTTGACGTGGTTTATTTGTCTTTCATTCGATTTACCCCAAATTAATGTCGTTTTGTTTCAAATTCAAAAACCTATAAAAAATAAATAAAATAACTTAATTTAAAATATTTTATTTTGATCTAACAATTAACAAAATTAAGTTTATTGGTACGAAATTGCACAAAATGAAATGCGATCACACCCCCAAACCTAAATTTTGTTAGTTGTCGAGCAAAAATAAACATAATAATTAAATAAAATGTCATTTTTGTAGGGAACACGATTGCATTTAGCACATGCAATAAGCCTTTAAACACTTAGGTTACCCCTAGTAGACGAGTATAGTAACATGAGAGTTTACAGTGATGTTACCCGCAAACATCTCAAGTTCCTTATTGTGAATTTTACTTTTTACAAGATATTTATCAATCATGTCTAATGATAACATATCAATTCAAGATCAAACAAGAGTTACTGTGATAGTTATTGATCTCACATCACGTGATTCCTAAAAATATTCATTTATTGCACCCACAACATACATACACTCTCGTTTATAATAAATTTAACACATGTAACTAGCTAACTGGTTTTAAACAATCAAATGACTTTTCCCTGAAATAAATATTATATATAATATTCATTTATTGCACCCACAACATACATACACTCTCGTTTATAATAAATTTAACACATGTAACTAGCTAACTGGTTTTAAACAATATAATATTTATTTCAGGGAAAAGTCATTTGATTGTTTAAAACCAGTTAGCTAGTTACATGTGTTAAATTTATTATAAACGAGAGTGTATGTATGTTGTGGGTGCAATAAATGAATATTTTTAGGAATATATATATATAAATAATCAATTTTTTTAAATAAGTGACATGTGTAATGTTAGCCCTGTTGGGCTTTCTAAAATAGCTGTGTAGCGAGTGTTGGGCCAATGATTCCAATCTAGTTGGATCGGGGTATTAGGTGTTAAGGCATCTTTCAAGCTTAATAACTCGAATAACTTAGATTTCGAAGTTAACGAGTCACTTTTCGTCTTAACAAATCGCTTTCGCCTTTTGACGCAAAAACTCAAAGCTTACTGAGGCAAGAGGCTTGATTATTGAGCGAAAGTTCATCATTAAGACATAAAATCTTTATTATTAATACAATAATTTTTTTTTATAACATATATATTTAAACTCCAGGGATAGGTTATTTTTATACCAAAATTTAGAAAATCAACTCATGTATTAAATTTAAAATAAAAGAAAATTAACATGCATATAAGGTTGAAAAAATAAAATATTTTTAAAAATCAGTGCTATGCTCCAATGATTTTTTTAACAAACTCTAGTTTATGCCCAACAAATGTGTTATCATAGGATAGATTGATAAAATTACGTGTGGAATAAAATATCAAAAGGAATACAAGCATTTACCCCCCCAAACCTAAATCTCGCATTGTCCTCAATAAGAAAATTACGAAATTAATTACGCACGGAAAAATACAACCTTGGTGTAACTGAACTGTTTGGCCTGACTTGAATGTTTGTAAACCTATTTATCAAAACACTAAAAGAAACTCATCAAATCAAAATAAAAATAAAAATAAGAAAACTAAAACAACAGTGGGTTGCCTCCTACTCAGTGCTAAGTTTAACATCTTCAGCCGGACGTGATTGGGCATCATGAATAGATTGGGTTAACCAATTTTACTTCTTCGATGATACCCCACTCCTCGTAACCTACCATATGTTTCAACCTCTGGCTGTTAACCTTAAGTTTTCGGCCGTTTCTTAAGTCAATGATCTCCACTACCCCACTGGGGTATGTTCTTTCAACTATAAAAGGGTCATCCTATCTAGATCGAAGTTTGCCTGGAAAAAGTCTCAACTTTGAATTGAACAACCATACCTTTTGATTAGGATGAAAGGATTTTCTATTAATGATTTTATCATGAAAAACTCTCGTCCTCTCCTTATAAATTTTTGAATTCTCAGAAGCCTCGTTTCGCAATTCGTTTAACTTTGAAAGTTAAAGTTTACGTTTATCCTTTGCCCGTTTTATCTCAAAATTTAATGCTCTCGTAGCCCAATAAGCATAATGCTCTAACTCGACAGGTAAATGACACGCCTTTTTGTACACCAGCCGGTAAGGTGACATACTGATAGAAGTTTTGTAGGTTGTACGGTATGCCCATAATGCATCAATCAAGCGCTCCGACCAATCCTTACGATCGGGACGTACCATTTTCTCTAATATCTGTTTTACTTCTCGATTAGATACCTTCGCTTGACCATTAGTTTGAGAATGATAAGGTGTGGCCACCTTGTGAGTCACGGAGTACTTTCGTACCAATGCCTCAAATGGCCTATTGCAAAAATGTGTTCCTTCATCGTTAATGATCGATCGGGGTGTCCCAAACCTGCTGAAAATATTATCCCTCAAAAAGCGAAGCACCACCCTATGGTCATTTGTTCTAGTAGCTATTGTCTCAACCCACTTTGAAACATAGTCTGCTGCTAACAATATATATTTGTGACCAAAGGATGTTGGAAACGGTCCCATGAAATCAATGCCCCAGACATAAAAAATCTCCACTATCATAATAGGTTGGAAGGGCATCATATCTCGATGGGACATTGATCCCGTGCACTGGCACCAATCATAAGACTGACAGAATCGGTGCACATCTTTAAATAGAGATGGCCAATAGAATCCACTTTGAAGTACTTTTGTTGTTGTCCGTTTCTCCCCAAAATGTCCCTTGCATGTCTAGGAGTGGAAAAAATCTAGAATACTGTCAAACTCACTTTCAGGTACACATATCCTTATTACCTGGTTTGCGTAATGCTTAAATAGGTGAGGGTCCTCCCAGTAAAATGTTTGACCTGTGAGAAAATTGGTCTTTATCCTGCATTGTCCACTGAGAAGGAATTTCACCTGTAGCGAGGTAGTTTGCAATGTTCGCAAACCAAGGTGGGGACATTTGAGTTACAGAGAAAAGCTACTCATCAGGGAATGAATCCCTAATTGCTTCTTGTCCCTTATTCTCCTCGATAAAAACTCGAGATAGGTGGTCAGACACAACATTTTCTACTCCCTTCTTGTCTCTAATCTTAATATCAAATTCTTGAAGTAAGAGAATCCACCCAATCAATTGAGGTTTTGTCTCTATTTTCGACAAGAGGTACCTTAGAGCTGAATGATCAGAGAATATGATAATTTTCGACCCTAGAATATAAGATCAAAATTTATCTAAAGCAAAGATAACGGCCAACAGCTCTTTCTCTGTGGTAGTATAGTTCACTTGCGCTTCCACAAGTGTTTTGCTTGCATAATATACCACATGTGGCACCTTGTGCATTCTTTGCCCTAAAACAGCACTGATCGCATAATCGGATGCATTACACATAATCTCAAAGGGGCGAGAGTAATCCAGAGGCTAAATTATTGGGGAGGAGATAAGTTTTTCCTTGAGTGTCTCAAACGCCTCTCGGCATGATTCATTAAAAACGGAAGGCACATCCAGGGTAAGCACATTGTAGAGGGGTCATGCAATTTTGCTAAACTCCTTGATAAAAAAATGGGTAAAATCCTGAATGACCCAAAAAGGATCAAATTTGTTTAACCGTTGTGGGCGGTGGCAAATTTGTAATAATATCAACTTTTGCTTGGTCCACTTCGATCCCCTTCTTGGAGATGACATGTTCCAATACAATACCTTGTTGTACCATGAAATGACTTTTCTCCCAGCTCAGCACCAAATTTGTTTCCTCATATCTTGCTAGAACCTTCTCAAGGTTGTCAAGACATCCTTCAAATGATGTCTCAAAAATCGAGAAGTCATCCATGAAGACTTCAAGGAAGTTATCGATCATGTCTGAGAAAATTGAAATCATGCACCTTTAAAAAGTCATTGGTGCATTACACAACTTGAATGACATCCTTCTATACGCAAAGGTGCTGAACGGACATGTAAATGTCGTTTTCTCTTGGTCTTCTGAAAACACTGGAATTTGGTTATATCCCGAGTATCCGTCAAGGAAACAATAGTAAGGAAACACTAGGATTTGGTGTTAAGCTTTCGATAGTCGATACAAACTCGCCACTTGGTGGTCTCTCTAGTGGGAACTAATTTTCTCCCATAATCTTTTACTACTGTGATCCCTGATTTCTTTGGGACCACTTGGATTGGGGTTACAAATTTGCTATCAAAGATGGGGTAAATAATACCTACGTCGAATAGCTTCACGGTCTCTTTCTTTACCACCTCTTTCATATTAGGATTCAACTTTCTCTGAAACTCTCTTGTTGGCTTTGCATCATCCTTGAGGTGGATTTTATGCATACACACTGAAGGTTCAATTCCCTTCAAGTCTGCCACGTTTCATCATATAGCATTCTTAAAACGTTAAAGAACATTCGTCAATTTTTCTTCTTGCTCTAAAGTGAGATTGGCCGAGATAATCACAAGTAGGGTATCATTGTGTCCAATGAATACATACTTAAGTGAATCTGGGAGTGGTTTCAACTCTAGTGATAGTGGTGATTCGAGGGATGGCTTTAAATGGACATCTCCCAATGGTGGTAGTGGTTCAATCTCTCTAAACAACGGGATATCAGTGTTGGATATAGCTAGCAGTTCATGGATTTTGTCTCTCAGTTCTTTGGATTCCCATCCTTCATCTTTACTAAGATCTTATTGGGATAACATTAAAGGTAGAGACTCTTCCACTAACTCATTGATTTGATCATCCCAAAAACAGTCAAAGGTGTTTTTATCAGAGAGTTGATTAATCGCTTTGAAAACATTGAGTCGTACCTTCATGTTTCCAAATGAAACAACCATAACGCCTGATCAATAGTCAATGCAAGCATTAGCGGTGGCGAGGAAAGATCGTCCTAAAATAATGAGAATTTGACAATTTGGGTTGGGGACTGGCTCCATATCCAGAATTATGAAATCCACGGGATAGAAAAAAAATTCTACTCCTACTGGCAAATCTTCAATGATCCCTTTTGGTCTCCAGATTGACCTATCGGCTAACTAAAGTATCACCGATATAGGTTTTAAATCCCCCAAACCTAGACGCTCGTAAATAGAAAACGACAACAAATTTACACTTGCGCCTAAGTCTAGAAGAGCCTTTACAATAGGTTGGACTCCTATTACATATGCAATGGTCGGGATGCCCGGGTCTTTATATTTTGGTGGAGTTTCGCATCCTAAGATGGAACTCACTTGTTGTGTTAACAAGATCTTTTTCAACACATGTGTTCTAGACTTTCTCTTCCGTGTACAAAGGTCTTTCAAAAACTTTGCATATGCGGGGATTTGTTGGATAGCATCAAGAACGAAAGATTAATTTTGACTGGTTTAAAGGTCCAAGGATATTTTCCATTCTAGCGCTATTTCGGTTGAACGGTGAAGGCTGGTTCAAGCATTGAGGAAACAGTGCTTGAGATATTGAATGTATCTTTTTAGGTGTATCAAGCTCAGGATTCAACCGTTTGGGTTCCTCAACTTTCTTTCTTGTGAGCGACCCTTCTGCTGCCTCTTCACTTTCACTCTCATCTTCCGGACTCATCTTCTCAATTCCCACCTGATTGTTAACTATTCACCCATTCCTAAGGGTTGTAATGGATTAAACGTGCTTGTGAGGATCACTCATCTCTCCAATAAAGTGTTGACTCCTAGGATTATTCAGTGGTTGGCTATGAGTTTTCCTACGTCTATTTTTCGTATAGTGTCGACGAGTTGTTCGATTTGGCTTTCTAGTCAAGTTATGGATTAGGAATTTGAGTTTATCCTTTAGTCTTGTTGTTCTAAGATTTGACTTTGTCTGTCTAAGATTTTTAGGATTTTTTGTATTTCAGTGGGTTGATCATTTTAGGCTGGTTGAGAGGATGTCCCTTGACCTTGGGTTTGGTTAAATCTCAGGGGTTGATTTTGATACTAAGGCTTATAGGATGAGGTGAGAGGTTGTCCTTGATTTGAAGTTTTCCATGAGAAATTTGGGTAATTTCGCCACCCCGGATTGTAAGTATTGGAGTATGGATCATTGTCCTGCCTGGGAAACGTCTGACTAGCAATGGCATACTCTTGAACATATTCAAAGAATTGTGTTCCTACAGGACATTCAAGGATAGTATGGGATGAGTTTAGGCAAATCGAACATGCAGTAGTAGAGGAGGATGTGATTAACTGATTTTGCAACTGCAATTGTGTCACACCCCACCCCGGACTCCGGTTACCCTGGGGCCGGCGTGACGTCGACATGATGTCACCTAACTGACTAGACAAGCACAATAATGATAATATACAAACAAATGATATGTACAACATATACATAATTCCAACTGCTAGGGACACACTGTTTGAAATATAAGAATAACCAAAATTCGAATCCCATGAATCTCACTTAGATTCATCTCTGACACCTCGCCTCAAAATTTCTCTCAAATGACTCCATCGCCTGACCCGCATAACTCTATCTAGCGCCAGTAGGGGACCGACCGACTCCTAACTGTTTTACCTGCGAGTGTACTGCATTCATAGTAAAAACTATTTTGTAATAATAAATCATTCTATAACATCTAAATGGATCAGGCGTAAGTATGTAAACAACGCGTAATTAGTAAAGTTCTCCATAATATAAGCAGTAGAAATAAACCCATAAGTATAAGTTTCATCCAAAACCATCTAATACAAAATTATACCAATCACCAGAGTAAATAATAAATTACCCCATATAAGTAAAATACCACATCCCAACACACACCTCAAACACACACACTGACCAGCCCTAGTGATCGTTTTAATCTCACGATCAGGAGTTTGCAACGGTACCGTACCATCTGTAGGATATACCTTCCTACGAACACACATCACTCCGCCGAAGCGGATAATCATTGTGCAGTATAAACGTCTAACATCACTCTACCGAAGCAGATAAACATCACTCCGCGGAAGTAGATCACATCACTCTACCGAAGCAGATAAATACCATAGCATTATCAATTTAATAACATCATCATTAATTCACAAACCAATATTATCGTCTAATCAATACCGGCAAATCTCAAACATCACCCTCTATTTCCAAAACTAATTTTTAATCCAAAATCGTATTTCCCATTTTTCTTTATAAAAACATCCGATTCCACCAAAACCATTTTTACCTTCTTTTTGAAAACCATCGTAATCTTACGAAAATCCCTTTTTTTTTTTTTTTCCAACTCACCCAAAACTTGCTTGATCCACAAAATTGTTAAAGCATCTAATGTAAACACAACCATTTTCTATCATATATAGATATGAAAATAGTTTGATAAGAAAACAGTACACTCACCTCGTTATCCGCTCTCTAAAACCTTCACTGATCATACTATATCGGGACACTGGTGCCTGCGAACCTAATAGTAACAGAGCCTAAATTAATATCTTATCTAAAACATCCTAATCGTGCAATGCAGACCATATATTTTGAACCGTTACTATTTTATGTACCACGTAATTAAAAGTGATTAATCGTTACGAAATTATTACGATTTTAGGATTTGTAACGCTAGATAAAATTTAATTTCATGAAAAATATTCATCGATTGAAATTTCACCTGTTTCCAAATCGTTTGGCGACCACGTGATTGGTTCTAGATTTTCCTGGGGTGGTTTCTGCAAATTCCCCCCCCCTTTTTTTTTTTTCTTCCTTTCTCTTCTTTCCCGTTTCCTGCGTCTGTTTTCTGTTACTGTTTGTTGTTCCCTGCAACCGCCGGCCCCTTCCATTCCTCCCTGCCACCGTCCGCCGGCCAACCCACAACCGACCACCCGCCTACAATCACAGCAGTAGTACACCCACAGTACTCATGCCGAGACACCCACATACCCCCACACACATACCCACTTCCTCTCTCTCTAACTCTCCGGTGATCTACACACGGATCACCCACCTATACACCACCGTTCACGTACCCACAACCTAACACATACATACCCACACCCAACAGAGGCACACATGCACTGCTCTCTCTCTCTCTAAACATACCGTCGGTGATCATCCGGCGACGCTCATACAACCCCCGCTGCCCATGCCATGCCCACACAACATGACCACCCACACACGCATCGTCATCGTATGAACAACCACACACCGCCGGAACCAACGGATACCCACCACTTACCATTACCGTTGGACAAAACCGAAACCCACCGCCAATGCTTTCTCTCTCTCACTAACTCCCATTCACCGCCGGCCACCCTACACCGGTCACAAACACTCACCACTGACCGACCACACCCAGAGCACACACTCCACTGATCCAACAACTCAGCCTCCGCCTTTCTCTCTACCGTTTCTCTGTTTCTTTTTTTTCCCTTTCTTAATTTCTTCCCGGCGATGAGTTGTAAGCATGTATATGTATGCATGATACTAGTGGTGTGAACTTCATCCCCTAAATGCCACGTCGATTGGATCTAGCTCCTTCCCTTTTCTTCTTTTTTTTCCTTCCATGTTTTGATCCCAGCGGTTTGTATATATATAGATATATATAATAATTTTTTTCCCTAATTACATTTTCCTCTCCTAACTTCCTTTAGGGTGTTATTTAAGCCCTATTTAACCTTTAATATTCTTAAAATTATCAATTTACCCCTAACTTTTTAATTTTTATTTTCATTAACAAAAAATTTACCCCGAATTTTCCAATACTTTAAAATGCGACTATTAATGACGTACGTATTATAATTTGGGCCTTACAAATTGTCACATTATTTGTTTCATCATATCAATGCACTGTGTATTAGGGTCTGATTGCTTGACCTCGTACACTCCTCCTTGCGCTTATCCGATGCTGTCTCGCCTGATAGTGGATGCATGTTTTACTTAGATTTTCAAACATGCTCCATGCCTCATCCTTGGTTTTTGCAAGGAAAGTTCCTCCACATGACGCATCCACCATAAGGCGATTACGTTCGATCAACCTCTCATAGAAGCTCTGCACTATTTGCCATTTGGGTATCGCGTGATGTGGACATTCTCTCAAACGGTCTTTCATTCGATCCCAACTTTCATGGAACTCTTCAGAGGATTTTTGAATGAATGAAGTTATGGATTTCCTAAGTTGATTCGTTTTGCTAATTGGGAATTTTTTTTCAGGAAAGTCCTTTGAAGCCTTTCCCATGTAGTAATTGATCCCGGGAGTAGAGAAATGAGCCATTCTTTAGCCCGATCTTTTAGAGAAAACGGAAAAAGTCTGAGAAAAACCGTATCCTCAGACAAGTGGGGTAGCTTCAAAGTGGTGCAAACCTGTAGGAAATTGTTGAGGTGCTGATAGGGGTGTTCGCTATTGAGCCCATAGTAAGATGGAAGCATTTGAATAATTGTTGGCTTAATCTCGAATGAAGCTGCACCCCCTAGTTCGGGTAACTTTATGCATGAGGGTGAGCTGTGAATTGAGGGAATGAAATATTCCCGGAGTGGTCTAGTTGGTTCGGCCATTTCGTTTAGTTCAGGTTTTATGGCTTTTTTCAGTTTTAGGTCTCCTAGGCACACTTCCAAAAATCTTTTAAAGGTTGTCGTGAAAGTTGGATTTTTTCCCAGGCATATAACGAGCACACCCCACAACATTTTTTCACAATTTATATATTTTGTTTTGTTATTTTATCATTTATTATTATTTTTTTAAAAGCAATTAATTATATCAATAATGAGGATGGTGGTCTTAACAGTTCGATCTCTACAATAATAATAAAAAGAAAAAAAAATATGAGGATGGTGGTCTTAACCGTCCGATCTCTACAATAATAATAAAGAGAAAAGAAAAATGATGATAGTAGTCTTAGCCGTCCGTTCTCTACAATAATAATAAAAATAAAAAATGAGGATGGTGGTCTTAGCCGTCCGATCGCTACAATAATAATAAAAAGAAAAGAAAAATGAGGATGGTGGTCTTAACTGTCCGTTCTCTATAATAATAATAAAAATAAAAATAAAAATGAGGATGGTGATTTTAGCTGTCAGATCTCTACAATAACAATAAAAGGAAAAAAAAAAATCAGAATGGTTTGATTTTTTTTTATATATATATTTTTTAATATTTATATATATATATTTATAAAATGAACAGAATAACTTGAATCCTTACTTGAAGATGTAGAGTGAAAAATTGGATCACGGTTAACTTGTGAAAACAAACTCAAAATAAAAATAGATGAATTTATACAAGTGGAGAAAGAGAAAAAAAAATAATAACAAAAATTTGACAATTAGTGATACCGTTTCCCGGCAACGGCGCCAAAATTTGATCACTCAATTACTTACTCTAATTAACCGCAAAATATCGTAATATAGTGTACTTAAGTACGGGTGTCGAACTATAGGGATCGATTTTGTAATTATCAATTTTCAATTATTTTTCTTTTCTTTGGAGTGATGATTTCAAAATTTTGATTGGAAAGAAATAAAGTTTTGATAAAAATAAAAATAAGAGACTGGGTTAGGAATTATAATTTCGTATTTTGAGATTTATGTTGTTCTCGTATTTTCTTCTTTAATTTGAATTTGTAAAAACGAGTGTTCCAAACTACAAGTCGAAACTACTTAGAAATATTAGATTGTTATTCTTTGACATGGTTTATCTTCGATATTTAATTCCTACACTACACTAATTTAAAGTGCATTAAAATATAGGTATAAACCATCCAGACTAATAATCAATCCCCAAAAACATGATTGCATAACTATTAGACCTAGACCACAGGTGCAAGTTTTAATGTTCAAGTAGTAATTAAGTTTAAACCAAAATTTCTACAAGAATATTTTCACAATAAATTTAATTACAATAAAATCATTTTTAAAGAACGAGTTTCATGTCATGCAATAGTTTATACAATATCCAATAATTAAATAAAAAATATAATATTACATAAATTCAAAATATCTCATCATATTCTAACTTGGTGTAAGAAAATTTAGCCGCTCATGAGTGCGTGCAATGATATTTTCTTGAAATGCAAAAATATAATAAAAGAATAATAAGAAAATACTATTATTTCTTCTAGGAATGAAGTAGAAAATTGGTCCTTCTTTAGTTCCAATCCTTCACCTATTCATAGATTTTACAAAACAACTTTAGGGGTGCAAGTGAAAAAATAAAGAGAGAAGGGGGGGGGCAGCTGGCTAATTGGCTAAAAGGGCTGGTATACTCCAGCCCACTACACAGGCTAGCCACATGGCCAGCTTGTGCGCGGCCAGCCGAGAATGTGGCTCGGCTTGGTTCCTCTCTCAACCGAGCTGCCTTGCTTCATCTTTTCTGTCTTCTGTTCGGCTTGACATGGTTTATTTGTTTTTTATCCGATTTATTCCAAATTAATGTTGTTTTGTTCCAAATTCAAAAACCTACAGAAATAAATAAAATAACTTAATTTACAATATTTTATTTTGATTGGACGATTAACAAAACTGAGTTTATTGGTACGAAATCGCATAAAATGAAGTGCAATCAGTGAGCCTCACTACACTGACATTCAAATGGACTTTTTCCCAGGGGAGGTCAATAAGATTCCAGGTGTGAGTTTTGACTAGGGCATGAAGTTCTTCATCCATTACTTTTTGCCAAAAAGGATTAGTACGAGTCTCTTTATAGGATTGAGACTCATGCAAATTAAATATGGTAGAAAAGCAATGGTAACCAGTGAGATAAGAGGGAGGATGAGGTACCCTGTTAGAGCGGCGACAGTGATTTGGAGGGTTGGTCTCAGAAGCAATCGATGCAAAATCATTAACCATAGGAGAAGTTTCATGCATAGTCGATGGAGTTGGATGGGTGAGATTAGTTGATGATTCTAGAGTAGGTTCAACTGGTGGTTTTGAAGTGGGTCCAGCTGATGATGCTGTAGTGGACTCAGTGGAAGGTGTGAGATTGGGCTCAGCTGGTGGTATTGGAGTAGGCTCAATAGTAACTTGAACTGCAGCATTAGGAAATAACTTAAGAGATGAATCAGTAAAAAATCTAGAGTTGGTAAGGGTTGATATATCAAAGGACCATAAGGAAGAAATATTTGATGTTCCCAAAAAATGACGTGACAAGAGATATGAAGAATTTTAGAGATAGGATTCCAACACCGATATATACCTTTTAATGTCATGTCTTAGAAAGCAATATAGGTGGGCTCTTGGTTCCAGCTTGTTGTGTTCATGTGGTTTGAGAAAAACAAAACAAGCACAACCAAATATTTTGAATTTAGAGTAATTGGGAGGTTTACCAAAAATACGCTCAAATGGAGACTAATGTTAAATTGTTATGGAGGGAACACAATTCATTGTGTAGACTGCGGTTAGGGTAACCTCACCCCAAAAGCGCTCAGGGTAACCTCACCCCAAAAGCACTCAGGACAGTAAGAAGAAATAAGGAAAGCCCGAACTGTGTAAAAAATGTGTCTATATTTGCGTTCGACTCGTTCATTTTGTTGGGATGTACCAGGACACGAGCGGTGGGAGAATATGTCATTTTTATGAAACAGGTTAAAAAAAGCATGATCTTTATATTCCATTGCATTACCTAAGAGAAAAACTTTGATATTTTGAGAAAAATGAGTTTGAACCATCGAAGAAACTTAGAATATATTTGGAATAGTTCAGATCGATTTTTCGTAAGAAATAACCATATATATCGAGAATAGTCGTCCACAAATATAATAAAATAACGAGATCCATCATTTGTGGCCTAAGGATAAAGGCCCCAAATATCATAATAAACTAGATAAGACGGTGAAAGAGATATAGATTGACTCGCATTGAAAGATACGACTGCTTGTTTTACAAGTTGGCGATGGATGTAATTGAAGGAGTCATGTTAAACGGAATGTAACTGACCACTAAAGATAAGCGAGTTGAGTCGGCTGGAGGAAGTGTGACATAACTGATAATGCCAAATATAAGATGGTGATAGCGACAATGGCGACGGTGGAGATAAAGATGATGAGGAGGATGGTGGTGGCGAAGTTGCACATGTTGATAAAGGGACATATGATGGTGGTGGTGGAGTTTAAGGTGGAAGATGCAAACTGTTGCGTTCAAATAGGTGTCCAACTTTGTGACCAATCCCAAGGGTTTCTTATGTCCGAGAATTCTGCACATGATAATCATTATTAGAAAATATGACTTCAAATCTCGATTCACAAAGTTGCTCAACAAATAAGATATTTAAAGTGAGTTTCAGAATTAAATACGTGTTAGGAATAGAAAGATGTGAAATAAAAATTTGACTGGTATGAGTAGCACGCATTTGAGAGCCATTAACGGTATGAATATTAGGGGTATTCATGGAGGATAGTTTGGAAGAGAAGATGTTGAGATCAGAAGTCATATGATTACAACAGACAAAATAAAAGAGCTGAGAAGAATTATAACAGGCAGAATAAAAAAGCTGAGAAGAATTACTTGCAGTAAGTAAAAGAGCAGGAGAAAATTTTATACCATTCTTGAAGAAAATTTGGTAAAAAAAGTGAATCCATATCTATAATAAATATGGTAACAATACTGGAGGTAGGATCCGAACCCTCTTTAGTATTGAGAATGATTGAAAAAGTGCAACCCTCAGACATATTGTTGAACTAGATCAACGATATACAATAAAGTATATTGTATGGTATGAATCTAGATAAACTGAGGCCACAAATGGATTCAGAATGCTGAAATTATCCAGGAACCAGTCTATAATCGTGAATAACTGATTAATGAACCCTTGAACCAATCAAATCTCCATAATGAATCGAACCAACAAGATAAAAAAACTATACTGTTGGTCAAAATTAGATTAAACGGAGGCCACATATTTGGAATGCCGAAATTAACCAGGAATCAGTATTATATCTTCAAGAACTGGTATAAAAATAGGTTAATCAGCGTAGAAACTTAGTGAACCGCTGAGGTGGCAAGGTTAATGAGGTGAAAAGTTAACGCTGATGTGGCGTTGATATGACAAGAGTCAACATTGATGTGGCAGGAGGCAATACTGATGTGATGCTGACGTGGCAGAAAGTCAACACTGGCATGGCGTCGAGATGGAAGATGACGTGGCGAGTAGCAACAAGGAATGACTAGGCTATTGACTGCTTATATGGTGCCTAAGTGGCACTGATAAGGCATAAATTAGGGCTGACGTGGCGATGATGAGGAGGAGCAACAACCAGGAGCGTGGATTTGAAGCAACTCAGTTTTCTCGCGTGTGAGGGCGCTTGCATTCTCCAAATTCGTTGATATTTGTGGCGTTGGAATCTTCTTGTTGAGATGGTTCTGATGGTATAACTTTTTATAGGTTTGGAGCTTTGGTTATGGTGGTAGAGCCCAAAATCTGCGACAACAGTGGTTGTGCGAACTACTAAACGTTTGGCTGCGTGTGGATACTCGTGAGGGATCCACTGGTGGTGATTTTGGTGGCATTGTGCTCGTCTTTGCAAGACGAAGGCAGTAGTATGATGATAGTTGATACTTGAGCTGTGTTGAGGCCTATAGCAGTCACGAATACCCCAGGAAAAATGCGGTGCGACGGAAGACTTTGATAGATTAGGGTTACTAAAAAAAATTAGGAGGAACAAAACCAATAAAAACTTGCTTTTATATCATGTTAGAATAATTGCGAGGTGGAGTGGAGAACGTGGAACAATCATATTGATCTTAGGAAAAAGTACAATAATAAAGCTTTACAATAAATATATTTATAGGAGATTAGAGAAACCCTAGGGTTAGGGTTTTAACCGAATGGGCTAAGCCCATATACATATATTAACATTTACAAATATATCTATATAATAAATCACGACTGGTTTTGCTGACTAAGATAGTTTAATAGTCAAGATCGCTTCTTTTAGAATGGAGGACTGAGATTAACTGTGTTGGTTGTAGGTGAGTTGTCATTTTAAGTGTTAATTCCCAAAAGGTCCAGGGTTCGATCCTTGCAATTGTCTCATTTCCCCCCCCTTTTTTTGCTCCCAAATAAATTGATAGCCACCATCTCTCAATCAGGCCTTAAACCTAACTCTCTTTCACTTATTCCTCAATCAACCCTAACAACCCAAAACTCTTTCGCCTTCATCTCTATGAACCCTAAAACCTTGCAAGATCGATTCCGAACAGCTGCCGCGAACCCCATCTCCGTCTTTCTCTCTCTCTCTTATTTTCTTTCTTTTTTGCGCTCGCTCTTCGCCTCATGATCATTCTTCATCGTGTTGGATCTCATCTCACCTCCGCCGCAGATTCTTGATTTTCCACCATCTTTGGCACGCAAGATTTAATTAAGGAATAAAATAATTATACAAATGATCATTTCATTGCCATTTCATCATCATTTTTAAGTATTCGTTAATCTCACATAAGATTAGTTAATCTCAAATCAAACATGGTATTCGGTGGACGAGTCGTGAAATTCAAAATAGAAAAATATTGGTGAACCAATTGTTTTCATTATCTGGTCACCTTTTTTGGTGATGTCGCCAAAACTCCAGCAATCTCGCCAAAATGTTGGAGGACGTTTGGCAACTTCAACGGGTTGTCGCTAGAACTCCGATAACATTATCGAAATGTCGCTGGATGCAATGTCTTTGTATATTATCAAAACTCCGAAAATGTTATTGGAATGTCATTGAATTGTTTCTAGTGCTCCAAAAATGTTATAGGAATGTTGTTGAGAATCCAAAAATATCATCGATAATTTCATAAATATTCTCTTTTTTATTGTTTAGTATTTAACGACGAAATGCACTCGTTGGGAGGTCATGATAGTGTAAAGAACACTCATTGGGAAGTAATAATGAAATGCACTCACTAGGAGGTCACAAAAAAATATGCAGGACGCTATCTAAGAGATAATGAAAAAATACACTCACAAGGAGGTAACGAAAGTATAAAGGACACTCATTGAGAGGTAATGACGAAGGGCACTCACTTGGAGGTAACGAAAAGCATAAAGAATGCTCACTAGGAATTAATAGTAAAATGCACTAACCGAGAAGTACTAAAAGTATTAAGAGCACTCACTGGGAAGTGGTGACTAAGTGTACTCACTGGGAGATAACAAAAAACATGAAAGACGCTCACTGAGAGGTAATGGCGAAAAGTACTCAATGGGAGGACATTCACTGTGAGGTAAAAGGAAGAAGCAATTGATACAAATGCAGTCCTTTAGAGATTTTAAAGTGAGGAATATCTCTCAACTTGTGGCAGAAGAGGATTAAAAATGGTACGCATGCACTCGCGGGATAAATAAGCCTTATATAATGTGCCCCATCTTGTGGCTGGGGTAGAGACGACAGATTTAGACTTTTTGCTCAAGGCTATTGAGTGGCAAACACAATATAATGTGCCCCAACCTGTGCCTGGGGAGAGAATGAAGGGTCGAAGATATGAAATGTACCCCAGCTTGTACTTGAGGCTAACGTTTGGATGATCGAACTTTAATATGTTGCCTATATATCTTAGCATTACGCCGATGATCAGGTATAACGTAGTTCATTGAATGCCCCTTTCAGGGATGGACACAAACACTCATGAATATACTCATTTAGGGCGAGACGCATAGCAGGACGCCCATTCAGAGCATTTGAGTTTTCAAACAATAAGACTATCCTAGTCTAAAGTTGAGAAAAAGATGAGAGAACGTTGTATAAAACGTACGCCAGCCCATGGCTAGGGGTGACATTATTTAGAATGAATCCCTTTAGAAGGGAGACCCATTAGGCTTATTGAGCTAAGATATTCCTTGGGAAGAGTTGACTTATCAGATAGCAAGGAGGCAATTGACCAATGCAAGAATTGATGAAACAAACAAGTATTCACACATTTCCCGTATTTTTTTTAATGAAAGAAACGTTGGTAATCCTTGGGCGATCCACAATTTTCTTTTTTTTTAGGCTATGTTGTAATTTGAGGTCTTTCCCTCACTTTGGATTCAATGAGATTTTTTTGACCCGATAAGGAGATTAAAAAGATTAGTGTACTCTTACATTTATGGTACGGACTCGGCTTGGTCTTTCAAATTTTCTTCTTCCCTTGGCTACGAGGATTGATTCCGATGCTTGAGATTTAAACTCCTTCATGCTTTGTATTTTAATCAATTCCTACAAAGTGGATCAGCCAAAACACGCATTAAAGTTTAAAGTTTATTTATTCAAATATTCATTTTTTTAACATGATATGATTTCTATGTTGATCTAATTTGAGTTTGACAAATATGATTTTGATTATAATCAATATTTTCTTCAAAATTCGTGGCACAAGATGACCCTTTCAACTGACGAGTATTCAAATCCTTCTTTCTACGATGAAACTTTTGAGTAACTGAAAAAATATGTTTCACATTGTTTTTTTTGTTTTCATTTTATTTTTATTTTTTAACATCGCAATGTCCTAAGTGATCCATGTAACGAGCTTTGGGCAATGATCTTGGTACAGGTGGCCCAAGTCACTAAGTCTTGAAATATCTCTACGGTTTAATACTCGAATTACTTAGATCCCCGATTAGCTAATCTTTTTTTTTTTTTTTCCCTTCCAATTCTTTGAGATGCATCTTCAAGGTATATATGAAGGACAAATCTCTCAACGTCAAAAGTTTTTTTGGGATGGTGACTTTGCTTTATGACATGTTGTCTAACCATTGAATATGTCATTTTGAGTGATAACTTTGCTTTATGATGGATTTCGTAACCGTTGATGGGTCGTTTGGGTTGTTTTATGATGGATTCCCTAGTCATTGAATGCATTGTTTGGGTGATGGCTTTTTGGATGATGATTTTATTTTATGAGGAATTGTCTAGCCGTTGAATATGTCGTTTAGACGATAACTTTACTTTATGACGGATTGTCCAGTTGTTGAGTCTTGGATTCAATCAATGCTCTGACCATTTTTTTTCTAGGGATTGTACCATATTTATAGTAGAGGAAGGCGAATTTGGCATACCCTTGAAGCAAGTGAAGTAGGAGGATTAGTCCTTAAGCAAAACATATTAAGGTTAAGGCCCCTTTTATGTTGTGATTGGGGGAATATGGCGATGGGCCCATGGGATAGGCCTTAGGGCCCAATGAATAAGGCTCACGTGCATAGTAGACGTTTGACCTACGAAGGCCCAATAAATAAAAATCAATTGGCCCAATAAAAAAGATGATTGATTTTCACGGAGAGGCAAGACAACCACGCCTGATTAGGTTTCTGAATCGAAAATAGTCCCATTAAGTTTTATAATAAAGAAGTGTTTGGTTACACATGATTAAAGATTTAAACAAATGAGAGTTTTAGATACCTTCATCTCTAGTTGTAATAAACCTAGGCTCAAATTCCATAAAAAGCAAACACTTCCGCCATTGAATTGAATTCAGCTCTTCATGCCAAACAGGGCTTTCATGCCTGCCGGGCTACTTGTCTGAACCGGGTAAAAAAAATTCCATCGGGGCGGACTTCGAATGATCCGGTTCGACGGTTTACAGGTCTTCCTTCCTACGCAGCCGCGGAAGCTACGGCAGGGAGAAAGCCACGGAGTTAATGGAGGTGTATGAAGAAGCACCAGGCGCAGCAGAAAAGGTAGAGTTCGAGGCATCGGAGATAGAGTATGTTAACTATGCCGGTGAACACCACCTACCTCTTATAATGAACCTGGTCGATCAAGAACTCAGTGAACCCTACTCCATCTTCACCTACCGTTACTTCGTTTATCTATGGCCCCACCTCTCTTTCCTGGTACGAATATACAGCCGGTCGCACCTCGCTAGGGTTTTACACGTGCATGTATTATTTGATTTAACTCTGATTTGGATATCTTGAGTTTCTACAATTTTCAGGCGTTTCATAAAGGCAATTGTGTTGGAACGGTGGTCTGCAAGATGGGGGAGCACCGCAATGCTTTCAGAGGTTATATTGCAATGCTTGTTGTTCTCAAGCCTTACCGAGGCAGAGGCATCGGTAAGTTCTATCACTTTCTTCAGTCGATACATAATAGATTTTAAATATGTATTTTGCGTTTTATTTGTCGAGGCTTCCCCACCTCAAAATGGGTTTGGTTTGCTGGAAATGTATAGTCAGTGCTTTCAGACGTTTCAGTTTCAGGCCTTTAAATAGTTTGTTTGGGTTGAGAGAAATGCGGAGAAGCAAAAAGAAGAGAATGCTTGTCACAAATTGTCTTGACTCTATTTGAGAAGAACCTATCTGAAAAATCAGGAAGAGTGGTATCCTCAGTCTAATCCCTTAGCATGTCCATTTCAATTTGGAATTGGTTGTCAAAAGTTATTTTCTAATACGTACTATGAAAATTGAGCTCTCTCAATGATACATGTAAAGGATGCATTGCTGATAGGTGTGCACCATGTATACATGTTTTTTCCAGAGATGTACGGTCCATGGTTTTCACTCTATCTGGCATTGCCTGGTGTATGCCTTGCTTCTGCAAGGTATGCTAGAAAGCTGGAAAGGTGACCGTTCGATGGGGGTGTTCAAAGGGCCTTGGTCCTTTTTTTTTTCTATTGCATTGTTTTGGAGCAAGTGGAGAGAGAAAGAGAGGAATCACCGCGTCTTTGACAGGGTTGTTTTGTCTTACCATTTTTGAAGCATTCTTTCTTTTACATGTTATGGTTTTGGTTGAATGGCCGTCTAAACTGAGCAAAGAGTGCTCCAAAGCACGAGGATCCCAACCAAAATGGGGTCTTTCGAGAATGTATTATTCAGAATCTGATTCCATAATCACCAAGACATATTTGGGGGCAAACCTTACCATTCTCACAAGAGGGACCAACATGGATGAAAAAGGCTTATACTATCAAATTAAGAGTATTGCTTCCTGATTAATTTGATTTTGATTAAGAAACTGCTGACAGGGCTCAATATGTTTCATTTTATTTGGCAAATGTTATCCATTTACTTATAAATTATTGTCAAAGATTAATCTGCATGTTTTTGTTTGGCAGCTACTGAACTTGTTACTAGACCTATTAAAGTGATGCTGGAATCTGGTTGCGAGGAGGTTAGTTGTTAACACTGCATGATGGTTTGAAGGTTCTGCCTCAGTTTTCAATTTTCTGTCTTTTTGGGTTCCTTGAAAGTCAAGACCTAGGCCTACTGCTTCTTTCACATTTGATTTCCTTGTGCTTCAGATACTGTGGTCAATGTGAATCACATATTGAAATTTTTTATTTATTTTTTTGGAATTTATAATATTCGGAAGTCCGAATGTTTGATGGAGAAGTGAATATGTCTTCTTGTGCTTTTGCACAAAAAAATTAGAGGAAAGATATTCATACATTTATAGAATAAAAATAATATATAGAAATAAATTCATATGAAATTTTATTTTTATAAATATTTAATAATGTATTATATACTTTAAAATATCGTATTGAATAAATTACACATAATTTCTTCATTCCTTTTCAACCAAACATAACATGGGAAAGACAGTATCCTTTACCTCCCTTCCCTTTCTCTAGGAATATCTTTTCCTTCCTCCTTCCTTTCCCTAGCTCCTCCCCTTCCCTAGGGATACATCTTCCTTCCTTCCCTCCCTCTCCACTACTTTTCTCCTTCCATCTAAACGAAACGTAAGGGGTTTTGGCGGAGGTTCTGTCCTGGCTGACCGAGTTACCTCTTCCTGATGTAGGGGGCGGGGGGGGGGGGGCACCCAAACTTGATAGCCTTACGAGGGACCCAAATAGCTGATGCCTCTATGAAATATGATGCACAATAGCTCAACTCTGATATTCCTTGTAATTTTTTGCACATCCCAAAAGCCGATGCATTAGTAGAACACTTGAGACACTATGCTTCAGTGTTGACTCATCTAGACAACTTCAATTTCTAAACAGTCTTGCCACAGTGTTCAATTTCTCAATTTCCATTCCTTGCATGACATACTGATCATAGAAATGTGTCTCCTTTGTAGAATAAAAAGGGGTGGCAAGAGATGAAAGGGGGGGGGGGGGGGGGGGGGGGGGGGAAAGCATCACATCTGTAGCATCAGTTTGTCTTAGACAATCCTCCTCCAGTCAGCTTGGTCTAGAGCAACGTCCTTCTTCTGTATCAATAGATAAGTTTTGCTTCTACATGTGGATATTGCCACAGGTATTAGGATAGGGGAAAGGGAAGTTGAAAGAGAGGTAGGTAGGTAGCGTGGTGGTGATGGTGTTGATAGGCTCTAACTATCGATTGTATTGAAAATGAAAAGGAAATGCTTACTAAATTCTGAAAATGAAATGGAATACAGCAAACAACCAAGCTTTCGAGAGACTTGGCACTCTCCAAGAGCTAAGCTCAGTTTTCCCTTAAGATTTTCTTCCCTCTCTCACTTCTCCAGCCTCCCCTTAAAAGCTAGTCCCCCCAACGTCTAACAAACTTCATAACAGATTTTAAAACAGAAAATGAAACAGAATCTAACTAATATTCCGTACCCAACAACCTGCCCAATATTCTAAGATTCCCCTTGCCCCTGCTGCCTGACCTGCCCCTTGCGTCTGGAGTATGTGAAACGTATTTGGGGCCTATCATTACCCGCCGCCCAAACTTTCACCTTGTCCTCAAGGTGAAAATCCGGAAATTGCTGTAAGATGGAGTGGTAATCTTCCCAAGTGGCCTCAAAAAGAGGTAACGATTTCCATTGAAGTAGTACGTCCAGCTCCCCTGGCCCGCCATTTTGTTTGGGTTGCACTCCCAATAGTGCCTCCGGGACGACAACTAATTCTAGGTCCGATGAAAGTTGTGGAGGAATAATAGGGGAGGAATTGGAGACTCCCTTAGCTCGCCTCAACTGAGAAACATGAAAAACAGGATGTATAGTCACGGAGGATGGAAGTTCCAACTTATATGCTACCGGCCCAATACGCTGAAGGATTTGGAAAGGCCCATAATAGCGAGCTGATAGCTTCTCATTTCGTCGTTGAGCAAGAGAGCGCTGTCGATAAGGGCGTAATTTGAGAAAAACTAAGTCTCCCACTGAAAACTCTTCATCGCGTCTTTTCCCATCCGCTTGTGTCTTCATTCGTTGTTGCGCACGAAGCAAATACATCCTCAAATCGTCCAGAATAGCATCCCTATCTTCCAATAATTCATCGACCGCTGACACTAGTGTGGACCCTCGTTCATAACGAAGAATCGGTGGTGGATCTCTCCCATACAGTGCACGGAAAGGAGTACAACGAGTGGCGGAGTGAATGGTCGTGTTGTACCAATATTCGGCCCATGCCAACCATCGAAACTAGTGGCGTGGTTTCTCAGACACAAAACAGCGGAGGTATGTCTCCAAACACCTATTGACCACCTCCGACTGACCATCGGTTTTGAGGATGGTAAGCGGTGCTCTTTTTCAACGTAGTACCATGTAATCTGAACAATTCTTGCCAAAACTGGCTCATGAAGATCTTGTCACGATCAGAGATTATGGAATTTGGAACTCCATGTAATCGGACCACTTCCTTCATAAAAATGGCAGCAACAGAACTAGCAGTAAAGGGATGTTTAAGTCCCACAAAATGCGCGTACTTGCTCAACCGATCTACCACAACCAATATAGTGTCCCATCCATCTGAGCGAGGTAACCCTTCGATAAAATCCATCGTCAACTCATCCCATACTTGTGCCGGAAGAGGAATGGGCTGTAGGGGTCCTGCTGGTGAGGTTGCCAAGTGTTTGTTTCGTTGGCAAACTCCGCATTCCTGCACATACTTGATGATATCTTTTTTCATGCCCACCCAATATACTTCTGCTGCAATGCGACGATAGGTTTTCATTTATCCCGAATGACCACCCAAAGGAGAACCATGAAACTCAGCAATGATCACCGGAATTAACTGAGATTTCTGAGGAATGACTAACCTGCTCTTATAGTACAACACCCCATTTTCAACCAAAAAACCCATATGAATGACCTCGCCAATGATGATGTCTGTCCGTAACTTTTGTAAGAAGGTATCAGCCTCCAATTCGGCCCGTAAGCTCTCCCAATGTTGCCACTGAGGTACGGCTAGCTGGTTGCAAGAAATGCGGTCTGGAATACGAGATAGAGCATCCGCTACCTTGTTACAAGCCCCTGGTTTGTACTGGATATCAAAATCATAGCTCATCAACTTGGTGATCCACTTTTGGTGTTCTGTACCCACCAATCGTTGTTCCAATAAAAATTTTAGGCTTTGTTGGTCAGTCTTGACGATGAATTTGCGACCCAAAAGGTACGGTCGCCATTTCAATACCGCAAACACAATTGCCATTAGCTCCTTTTCGTAGATAGATTTTAGACGCGCTCGAGGTCCGAGAGTACAGCTATAAAAAGCTATTGGACGTTGCCCTTGGAGTAGCACCGCCCCTAAACCGAAACCAGACGCGTCCGTCTCAATAGTAAAAGACCGAGTAAAATCCGGCATAGCCAACACGGGTACTTGAGTCATGGCGCGCTTTAGCTCTTGGAAAGCCTCTTCTGCCTCAACACTCCACCCAAATTTGTCTTTTTTTAATTGCTCAGTCAGAGGCCTAGCTATCTTCCCATAACCAGACACAAACTCTCTGTAGTACCCCGTGAGCCCCAAAAACCCACGAAGCTCTTTAAGGGTATTTGGCGTGGGCCAAGATAACATTGCCTGAATTTTAGAAGGATCAACTGCCACCCCGTCTCCCGATATTATGTGCCCTAAATAAGTGAGTTGGGTTTTGCCAAACTCACATTTTTTGTGATTGGCATATAGACTATTGAGCTGTAGTAGCTCCAATACCTTGACCAAATGTTTCTCATGTAATTCCTCCGTCGGGCTATACACTAGTATGTCATCAAAAAATGCCAGTACAAATTTGCGAAGGTAGGGTCGGAATACCTCGTTCATCAATGATTGAAAAGTGGCCGGTGCATTTGTAAGCCCGAAAGGCATCACTAGGAACTCGTAGTGCCCTTCATGTGTCCGGAAAGCAGTCTTCGGCACATCCGCATCCCTGACTCGAATCTGGTGATAACCAGACTTGAGGTCTAGTCTGGAAAAAACTCGAGCCCCATGAAGCTCGTCTAATAACTCATCAATGACGGGAATTGGAAATTTATCAGGTACGGTGGCTTTATTTAAAGCCCTATAATCCACACAAAATCGCCAACTCCCATCCTTTTTCTTGACCAACAGCACCGGACTAGAAAAAGGACTCGTACTCATTTGAATAATCCCAGCGGTCAGCATCTCCTTAATGAGCTTTTCGATCTCGTCCTTCTGGGCTTGAGGATATCGGTAAGGTCTCACACTGATTGGAGACGTGTCGTCCTTAAGGACGATGGCGTGTTCCCGTCCCCGTGCTGGTGGTAACCCAACTGGCAGACAGAAAACCTGATCATATTTGGATAAGACGTGCTGCACAAACGCCGGCGTGTCCGCCACCCCCTTTGATTCCATAGAAAGTGGATTCAACTCCACTAAAATGCCCGACCTTTCATGTTTCAATGTTCGCATCATGGCTTTTAAAGACACTAAGGTCTTTCCCAATGACGGATCTCCTCGCAATGTAACTGTATCATTGCCCAATCGAAATTTCATAACTTGGGTCTTCCAATTCGTATACGTCATACCCAATGTTTCAAGCCATTGAATTCCCAAAATAACATCCGCACTTCCTAACCCCAAGGGCAGGAATTCTTCCACAACATCGATTCCTTGAAGCTGCAATTGAACGCCCTTACACACACCCTCTCCCTTAACGGCTTCTCCCGTACCGACGGTCACTCCATAAGCTTTCGTAGCCGTAATTGGTAGCTTCAGTTTTTCCACCAAAGCCGTGGATATAAAATTATGTGTGGCCCCACTATCCACTAGAGCCACCACTCGTTGATCCCCAATTATCCCTTCCACCTTCATAGTCTTTGGTGATGTAAGACCCGCTACAGAATTAAGCGAGACTTCAGCAATTGGAGATAATTCGGCAGTTTCTAATGCGGGCCCATTGTTTTCCACTTGCTCCTCTGTTTCTTCCAATTCATCTTCCGTGTCCTGGGTAACCAAAACACTCAACTCCTTGTTTTTGCATTTGTGCCCAGGGGACCATTTGTCATCACATTTAGAACATAATCCTCGTGCTCATTTTTTTTGTAATTCAGAATCCGTCAATTTTCGTACTTCACCAAACGGATTAGTACTGGAAACATTACCCGCCCAAGGTGATCGGTTTTCTCCTGATGAAGCAGTGGCCCGACCCAAATTATTGGGCCTGGAATACTGATTATTTCGAATGGGCCCTGCAAGTCCAGCCCCTCCCTTGAAATGATTGGGCCTGATGAATTGGGTTACCAATAATTTCTCTTCAATTCTTTGGGCCAATTCCATGGCCCGGCCCAGGTGTCTTGGTTCAAGGATTCGGATTTCAGCCCGTATCTCAGGTTTAAGGCCCTGAATGAACTGACCCAAAGCCAATTCGTTTGATATGTCATCCAACGGTGCCGACAGTTCGATAAACCTCCGGCGATAGTCTTGCACGTTGCCGTCTTGCTCCAGCGCCAACCACTGTTCGTGGAGAGATCCGGTTTGCGTGGAGCGAAACTGCTTGAGGAGCAGAATCTTCATCTCCTCCCATGAGTATATGTTTCTCCCCTTGTTCGCCCATTGATACCACAGCAGAGCATCACCTTCAAGGCCGATGACTGCCACTTCAAGCTTCTCGTCGTTCGTGAGGCGGTGGAGAGAGAAGTACCGTTCTACTTTCATGATCCATCCGTCGGGGTTGAAGCCGTCGAACACAGGGAGTTCCAATTTCCGAAATCGGAAATCCTGTCGAAGCTCATATGGGTTTCTGCTGCCGTCAGCTGCATGCGATCCCCCCACCGTAGGGCTGAGAACCATCGCCTCGGTCACCTTACCCGTCGACGATGTCGACGCTATGCGAGCTGATTCCTCCTGAAGCCTGATCAATTGCTCGACCCGCTGAGTCAGATTCTGCACTTCCTCCTTCAAAGAACCGACGATTTCCTCCACTGCGTCTACACGCTGTCCCACGTTCTTGGCCGCCATGTACTCAGGTAAAGCTTGAATAAACGAACTGAATCGAACGATGATGAACAGTTCCCAATGCACAGCAGTGCCCAGGTACGTGCTCTCGATACCAAATGATAGGCTCTAACTATCGATTGTATTGAAAATGAAAAGGAAATGCTTACTAAATTCTGAAAATGAAATGGAATACAGCAAACAACCAAGCTTTCGAGAGACTTGGCACTCTCCAAGAGCTAAGCTCAGTTTTCCCTTAAGATTTTCTTCCCTCTCTCACTTCTCCAGCCTCCCCTTAAAAGCTAGTCCCCCCAACGTCTAACAAACTTCATAACAGATTTTAAAACAGAAAATGAAACAGAATCTAACTAATATTCCGTACCCAACAACCTGCCCAATATTCTAAGATTCCCCTTGCCCCTGCTGCCCGACCTGCCCCTTGCGTCTGGAGTATGTGAAACGTATTTGGGGCCTATCAGGTGTCCAACCACTGCGGCTATTTTAGTTTGGGTAAAATTAGCAAATGGCGTGTTGAATAGTTGACTTGGCAAGCATGTCTGTGTCAGCTGTTTGATGCTAAGGTAGCTACCCTAAATACAAAAATGTAGCCAGAGGTTTGTGGCGCATCCTAAGCCCGCTTTTAGTGAGCTCAATGAGTTGATTGTTTTTCCATTGATCCATTTCATATTTGATTTGGAACATAATGTCCATTTTCTACAGTATTGCGACTTTGGTTGAGATAGATAACTCTTCTCTTACATTATCTACATCTCTAGAACACAATTGGGGATTTCAGGAGTTCTGCTCACAATTTTCTCATTATTCTGAAGGTAACCTTGGAGGCAGAAGTAACAAATAAGGGAGCTCTTGCATTGTACGGCCGTCTCGGGTTCATTAGGGCAAAAAGGCTTTTCCGATACTACTTAAATGGAGTTGATGCGTTTCGACTGAAGCTACTATTTCCTCGCCCAGAGTTTAACACACAGCCCCCGACAACTGCAAGAAATGAAAGCAATGATAGTAGTGGATACGAAAGTAGTGCTTTGCCGCCACAGATTTTGTGACTTGTAAAATGTGTTTCTCAGCCTGATGTTTTAATTGATATTGTAACTTGGTTAATGTGTTTCAGAGCAGAGAGGCTCATCCATTTTGGTTTCCTCTTCCCGCTGCCATCCTTGAAAGCCAGACCTTGGCGGCGGTTAGAACCATGAAGGCACAAGTAGTTGGTTTAGAACTGTGAGATGAAAGAGGCCTCCTATCATGTACTCACATTCTTCTACAGTCTTGACAAATAATTTCTTCACTTGATATTGAGCGCTTTGCATTTATCCTTCATTCATCAATTGGGCTGAGCAGCGGAGCCAGTGATGTTTTGTACCATATGATTTATTTTGGTGGAATGTATTAATAGAAATGCGTATTCTTCATCTTGGTCAACGTATAGGTTTTTCCAAGTCATTTGCTAGTCAGCAATAAATGGTGTAATTGGCGGCAACTTCCAATTGACAACGTATATGACCGTGTTCAAGTCCAACAGGGCATTTGTGTGCTAAATGCCTCCTTGAAGTCCGGTAGCTCTCTCCACACCACCGCGAACATGTTTGATTCGCCAAATAGCTTGTGGGTTGAGATGATCTTACATGACATACAACTTTTTCCAAATCCAAAATAAAATCAAACATCTCTTTTTTCATAATTCAATTTTCGTGGCTCACTCTTTCATGAAATCACTCTTTGGACAATTTTGATAGCAATTCAATCATTGTATATTTGTATTACAATGAAAAATCATTGTAATATTAAATGAAAAGTCACTGTCATATTTTTCTTTCGGGGGTCTTGTTGAACATTCTACAAACTCTCTTGTAATCGCACCAATTCTAAGACAATGATTTAGCCTTGTGATCATAATGAGCAAGAATATCTAATTATAGATAAAAATAAAATAAAAAATAGTCTCTATACAGAGTTAATAAAAACAAACACGTTCTTGAGATTGAGGTTGTTGTGGATGATCGGAAGGAGCAATGTGAAGATGGAGAGAGTAATTGATGTGAAAATACAACTCATAAGGTTGGAACTCCAAAATTAAGCTTAATATGTAAGAAATGATGATGTTTTCCCGTTATAACTAACAGAATAGAGGGATAAAATAGTCTTTTTATATTTTTTAAAATTATTTAATAATTTTTCTTGTTCCTTTGTCTTTTTTTTTCTTCATTTCTCTCTCTCTCTCTTCCTCTCTCCGTCCTCACCCGCCGGAACCACCTCGTAACAAGGGGCAGGGGTTTTTGACCCCCTGCAACAGGGGTGTCAACCACCCCCCTGTTACGGGGGAGGAACCACCCCGGGTGACGGCGGGGAGAGAGAGGGAAGGAGGAAGAGAGAGAGAGAGAGTTGAGCATGAGAGAGAGAAGTCAAAGAAAAAGAAAAAGAAAAAGAAAAAATATTAAAAAATAAAAAAATATAAAATGACAATTTTACCTTTTAAATTCTATTAGTTTTGGACATAATTTTTAATAGAAGACTTTTTAAAAACGTGTTGATAGATAGATAGTTTAAAATGAATCGCATAAACTTAGAAATGTGTCAATAGTTAGAGGGTTTAAAATGTATTTTTCTCTAAAAACTATTACAATGATTTTTTTACTTTAGTACAATAATTTTTTAATATTGCACTTTAAAAAAAAAAAAATAAAAAAAATAACGCGTAAACTATAAGGAGCGATTTTTTTTTTTTAATTTCGTTTCATGTCCACCAAAAACCAAATAAAATGAGACTCGACTCAAGGGAAAAGCACAATCACGTCAAACTCCACTACCCTTTCAATATAAACAATAAATAATTGTTTACAAACAATAATTCTCACATTTTATGAAGGGTATAAAATGAAAGTAATAATAATTATACAGCTGTTTCTTTATACACTTATCAAACAGCTGAGCGGGGTATCTCTTCTCTGGTGTTTCCAGAAAAAAACAAACAAACAAACAAATCGCACTCCACAGTTTGAAAGTAAACAAGACAAACCCATATAATACTTACTTTGAAGCCCTGAAAAGTTGGCTTCCAAGGATCACAACTGGAGTTCCTTCCCCCATGATAGTTGTCAAGCTCATTTCTTTCTCAAGTATCCGGTCCAGTTCGTTAACCACATAGCTCATGGCAGGCCGTCTCTCAGTAGAGTGGTCCACACAACTGACCATCAACCGTATGAACTCCTCCATTCCTTCCGTCGTGAAGCTATTCCCCAGTCTTTGATCAATGATGGTAGACATGCTGCCAGTCTCCTGAAAGTTCTGCACCTGTAAATGCAAAACAAGCAGATAATACGAAGTATGTTGATAGGTAATATGAGCCAGGCAGTAGCATCGTATAAGATTTTACCCATTCGACGAGATTTTGATTGGGGTCTGAAGATAGCAGTTCCATTGCTTCCCGTCCACTTACCAACTCCAGAAGGAATACTCCGAAACTATACACATCACTCTTCTCTGAGAATTGTCTGAACTCTCTCACCCTACAAAAATAAAAAGGTGCATTAGTTATAAACAAAAACAGTGCATCATATTGTGAGAGAAGGGGGATGACAAGAGCAGTACTCTGGGGCCAGGAACATCTCATCAGCTGCCACCTCAGAAGATGGTCCGGCAATATCACCTCTTCCAAGAAAATTACGAACACCCGAGTCAGCAACCTTAGCTATGAAATTTTCATCCACAAGAACATTTGCAGTTTTGAAATCCTTGTGTATCAATCGCGGTCGTAAGGAGTGGAGGTGCACCAAACCTGCAAATTGGAGAATACCATATTTTATTGGAGGCTACATTGTAATAGAAACAGTTAGAAACGTTTTGCAGGGAAAATGTGATTTCTTGATAATTTTAAAGTCTTCAAGAGGCTTACAAAAAATGATACGTGGGATTGACATTGATATTACGGTGTTTTATCTAGAGTAAAGATAAACTAATACCAGGAAAGCCAAAAATGCTCACGGATTTTGCAGAGCATCACCTTTAGCTGCCCCAAGAGCTATTGAAAGCCTATGCTTGAATTCAAGCTTCTCCGGTGAAACCTGACCAGCACCTAAGAGATAAAACACGAGTGAACAATAAAGGAGTAGGAACTAGACGTAATAGTCTGTGGACGAATTTTGTCAGGAGCATGACTTCATAAACAGAGAAATTTGACACACGTGCAAAGTTGTTGATTACATGATCTGCAACACACGAACATATTGGACATAATAAGCTAGGAAGGGCTGAGAGCAAGGGTAGATATAAGCTCATGTCCTAAAAAATTATTAATTGCCGTGCCAGTGGAACCAAAAAGTGATCTGGACAGAGGATTACCATATAAATGAATGGAAACACTTCCATTAGGTATATACTCGTATACAAGGATCTGTTGATCATTTTCTTGGCAGTAACCTAAGAGCGAAACAAGATTCCGGTGCTGAATTGATGAGAGATATTGCACCTGATAAGAAATTTAGCCCGCACACATCAAACCATCGAAGTTACAAGTGAAAGATGAGTGAGAAAAGAGTTGTGTTTTGGTGGTGGTAGTCTTTGTGGGGTTGGGGGGGGGGAGGGGGGGGGGGGGGGCATGAATACAAATAAAGTGCTAAAAGAATTCAAAGCAAAATTATTTTCTTCTTATCCTATGAAGCAAAGATACATGTGAAGGAATGTGGGATTCGAGGTGGAAATTGGTCATATATTGCATAAATTAATCATGCATCATTCCAGTTTTCTGTACAGCTAGCAATTCCTCCTGATGCTTTTTGTTCATTGAATGCAGGAGACTAATTATTCCACAAAAATATCAACTTTTGGTTTCGCGTTCTGATGATAGGACAGGTGTAAATAGAATCAGCCATTGATATCCAAGAACAGATGTGGTGGTGCTTAATATATATACACTCCGGGGGGGGGGGGGGAGACCTTGCGCTGTGTAGCATTTGCTTCAATAGTAGCCCTTAATTAATAATTCAACAAATAAAATACAAAAATGCAAACAGGTACCAGAAGGGGCAACTGTGATTTAGACTATTATATTTCAAAAGTTTGGACACTTATGAACTCGCCTGGATTGCATCTGCAAGAATCCCCCCACTACATTCTACATTCCGATTGTCTAATTTCCAACTCATTTTAGAAGAATTGGACACACACAAAGGTGGATCCTGACAGAGAAAATGTATCTGATGTGAGTCTGGCTCCGGTACGATACGATGGATTTTTCGAACACCCATGCTTACACAGATATTAGAACCGTAAGAATGTAATATGCTGCAATTGGGTATGTCAGTAAAGTGCCAAAGTGACCTCTTTCCAAAATTATGCCACAAGAACTTGTTCAATAGTCCTCGTTTGACACACTTCAACTATTTGAGATGCTTGTATGAGGCATAATTCACCTGGAAGTGGGACAAAGGACATCCTATCATCTAATAGAACATATGGCCTAGTGAAAAAAAGATCGAATCCCAATGCAAAGCCAAAAGGCTTCAAACTAGTCTTTTGTTTTGTCAAATTGCTAATCACACATGCAAAAGCTCTATCGCCCTCCCGCTCTCTGCTTATATCCTCTTTCTGGAAGGGTAGAGAAGAGAACATGAAATAAAAAGTTCACTTCTAGATCATACCTATGAAATCTGTCAAGCAAATAATGCAAATAATACACTGCTTCCCATTAACTTGCAATTTTAAAGTGTACCTCTTCAATAAATTCCCTAGAAGGAGCACCAGGTCTCTTTTTTATTGCTACAAGCATCCCATCATGAAGCAAGCCCTTGTATACCTCCCCAAATTTTCCATGTCCAATCAGACTTTTATCACTAAAATTTTTTGTAGCAGAAGACAGTTCTTCCATCCGAAAACGTCTGGCTTCTCGAAATGACAATTCAACTCCAACAGGTCTTCCAACTAAAGTTAATTTGCATGGAAAAATCGTGAACTGATATTCAATCAAGTTAAAAATATGGTACACTGATTAAATTGTATGCTAAATCACCCTGAATGGATGGATCGGAAGACCCCGTCTCAGAAGCTCTTGAAATGTTTCTTTTGTGAAATTGGCACAACCATATAATTAGAATCACACTTGCAACCAATGCCAGGGCTCCTGCAGCACCTCCAAGTATTGCTGCAAGAGTTGGTGACATTTGGTATGGCAGCCACCTCAATTATGCAGATAAGAACTCTAAGGAATTGAATTGGAATGCATAGAGCCTGAATCATAAAAGGACAGACATAAGCAGAAAATAATAAATGGGAGTGAGGGTGCGAGTGGCATAAACCGAAAACAATAAACTATGCAAGTCAATGCCATAGCACCATAAAAACAAGTCTTCCATGAAGTGGTTATAAATAATTGAAAAAAGAATTAAATAAAGAGAACGGTTTCATCATATCATGCTTGTAGAGTAAGTAACCCAATAGAAGGCAGTACGTTGAGAAAATTCACAATTTCGGTATAAAAGTTCAACGTGTTGAGCTAGCATCATCGAAAGACGCAAGTATGAAAAAGTCCATAGTATAATATAGACCTTGATCCAACCCATTGTTACACAGATCAGGATCACCCAGTTCGTAACACAGACCAAGTCCCATTTAAGGTATACTGGTTCAATATGAAAGTTTTGGATCCAAAAATTCATCGCATGCAGGCAATGAGGATCCCAAATATCTAGCTTATAAAATTATAATAATCTTAACTGGAGAAAATCATTCGTGTAGGAAAGTGCAAAAGAACAGATAATCTGTGCAGTCCAAACCTGTCTTGGCACAACAAATATAGTTTGAAGATCGCCCAAACCCCAGGCTTCATTCCTCAATAAACGTTGGCATAAATTTTTCACCAGCAGAAATACCTAGACCACTGTTCACCGGCATTCTCAAATTAAATGCTCTAGTTGCTTACCAACAAAAATAAAAATGCTCTAAGTCTTTCCGGAAAATCAAAAGTTCAATATTTTGCAAACCTCGAGCAACCCAGGAATATCAAATCCACGATCAGGACCCAACTGCAGGCAGTGGTTGGGCGGCAAACCAAAGAGAAGCAATCAAATGAATGGAACAACAGGTGGCTTAAATTTGAAGTAATCAGTCAATCAACATGGTGGCCGTAAGCCAGAGCGGATGTCTATCTGTATTGGGGCGATAGTTCAATGGAATTTGAAATTGAACTGTACTCTTTGCACCATCATTGGATACAATAATACACAATGCAGACAGAAAGTGACCAAAGCAACTCAAAATTCGAAACCAATAAAATAGAAATCGACGGGAAAAAACGCAGCCGACTTCTATTCCGTTGCTATTTCAAACGGAAACCGTGTGAAGGGAAGAAAGAACGTGTTATGAGAATCATCGATGAAGAGGAGAGAGGGGTGTGTGTGTGTGTGGAGGGGGGAGAGAGAGGGAGAGGGAGGAGGTGTATGATAGGCATTATATTATTAAATGATTTATTTTAGATGTTAAGGCTGTAAAGCAATGTCATGGGTTGTCTGCTACTGCAACTTGGAAGGTTTATTTTGCAATGTACTGTTCAGAGCATCTTTGTTGTAACTGACACGAGAGCAGTTAATAAAAATATAAGGAATCTCACCTTCTGATACCTCATCAGATTTGAATAAAAGGAATAACAATGATTAAGCGTCCGTTAGCCATAGCTTTAGACGCACATTTGGGGTGGTTATTGTTGCATCCTTAAAATTACCAATTATTACATCATCAAAATGATTCTTTTTTAAATTTCTTTCCATTTACCTTCAAGTTCAAACTAACATAATAGATCACCATTTAATCTGAAGTAATAAAAAAAAAAAAATCCATTTTATCGACAATCAAATTCAACTAACTTTCCTCAAAATAATCAAATAGCATTTTCTTTTCAAAAAGAAAAACGAAAAAATTATCATAGATTCAATAATCAAATGAAGTGACAATAAAAAGATATATTTATCATTTTGTTTAGTATAAAGCACATTCAAAGAAAAACAAAATTAGATAAAAGAAATATAAGAAAAGAACAAAGTTTGATAGAAGAAAAAATGATTTCAAGTTGTGGGGTTGCTATCCCAACCAGCCAGCTACGTTGACATTGTTCGTACTCCAAATTAATAAAACTATATGACCCATTTAAATTATATTCATCCGGCTACCCCTCCCCCCCCAAAAAATAAAGTATTAAAATATTAAATGTTACAAGAAATGGCAAAGAAGTTGGTATATACAAGTAATATACAACAACATACTCCCTTGAAACTTCTGTTTATTCTGAATTTCACATGAAGACTTGGTAGGCATTACTTTACTGAAGGATTAGGTTACGGTCCAAAAGTTGGTTGCACTGACCTTGACCGTGGGTATCCTTCTGTCAAAAAAGGATTAACGTTAACTATTCCGATAAAAATCAAAAAGCAAACCAGCTGTCAAAATAAATTTAACAATGTTTCAATGTCAGTAAAACAAACAAGACCACCCACTTCCGTAGGTTGCATCAATCATGGCCTTCCTAGTTTTTTCTTAATTTTTTTCCCCCGCACCATTGGTGGCATAAGATCTGAGTTTCACAAGGATCCTTCTCTCGCTAATACGCAACATCAAAGAATGGTACAATTTCCTCTCTAGTACACGACAACATCTTTTCAGCAATCCAATGTCATCTTCTAAAGAATTTGAAGCATAAAAACTTTCCCGAATATCAGCTATCGATAAAAGAGCACTGCAAACACTTGGTGTTAGTAACAAATTCTTGCTCAATTCCGAACCGCTTCCAAACACAATGTTGCTTTTCTTCAATAAAGTAGCGCCTCTGGGTGGTTTATTAAAATCCCCGGTGGTTGACAGCATGAGATCAAGCTCATGATACGCTTCCTCTGACAACAGCATAATGTAAAGCAGAACCAGCAACTCGACTTGTGGTTCCCCACTAAATGAGATCTCAAAATATTCAGAGTTCTGGCTCACCAATCCAGAGTAATTTAATTTTCTCCACAAGGACAACCTCGATCTACTGTGACGACATGAAAAAATAGATGAACTCCACTGGAGTACCAGTTCTATATCAATATTAACAATGTCATAGGGATTATCGGGCTCAGTAAAGCCGTATCGGTGAAGCAACGCAGCATTGCCCAAGGATCCATATGTATTAAATATCTGAAAGATGGAAAAGGAACCAGCATTAAAAAGCTAAGCATTGGTGATATAGCCAGACAATTCAAAACATGAATGCAAAGACAGAAATAATGGCTTGGAGATTGCAAAACATATGATGCTGAGGATTCTCACTTGTTCATTTCAAACCCTAAGAGTCTAAGATTGAAATAATGGCTTGGAGATTGCAAAGACTCAAATTATTGAAGATTGAGAGTCTCGACTCACTTATTCGCACTTCAAGTCAGGAATATGTTAGTGTATTGAGGTTCTATATTTTATTTTCTGTCTTCATTTGATTTCCGGATCTGTGTGTAAACAATTGTGTAACGTTGCATCTCGTTTTACATCCTTTCATATTAACATAATTTTGGATCCCAATTATGTCGTAGAAATTAGGGTCTTTGCTTAATTATTTCTAGAACGTTCAATCTAGTGCCTGTAGTCTAAATCAGACAGTTACATAATAGTTTTCATGATTATTTTTCGAGATGGTTTATGCCTATATATTAATTCACCCTACTTAGGAATTAAATATTGATCATGAACCCTGCAGGTGAAATAGTTGATTAATCTTTCCAATCGATTCTAGCTTGTGGCCAAGAATAATACATTTACATAGATCCCAAAGCACACGAATCACAATCCTAACCCGAGCTTTTCTTTATTAATTTCTTACCCCATTTAATTTTCCGCACTTAGTTCATAATAAAAACCACCAAAATTGATATTACCCTTGAAAGAGAGAATTTAAAAATCACAAACCGACCCCACAATTCGACAACTTTACTTGCAGCTAGTGCTATACTGCGAGGTTTTACGCTTCAATAAGGATAATATTTTTTAGTGATCAGACAGCCAAAGTAATTGATGCGATTAAGAAAAAGAGTTTGATAGTCCGTACTGGTCCTTCCTTGACTTCATACTTCATGCTTAATGCCCCAGTGCTGCCACAATAATAGTTTTGGTAAGGTTTTGCCTCCAAGGAGTTCAATATGGAAGGAGGCATAGGGCAGGAAGTCCTCTCAATCTTTTGAGTGTGGAGTGAGGTGTATGCGTCATTAATCCATTTAATTGATGATAAATTAATTTTCTGCAAAGCTACCCTGGATGAGTTGTTTTTTCTCTCTCCGACTCATGTTTATCTATAATTTTTAGGGATAGCCTATCAAATGTCCCAATCACATCTCTCAATCAACTTTTATATAAGGTTGGCAATATAGGTGTCTACATGATCATAGGAAACAAAAATTGGCACAAAATCATTGTCTATCAGTCAATTTATTAGGTATTTCGATAAATTATTTTAAAAATACATATAGTTTAATAATTAATATTGATGTGTAATAGATTAAACTGGTTTCGTGCGCAACATGTCGTGTCATCATATCATGTTATTGTGTGAATCATGTCGTGTCGACACGATCGGGATTCCTTGCCGAGTTTGTGTCTCAATCATCTCATGTTCATGTCAGTAGAGATACAATACGAAACATGAGCCGATGACGCGAATTTCTCACCCCACTTTATTAAAACCTAAACAATAATCCATTCGTAACGTTTCAAATTGAGATTTGGTCCCACTATATGATCAAATGGCCTTCTTTGGCCCCGCCATCATAAAATCAATCATATCATAAAATTCTCCAACCCTAAATCATTAGCTGCCATCTTCCCACCTCTCACAGGCTGTCCTCACATCCACAACCACTACTACCACCTCAAGGCACCTCCGATTATATACACACCTCTCGTCGTCAGTGCATCATCTCCACCACCACAGGCCAGCAGCCATCTTTATTTACCTTCTTGTCAATCTCTCTCTCTCTCATCCTCCACAAAACAATTCTCCAATGATGTCCACCACCAATTCACATCAACTGCCGCAGGCGTGTTCTTAATCTCCTGCCACCACCAGCTTCAGTTGTACAAGCAGCCAGTGGCAGAAACAATGATCAAATAAGATGTGCTGAGATCTGGCAATAGTGAGATGAATGATACTACATCTCAGCTGCTGCCATCGATCTATCTCTTCACCATAAAGATTTGCATATTAAAACTTGGATTTCAATAGATGGATGGTGCATAGCTTAGATCTAAGCATGCTGTAGACATTAAGCGACTATATCGTCAATTCGTTGAAGTTGTTAATGGACATAGAACACTCAAAATTTGGTAATTTTATGGAATTGTTCAATTTGTATCATAATTATACAATTTTTTTGGCTAGGTAACTAAGGATATATATAAAGACACATGAGGCTACAAATCAGTAAAACCATGAAGCCATTAGATCACTTAGAAGATTGAGAACCCATGGCTTCCTGAAAGAAGACAACTCTTCCACCAAAAACAAAACATATATCAGAAGGATTGCTTCCAAAAAAGGTAAAGATACTGTAGAAGGTAACCAAAAAAAATTATAGATACTGCAGAAGGTAACAAAAAAAAAATTATAAGGACACTACCGGAGCTACACCACAGCCGTCTCAGGCTACTGCCACGCTGGTGCTGCACGTGCTGGGCTGCCGGAACTTCCCAGCGCCCCCACCGGTGCCGCGCCACTAGTGTTGACGGGGATCTCGCCGGCGCCAGTGCCAGAACTTCCCAGTGCCACCAGCGTTGGCAGCCATGTCGCCGGTGCCGCATGCTGGCACTACCGCCTACTGGCATTGCCGGTGCTGAACTTCCCAACGCTTCCAACATCATTGATGCCCGCCAGCATCACCAGCAATTTTGCAGGCACCAGAGCTTCCAGACGTCCCAATCGGTGCTGCGTGCCGACGCTACTGCCCGCTGACTCTGCCGGCATTTTCACCGGCGCTCGTACCAGAACATCAGCCGGCACCATTCCAGAGCTTCCCCAGCGCCTCTGCGGGCATCGCGTGCCGGCATCGCTATTTCGGTGCCAAGATAATGTTCATATATTTCTATTAATTTAAATATCTTTAAGCTTAATCCGTTCACGAAAGGCCGAGGGTAAAACACCGCATGTCTCTTCCAAGTCGTACAAAGTTCAATATGTACACAAATTACTAACACCGGCGAGCCCCTTATAGAGTGGGGCCGCAATAAAGATTCATCAATATCAGGATTCTATGGAGAATGTGGAATTGAGGATAAAACATGTGCCTGCAAGGACGTGTCAACAACGAGCCCCCGCCTACTCGCACATAACGGAGAGTTACCTGGTTGGATTGATTGGACCTCGAACATAGGCTAATTTTGGAAAACTTTTTAATCATGTTGCTAATGGCATTTAATGATAATTAATTTAACATTACAAAATTATATTATAAATATGTTGTTGAAAAGTCAATTGGGAGAAAATAAAAAAAAATACATTCTTACAATCAAACAAAAACTTACCCTAAACTAGTCCGAGGTCACATAGCCAATCCAACAATTGTGTGACTTAGCTCCCTCTCTCTCCTTTTACCAAGTTGACTATTGTTTTCTCTCCCTTCTCAAACTCTCTAAATCCATTCCGTGTAACTCCCTCAATATATATTTACTAAAATACCCTTTTAACACCTTTTGACCCTCAACAGATACCCCGACTCATAAGCCGATTACAATCCCTCTATAACACAAAAAAGAGCCAACATCAAAGCCCAAAGACCCTTAGAAACAATTGTTCGCTTATTTCCCTGCCAAGTGCCAACATCGAAGAAAGCTCGAAACACAAACCCCACACATCGTTCCTCAAAGATTATCCAAATACAACATACACCTATTCGGAAGACAACACCCCCCCCCCCCCCCCGCCTTTTCAAATTGTCTATCCTAAGAATAGCATCCTTTGTCACAAATCAATCAAAGAAAGCAGCTTTCATTGGGGCCCTCGATCGCCAAATATCTCTCCAAGGGAAGTTAATGTCCTTTACTCCTCTTTGACATCCACATAAAGATTTCACTAAGAAATATCATTTGAAATCCCAAACCTGCTCCAACCTATCCTCCCCTTCCTTGCTGATGACCATTGTCTGAAGAAGGGGAAAGAGGACTAACAACTCAGGAAGTTCCAGTCACACATATATTGTTGTCTTGCAATTAGTAAAAATCCATAATTTATATTAAAAAGTGTACATTTCTACCTCATTATATGTGGAATTTCACGATTTTTATTATAGTTGTACATCAATACCTTGTAATATGTGGAATTTCACAATTTTTATTATAGTTGTACATCAATATACCTTGTAATATGTGAAATTTCACAATTTTTATTATAGCTATACATTTAAACCTTGTAATTCGTGGAGTTTCAAAATAGTTGAATACCACTAGGCTTGATATTTACAACTACTAGTTATTACAACATGCATTAGGTTGTTTTATCCATTAATTAGATCTTCAATCCATTTTTGGCCAATTGCTTAAATATTAAAAAAAATAAAAATTGAGTTCCTTAAAGTATGAAACAGGCAATTGAATTAAACCATAAAATATGAAATTCAAACAAAATTACCATGTGTATTTTCCAAATTCTGTGCAATGTTACTTGGAGGCATTCCAGATAAATCAAAATTTTTACAAGTGAAACAACTAGAGGTAAAATGTCAACTAAATGAACAATAATTTATGTAATTCAAGTGAAATTACCATGTGTGTATTGCAAATTCAGTGGAATGTTACTTGGGGGCATTCCAGACCTTGTAAAAGTTTTTACATGTAATATTTTGAAATAAAAATTAGTTAAAACAGTTGAATGCAACTAAGGGTAAAAATCTCAAAAAACAATTATGAGAAAACTAAAAACTAGAAAGTAAAAGAGCATCCCAATGCGTAAAGGCTCCATCCATTGCACGGTCTGGGGAGGGTAAGATATACGTAGATTTATCCTTGCATGTAGAGTGGTTGTTTACAAAGAAAAGTAAAAACTAAATAGGAAAAATGAAAATGAAAAGGTTATTTCGTCCAGCTAATTAAAATTAAAGCAATCACACCAATTGTGGGTGACAATTTCTGTTTGAATTAGATACTGTCGGATTTACACATCACTTCATTTATTATTATACAAATTCAATATCCATTCAAACTTGAACATCAATAAGAAAATCTGGACATACCAAGCAAAATACACAACAATTGAGAACAATTATAAATCATATATTATTTTTTGGGGCCATCATGAATCATATATAACAATCATAACTCAATCAGTGATTTCAGTGTAAGACATGAACAAAAACACACAAAAGAAAGATTGGTTTGTGGAAGGGAGCCATTTGGTGCTAGAAGAAAAATTGGAATTCGAGAACAATTACTGAATTAGAATTACTATTCTAAGACCATCCACTCTAGCCTCTTATTCATTCTATGCGTACATTTTTGTAAATATTAATAAGCTACTTCTTGATGAATTAGTCAAATAAGTGGCTTCATTTAAATGGTTAGAATTATTGGTGGGTCATGTTTTTTATGAGACAAATAGTTTGGTTGGGAGGACTTGATTAAAATATATTAGCTCTTGAAATTAGAAGGCAACACAACAATACTGTTGGGGCCTAATAGTGGGGCCGCCACTGGATGCACGGCATGCCATCCCTACAGTAGCAATTTCTTGTCCAGAAGAAAATAAAATAAACAATAAATAGCAGATTTAAAAATCACTCTCTCTCTCTCTCTCTCTCTATATATATATATATATAAAAGTCTTGCACCAAACAAAATCAGCATCTCTAGTAATAATTATGAAAGCATTCTAAAGGTATATAAGAAATGGTGTTAACCTCTTTTCCACGGTTGACAGTTTTCACAATGATCATTTCCAGTACCATTGGGTCATCTCCTGTGGTTGAAGACATATCCAATTTACAACCACTAAAGGAAGTAAGTTTTGACTGTGAATTTGAGTCTCCATCTCCAGTATCGTCATACTCATCATTGCCATTATCTGCACTATTATCAGATTCAGACCCGGTCGTTACAGCAGCAAAGTGTACATCCTCATCATCTGTCTTGTGATTAAACCTGAAGATAATTAAAAAAATAAATTGATCAGAATTGGAGAAGGGTGTATGCATGAATAAAAAATAAAGATGGTATAAAAGGAGGTTTATCATGATCGTAGCTGCTGAGACAAATTTGTTGAATGAGAAAAAAGTTAAAGGAGAACTATCCGAAAGGAAATCAGTTCTTTTTTATTATTAAAAAGTTGCAGATATAATAATGTTTCTCTTCAATGTTTTCCTTACTTATAAGGGGATTTGTGTTAGAAAAAATTAGCAGATTGTCCTTGATACAGGGAGCTTACTTGAAAATTTCTACTTTGTAGTTCGCATGTGATGGTGTATATAGTCTTATGTAATTTAAGGCCATATGAGAAGTCTATCTTAAAGTTCTTTTCCATACACATATATGAAAGGGATTGATTTCTGTTGATCACGTAACATTTAATTAGAAGAGCAAGAAGGGTTTGGGATGCACAGTAAAAAAACCTATATGCATGTGTCAACTATTTCGCCGAACAGTGAGAGAAGATCCAGAGGAGGAGCAGTGAAGTATGGGCCATTTATCATATCACATCATGCATTTAAGAACCACATGAAATTTCCAAAAAGGTATATTTTTGTTTGTTTCTATAGTTTACCATGTTACATGTATGTTTCTTGTATATAAATGTTCTAAGTAGTTGTTTTTTAATTTCAAGTGTAACAAGAGATCCCTATGATTAATTGGCTCATCCTTTTTCCCATGTCCCACCATTAGGTAAAATAGATTGGAGATGGACAGGCTAGACGTAGAATTCCAAGGAGCTCACTTGAAAATTTCTACCTTGTGCTTTGCATGTTATGGTGGATATAGTTTTATGTAATTTAAGGCCATATGAGAAGTCTATTTTAAAGTTACTTTCCATAAAGCACATATATGAAAGGGCTCGATTTCTGTTCATCATGTAACATTCAAGAGGGATCTTGCTCGCCCTCTACTATAACACCACCGTTGGTATTTTCATCAATGCTTAAAAGCCCAAGTCCACCTATACACTGAACCCTCTCGTGAACGCTTGAATCATAGTCTCCTTCAATATACAGAAGCTGAATGCTGAATATGCCAATTCCATTAATTAACAGATTCAAGATGAACCAATTGCGATTATATCTCTTACAGAGCATATATTTGCTCCAATTCTTAGTTCATCGGTTCACTTCTCACTCCCGGTGTTTAATGAGCGCTCTCCCTTGATGTAGAAAAACTTGCAAGAATTTTTTTTGCCACAAGAGCATCTCCTAAAAGTTCACCTATCCTTTCTAAATGTAAAACTCATGCCATAAATGCAAAAGAACTCCCTTAAAACTAATCCATGTCTTTCTTGAGGACAAAGCGCAATCCCTAATCTATATAAGGACTGAAACCATCTTGATGACTATGGTGCAACCTTTTCCAATGCCTTGATCAAATCCTCATGAGACGCAAAAAGTAAGAAACATGAACCTACCCCTAACCATATGATCTGATTTTCCTACTGCATTTCTGTTCAACAACCATTTTAATTTCCCATTTATTGCTTGATCTTGGAAAACTATCAAGGTTTTCAGGATGTCTTTTATTTTTGAAGCTCTCATCAGCATATCACTCAGACACCCATCTATTTTTCCGAACTTCAGTGTTATCAACCTTTAAATCCTCTATCCGGAATTTTTCTCCTTGCAACCCCTACCGACCGCATCCCCCCCCAACAGTCAACGATTCAAAAGTTGCAATTCAAATTTTCAGCAGTTGAATATGGAATCCTATATTCTAGTGCCATTTAAAATGCTTACAGCTCTCTTGACTTAAGGCTCTCTTGACTTCCTCTGTGGTAGCAAATGAAAGAAAAAAAAACCTTGAATTCAAACCAATCCTTCTTTTTGTTGGGTATAAACACATCCAGCACAATACCATACCATATGAAATTCTTGTTTTTAAGAAGAGTCGGTTCTGACAACTATAGAACGACCAATACCGTTTCAGTCATCGTATTATTAAAAGGTGTGGAGTGGAGATTCATTCTACAGTTCTTCTAATTTTTCTCCACTCCCCTCCTCCCAACTCAATTTAACCTTATATTATCTTCTATTTTTTCTGTTATTTTTTTTTATCTGAATTGAAAAGAAACAATAAATGTGACAAAAAGGTTAATATAATATCTAATTTCATTCCGTTGCAGAAATCACAGCAAATGTGTCCATAGAAAGTTCCTATTTCTAATGCATGAACGCGCTCATTAAATTAGATATTCACAGTACCTTGTACAACTCACATCATGCACGATGGAGTAGAAGCCTAACTGTATGCTTCCCATTTTCTTTGAGGTAGCAACACTAACACAAAACCGTATTAGGCATCATCCATGTAACATTTTTGATGGCCTAGGCTAGCAAGTACCTTTTAATCAAAGGAACTTAGACGAATTGTTTTAGTGGGAGCTGCAATCAGGATCTCCACATGGAAGAGTCTGAAAAAAAAGCAGGGGCCATGCAAGATGAGTTCGGAAATGCAGTAGCAATTCAAAGTCACACACCCATACACATAGTTTTTGACATTTTGTCTCTTTTTTCCTAAATAAGTTCTTAGAGAAGGAAAGCAACTGAATGAACATAATGTGATGGAAGAAGCTATATAGCTCTACTAAAGGTGCAGCCCAGTACTCCCAGGAAGTTATTTCAAGTGATCGACCTAGGGGTGAAGGAAAGGAAAATAATCCAGGGTTCCTAAGGCAATCAGATTAGTGAAACAGACAAGTGAATTATGTGGTTGACCACCTTAGAGTGCTCTAAACAAACTATTTGGAAAAGCAGATGGCCACAATGTTGGTAAAAACAGACATCCTGCTTGCTGGTTAATCAAAGTTAAATATTAGAAAGAAGGTTTGCAGAAAGCTCAAATATCAACGAGTAATTCTGGCTTAGAGATACAGAGACTGGGGGCTAAAGGTGTATCACACAGTCACCAATGCATCTGAAACTATTTTAGATACTCGGGCAGAATTTGCTCAGAACCCACAAAAATCATGCAGTGAAAAGGTAGAAACGGAAGTTTTAGCTTTGAAGGTCAAGGAGAGATTTAAGCTAAAGATCAATTCTAGACAACATGAAGATTAACACAAGAAAGTTTAAAAAAAAAAAAAAAAAAAGACAGCATGGTGTTTCTGCTTATTCAATGAGTCTCTTTGGTGGCATGTGACCACTATAAATGTCACATCATTGTTTGAACACCTTATTGTAAAAGTTTTGTAGCTATAACATTTACAGGTTAGTAAACAATAACCGGTAAAAGAAGGAGAGCAACTAAAAGTCAACAGAGATAGAAAGTCTAGAAATATGACATCGTGGTGAAGAGCACAAAAGGCTAATGTTTAGTAATGGAAAGGCCAGAATCAATACCTTCTGGTAATCCCATTCAAGGGCTTCAACCATCATCCTTCCTACTCTTTGCAATTGAAAAGGAAGAAATGGAAGTTTTAGCTTTGAAGGTCAAGGAGAGATTTAAGCTAAAGATCAATTCTAGACAACATGATGATTAACACAAGAAAGTTTAAAAAAAAAAAAAAAAAAAAAACATGGTGTTTCTGCTTATTCAATGAGTCCCTTTGGTGGCATGTGACCACTATAAATGTCACATCATTGTTTGAACACCTTATTGTAAAAGTTTTGTAGCTATAACATTTACAGGTTAGTAAACAATAACCGGTTAAAGAAGGGGAGCAACTAAAAGTTATCAGAGAAAGGAAGTCTAGAAATATGATATCGTGGTGAAGAGCACCAAAGGCTGATGTTTAGTAATGGAAAGGCCAGAATCGATACCTTCCAATAATCCCATTCAAGGGCTTCAACCATTATCCTTCCTATGCTTTGCAATTGAATCAAGATCAACTACTATTACCTTTTTAATTTGGCTTAATAATGAGGGACAAAATCTTCAATTTTGGGGGCGATAGCAGTCTCAAATTGTGTAAGAATCTCCACAATAACCGGACCAGGTCAACTGTGAGGGGGAGAAGGTTGCAAAATTCAGTTTTGATTAGTTTCTTATTTTTGTACTAATTACTCGTGAAATGAATTGTGTCTGTATTCCATACTAGAAATATGGTGAACCATATTGTTTTAAGATGTTAATACCTTGGGGTTTTTGTGGGTTCAATCAGTGACTTTGGTGATCGGATCTCTTGTTTGGTTGAAGGATCCTGATGAAGCTTAGATAGATGAGGAAATTGTGGATGTCAAATGAGGTCAAACAGGTTGATTTTTTTCCGAGCTCGAGCATGATTGTGTTTAACAAGCCAAGCGGGGCTCAAACTCAAGTTTTACAACTCGAGCCAAGTTCAAGCACTCTCAAAGAGCTCGACTCAAACTCGAGCTCAGGTTGTTTAAAAAAATGAACAAGCCTACACATCTGCTACTCAACTCGGCTCGTTTACAACCCTAATCATAACTAATGATTGAGTGAAGCCTAAGCTTTTGGAATGTGTGCCACCACGGATCTTTAGAGAGGGTGAAGCACCGCCTTTTTTCTTGCCCGTCTCTTGAAATTCCAATTCCTTAGCTTTTGCACGTATCAATTGCTATAGGACAATCCCTCCAGCAATGATTGGCATTGGAGCTCAAAGATCGACTCATCCTCGTCTCTCTCTTCTTATCTCTTTCTTGGTATTTTTGCTGCCTTTTATACCACAGTATCGTCACTGACCAACACAAACACCTTAACGTCTTTTCTGCTGCCAAGACAACCATTGACATAGAACAACCTCCACAGCGCTATCATGTTCCTGTTTCGTTAACCCACTGACCAGCTTCTCCACCATCTCAGACAACACAATCTTCAACATCCTCTATGACAGCACCGTGTATTTTCCATGCTTATTTTACCTTGTGCACTGGGCTGCCCTTTTATTTTACCTCTTCGCAAATGGGTTATTTCTAATCTTTTGGCCCAAAAACCATTAGAAATACTCGCAATCATTTTCTTGATTTATTTATTTATTTATTTATTTTTTTTGGGGGGGGGCCTATTTTAATAAATTGTGGTTGCAAAATTGGTTGGGTATTTGAGTTTGTTGTCAGTTCCTTGTTTGTCAGCATTGGTTTTATCGATCATTAGCAGTATCACATCTGTCATTGGTGTTAAGGACTTCTGACAATGCATTTTGAGTGGTTTAGCCTCTCAACTCCATAAAACCCAACATCGAGTGTGACTGTTTACTCTTTCATACAATCGCCATGGCCCGGACCATTCTAGGAGACTAATTCAAATAAATTTTAAGACTGGTGATGACGCTAAGGCTTATGAGCTGAAAAAACTGTTCAGGTTGTCACTAGAAGGGGTTCTTAGTTGTCATTGTGATGCAAGTTGGATTAATATCAAGATTTTCAGGCGGAGTCTGATACCAATGCTGTTCTATGTAAAAACTTGAGGGACCGACCAGCACCAAGGACATGAATCATGATGATTCCTCCAATAGAAGATTTCCACATCATGCTTATTCAGTTAATGTGATCTTATAACAAAAAGATAGAGTGGATATAAACGTCACATAGTCCATGGAACAACAGTGAGCACCAAAGACCTTCAACTGGTAGCTTCATCTTGGCTGAAACAACAAAAATGCCACTAGACGCCAGCCAGCACCTTTGTTGAGTCGGATAAATAGGCATGTTGTTTGTACAAAACTGATATTAACCCTATGCAGAAGAAAAAGGAAAGAGAATAGACAACACCCAAATGGTAAAATGATGTAACTTACAAATCTGCCAAAGGAACCATCCCAAATCCATGGTAATCATCTATCTCAAAAGAGCGGGAAGCAATAAGACTTTTTGCAGCGAAATATTGTTGGACACCAAAATAATCCGGATTAAGCTCTAGATGAGTTGCTGCCACAAGAGGAAGAATGCACGCTTTCCAGTCCTCATAGATAAGAGTCCTGTCTTGTTTCACTGTCTGCCTACATATATATCAGAATGGTGAGGATATAAATTGCCAAAATTACAAGTAGACAAGCCTCATTCTATCAACCAAATTAAACTCTTCAACTGCAAAGGAGTAAGAGAAATGAAGCTGGGAAGAAGCATGAATTCATGAAAGTTATCAAGTCAACATGCTAGTGAGGCACGATGTTGGAAGTGGCTTGCTTGTTCCCATGCCTACCGACTAGGAAGCATAGACACTTTTGGGAGACCAACTACTGGACATGCATGATTACATATCCGATGTGTCTAAATCAGTGGCCTAATATTGTTCATTTAGTTGGACACGTGAGGGACACTCAAAAGGGTATTTTTAATAACTTTTAGGAATTATATGTGTTGAATGTGCCAACAATGACAACATGTATAAAGATAAGAGCCCTTATTCATATTCTTGGAAAACATGCATTCCCTTTCTTGTTAAATGTTATAGGAAACCATTGAACATTTAGGATTACAATATAATTCCATTTAGTGCTAATAGTATGTTCCTTTATTTATCATTGTGATACAATGTTGGGATTAAGTGTCGAATCCACACCGATCTCATTGTGAAAACCAATTTATTGTCTTTCTAAGGATTGAATTGGGGATTTTTATTTCTAAATATTAAGCATAAAATTAAATAAGAGTAGATTCAAATGGAGATGAATATCGGGTTAGGGTGTGTGACTAGTGAAATTGGAAATTCCTGTTGTTTCTGATTGCAATTCAATCCATTTCTGCACGGAAATAAGCATTTTGGACTACAAGGTAGAATCACTACTAAAAATAGATTAACAACTCAACCGGCATGACTTATCTTCGTAAACTAATTCCTACATTAATCCTGTTGAATTCTTAATAACAAATAAAACCTGTTCCATCCAAACCACAAGTATTAGATATAAAGTTAGGACAAATAATCAAAATCCTAAATTCTAAGAGACAACTAGGATCAATAATTAAATTGTATTGAAAATCCTACCAAGATTTGTTGTCATATAACATCTACACCCAGATCTAGAGAAAACCGAAAATGAAAAACAACAAGAAAACCTAATGCACTAATGCATTCCTAACCTGAAAGGGGAGGATTAGCAACTAATGTTGATCTTGAATACTATCTTGTAGTTTGACCTTCGTGGTTGAATGTTCTTCGATCCCTCTGAACCATCTTTTTTCTCCTCTGTGTTTTTAGATAAAAGAACCAACCCTAGACGAGGCAGTTTAAAGTGTTTTTATGGCCTCACACCTTCAAACACAGTCAGTTGGTCATGACTTATTAAAAAAATTGTCCCCACACTCGCACGGTGCGAGAATTGGCGTGTTGTGCGAGCTCCAATAAGCTGTCACAACCACTTTCTGAACCATTTTCGCACAATGCAAGGTTCAGGTCGCACCGAGAGAGAAACGTCCAAAAAGTTGTAGTAGTTCTTGTATATTCTCGCTATACTACAAAGTTTCAACCCTAAATAAGGATATTGTTACTTAATAACCAATACATACATTATCATTCATCGTATATGTATCCTACTTTTTTTGTTATTACCATATCACTATACCGGTGTCTTGTATCTGTTTTCAATATCACTCTTTCTGCTTCTTAGCCTACCCATTATGCCTTGTGGAAAGCCGCCAATCTAGCAATGGTCAAAAACTTTACCACCAGAACAATGACAGAAAATGCACTTCGCTGAAAGCAAGCAGAATGGCCAAGTGTTATGAAGGAGGGGAACAAGAATGGCACTGATAATTGCATATCTAGAGTCCATGCTTCAATCTCATCAGGTGCTCCCAGGATCTAACGTTTAAGGAGTAACCATTTGAAATGGAGATACGGGGAGATTGTTGATGAACATCACTTGTTGTCATTCAACCTAGTTACGTGTAAGGATGAGTGCCTATCAAGAATGAAGAAATGGTTGGATCAAAACCGGGTAGTATGGACATTATGAATGAATTGTTTATGATTAAATCATATGACTAACTATAAATGTTCCAACCCAACACAAGTGGAAAAGCAGATATCAGTGGATGAGTAATCTTTTCTCCAGGGAGATAAACAAACTGTAACATAATTCCAGAAAAAAAAATAGCTACCAAGCAGTAAAGGAAAGAGCTCAGAATCAACAAATTCAAACACTCAAATATGAAGGTTTATCGCTTGAGTTTGTTTGCGAAAAAAAAAACGAAAGATAGAAAGAAAGAATGATGGGCACTGACCTCGTGCAGCTCAGTTCCAGATAGGAGAGAATCGATGTCGTCCAAAGACCACATTAGAGGTATGGGCTCGAACTCAGGCAACAGCTGTAAGTACCCAAACCAAGGGGACTCAGGTCCGCGGCTCTTCTCATACATAAGGGCTACAGCGAGGCCCAAAAAGCCCTCAAGACCGGCCTCCTCTATCACCCAACGGGCACCAGAAGTCTTAATCGTCAAGCAGCTCCACTTCGGAATCGTGGCAATCAGGTCACCTACATGTAGGTTGTTCAGTGATTCTACATAAATGCCGTCGCCTTCATCGTCATGCCCATTGTCTACGAGTTCCAAAGCATCGCTGTAATCTATGCCTTGTGACTTCATCCACCGCTTAAATGCTCGCATTCTCCTTCAAGTTTTTATACAGACATATATACGCACACGCATTACTTTATTTAGACATAGAGAGAGATGTATTTGTGTGTGCTTCTGAATGCCTGTATATTTGTCGAGGGTGAGAGAGAAGGTACATACCTGGTCGTGGCCATTGTAACGTCAGTGACTGGTTCGATTAGGGTTTAGGTGTGAAGTATCAAATTTTTAAAGTTTTGCCTGTTGCTTTCTCGCTCAGCTCTTAAAAAAGAGCTTTTTACACTTCTACCTAATCCCACATTTGTCTTTGTAGTTTCATTTTCAACACAAAGTATGTTAACGGCATGTTTGGTTGGACGGAATCAAAGTAAAATAGAATCGTCATTTCGCCCTCGATTTCCATTCCGTTGTTTTGTTCTATAATGGAATCACTTTTATAATTTCAATGGAATGAAAATCAAAGAAATGAGATTCCATTTGAAATGAACTGGAATCAAATCCAGCTCAATAGAATCAAAACTAAAATTATAAAAAAAAAATATCATTGATCCAGTTCAATCCAGAAATTAGAGAACAGAAACTGAAATTTGAGAACAGAAACAGAAATTAGAGAATAAAAATTGAAAATTGAGAACAAAAACTAAAAATTGAATTGAATAATAAAATATAATAAAATAATAAAAGTAATGGAATAGTGAAATATAATAAATTTTTATTATAAAGGTATAATGAAAATTTTATTATATTTTACTATTTTATTCCTTCTAAATCAACCAAATAAGTTAATGCAATAGTGATTCCATTGATAATTCTATTTTATTCTCTCTCATTCCATTACTTATTTCATTTTATTCCACTTCCATTCTATTTTGTCCAACCAAACAAGCCGTAAGTATTTCAATTGTGACAATTAAGAACAATTCACTAACATTGTGGAAAAAACAAATGGAAAAGGGTCACGTGTGTAGCACCTAACCCTCTCAGTGAGGACATTTTCTCCATTTCCGTTCAATTAATTTTATAAGGATATTTTAAACACTTATTCAAAAGTTTAAGGGTGAAAAGTGTAATTAAACATCTACTTCCCCCATTCCATGAACTAGACCTTTACTGTTCGTTGTCTTACTTTGTCACTCACCGCGCATGGCAAAATGGCATCAGGTTTTAGGGTTTAGAGTTTTAGTTTGTAAATTATATACAAACCTAAAATAGATAAAAAAAGTATAATTTATTGGAAAAGTCAAAAAATGAATACATGTCATTATTGTATTTTAATTTAATTATTTTTTTATATTTTTATGATTAAAAATCTAAAACTAATTTTATTAAATTCAATCAAAAAAAAAAAAAAGATGAAATTGATAAATACAATATGTTGATTCTAAGATTTTAGTGGACAATTAAGTGTTGATATTTTATTTTGTGGAACTAATGAGTTTATTAAATGTTTCAGTTTAAAAGTTTCATTGACAACGTTATCATGAAATAATTATTGAGGATGCTAAGGATGCAAAGAGACGGACATAAAGAGATTGAAGATTCTGAAGAATCTAGGTGAAAATAACTCAAATTTATTTTTACTCTTAATGTATCTCGATTAGGATCACACACGGCACAAAAATTATTTATACTTATGTGTGTTTTTTAGGGTCCTATTTAAGTTCACATATTTGCTCCAACGTGAAATTGAAGAAAAAATATTGAACTAAACAAGATTAGTGTTTAAAATTGATTAATAGTGTCAACTAAGTTAACCGAGAAAAGAAATTAGTTAAAAGGGTTAAAACGTCGATGTTTGGAGTTGAAATTAATTAAGGTGAAAGTGTTCCAACAATGATTGGTTAACCGATGGACGCAGGCTAGGAATTGTGAACTCTCTGTATCGATCGGTCAACCGACCAAGAGAGACTAATCAATTGACGGCCGAGAAGTTAACTCTCTGTATCGATCGGTCAACCGACCATCGATAATCAGTCAACTGACTAGGGCAAAAAAATAATCTGGGAAACATCCTGTATTGATCGTTTAACCGACCCATGGGAGATCGATCAACTTACCAGTGTTCGAGAAATGGCTGGGCTAGAACCTGAAATGATCGGTTGACTAATAGTGTTTGGTCAGTCAACTGACTGGGCAGTTTTAAGATTTGAAGAATTTCGGGATTTGATCTAAAACTAGCCGTTACTAGCATTTTTTAGCATATATTTTAGGGATATGGATATATTGAAGATATGATACTCCTATTTGGATATCCCTATAGATATGGTACATTTATTTTAAGTATTTCTCAATTAAGTACATTTACTACTTCATATCCATTTAATTTGAGATTGAGAAATATTTTGGGGACTTAATTGAAAGATTTTAAAGTCATATTTAAGTCAAATATACCAAGATTAGATGATATAGATATATGGGGTCTATATGTGTATTTAATTGTTATATCTTGAGGAAAGTAGCCATTAGAAGGCCTGTTTCAAATCTGTTTAAATAGACCTGTGAATTTTATATCAAAATATATCATTCAAGAACTATTCAGTTCCTACACTTTCCGAGAGTCATCATTCTGATATTATTTTGAGAGATCAATTGTTGGGAAGTTCTTGAGCTAAAAACGCTAATTGATTTGGCGTCACCGAACTGAACTATTTAAGCGATTCAGGTTTAGGGGTTTGAGGTTTGGGGTTTAGCGTTTAGGGTTTAGTATGTGTTTACTTCAAACTTTTGTACGTATCAATTGTAGCTGCTGAAGATTGTTGTACGCCATAGACTGGAGGTGGCGGGTGGGAGAGGGGTGGTTGCCGAAGTGCTCAGGGGTAGAGGGGTGAATAGAGACGAAGTTGAAGTTGACAACGAACTCTCTATAACATATAACATATACTAGAGTCGTGCCTTCAAGCAAGGGTTTAAAAAAAGACTTTATATATAACACTTTTCACCTATTTCATTTAAAAACATGTAATAATAACAATTCAACATCTACAATAGTAACTAACAAAAATATTCACACAACTAATTAACTTGTACATAAAAAAATTAACGTAAATTCTTTTGTTCACACAACGTTTCCAATTCTAAACTCATGAATTCAAATGAACACAACAATATCACAACAATTGACACAACCAATAACCTCCAAACACAATAATACTAACCAACACAATTATAACTAAAAAGTATTCAACACGAAAATTTCGAATAAACAATAATACAACATCGAAAGACTGAAACACAGACATTTCGATCAAAGACGTGCAAGGAACCTTTCACATTTTCACAGAAATAACAGTACTAATTCATTTATTCGTCATCCACACTTACAGATAATAGACTTGTAATGTTTTTAATAATCATATGCACAATAACAATAGCACATATACACACAATAGTGCATACATAGAACATAATGTAGTCAGTGATCAAAAGACATACCCTTAACTGTATTAGACACTAGAGAAAAAAAGAAGACCCTTCAAAGAGCTCGAACTTGAAAGGATCGAGGCTTCGATAGACATTTATTTCAATTTCTTCAACTTGTTGCGAGGAAGTCTTGAACTGCGCAAAATATTCAACAGGTGTCGGACATTATCAACACTAAAACACAATAGTACAAATCCTTAGAACATTCAACAACCAACTTTACGATTCCTTGTAGCAAATAAATTCAAACCAGATATTAAGAGAAAAAACTTACAACAAAACATTTACGACCCGGATATTGATTCAGAGACTTGACGGCCTGAGCATCATTGATGTCGCCATTAGTGTGTGTTTACTTCAAACTCTTGTATGTGTCTTCCTAGCCCGGTTCGACGGTGACGGCGGTGGTGACTTCGACGCTGATGGCAGTGAGCCTGGGTCTATGTGATGGTTGCGACGCTGACAGCGGTAGTGGGCTTGTGGCTGCTGAAGATTGTTGCGCGCCGTGGACTGGTGGTGGCGGGTGGGATAGGGGTGGCTGCTGAAGTGCTTAGGGCTAGAGGGGTGAATAGAGAGGAGTTGAAGTTGACAACGAACCCCCTATAATATATAACATTTACTAGAGTCGTGCCTTCAGGCATGAGTTTAAAATAAGACTTTATATATAACACTTTTCATCTATTTCATTTAAAAACATGTAATAAGAACAATTCAACATCTATAATAATAACTAACAAAAATATTCACACAACTAATTAACTTGTACATAAAAAATTTTGACGTCAATTCTTTTGTTCATACAAAGATTCAAATTCTAAACTCATGTTTTCAAAAGAACACAACAATATCACAACAATTGACACAACTAATAAACTCCAAATACAATAAAACTAACCAACACAATCATAACTAAAAATATTAACCATCAAAATTTCGAATGAACAATAATACAACGTCGAAAGACTGAAAAATAGACATTTCAATCAAAGACATGCAAGGAATCTTTCACAATTTCACAGAAATAACAATACTAATTTAGTTATTCGTCATCAACACTTATAAATAACAGATTAGTAATTTTTTTAATAATCATATGCACAATAACAATAGTGCATACATAGAACGTATTGTAGTCAGTGATCAAGAGATATACCCTCCACTGTATTAGACACTCGTGGAAAAAAAAAGATCCTTCAGAGGTCGAACTTGAGAGGATCAAGGCTTCGATAGGCATTTATTTCAATTTATTCCACTTGTCGTGAGGAAGTCTTGAATTGCGCAAAATATTCAACAGATGTCAAACATTATCAGCACCGAAACACAACAGTACAAATGCTTAGAACATTCAACAACCAACTTTATGATTCCCCGTAGCAAAGAAATTTAAACAAGAAATTAAGAGAGAAAACTTACAACAAAACCTTTACGACCCAGAGATTGGGTTAGAGACTTGACGGCCTGAGCATCATTGATGTTGCCATTAGTATGTGTTTACTTCAAACTTTCGTACGTATCTTTCTAGCCTGATTCGATGGTGACGGCGGTGGTGACTCCGACGCTGATGGCAGTGAGCCTGGAACTATGTGATGGCTGCGACCCTGACGGCGGTAGTGAACCTGTTTCTGCTGAAGATTGTTGAGTGTTGTGGACTGGCAGTGGCGATTGGGAAAGGGGTGGCTGCTGAAGTGCTCAGGGCTAGAGGGGTGAATAGAGACGAAACTGAAGTTGACAACGAACCCCTTTTAACATATAACATATACCAGAGTCGTGCCTTCAGGCACGTGTTTAAAAAAAGACTTGATATATAACACTTATGGGCTAAAAAAATAAAAAATAAAAACTCGCAAGTCTGAGTTGTTGACTGGATTGGGATTGATGATCAGGGAGGTGTCTCGGCCTGGTCTCCTCCATCAGCACTAGGCCCGGTATTGCCACTCTGTCCTTCACCGACCTCCGTCTTGGGAAATTCCATCTTGATGGTCGTATAGTCGAAATTGGGGTTCTGACACCGGAGGGAGTAGATGGCAACATTGAAGTCGATTCACATCACCGCAATGCCGATCTTGGTCTCGAGATTCTTATAGTCCTGGCTTTGCTTCCAGGCCTATATAGTTCCCCTCTCGGCTTGCTCCATTGTCGTTCTTATTCGTCTCACAGGCACCAAGCTGATCAACTGTCGTGGTGAGTCTTGTTTTGTATTTCTCAACCAGGTTGAGCAGAGTCTTATTCTCCTCGCTTAGTTGCTGATTGTCCTTCCCCATCTGATCAACTTGGGCCCGATATTTCTGGGTTGTCTTCTCCAGCTCGTGCACCCTCTCGAGGGTAGTGTTGCGGCCTGACACCATCTCAATCTTCTCCTCCTCCAGGATATTGATCCTCTCATTAGCCCGGTGAAAGCACAGGTCTAGCCCCCCGACCTTGAACATGCTTTGCACTCTCGTGCACCCTCTCGAGGGTAGCGTTGCGGTCTGACACCATATCAGTCTTCTCCTCCTCCAGGATGCTGATCTTATTATTAGCCTGGTGAAGGCGCAGGCCTAGCTCCCCATGTAACGATCTGGTTTCCCAAGGCCGCTACACGGTTTCTTCCTTTGGAAAAATTAACATTAAAACCGATTGACCGAATTTTTATCCTATAAAATCCGATAAATTTTAAAATGCGATGTCGATAATTTTAGTTGTCGATTTCACCGATTACAACGGTAAATAATAAATACAATTTTTATAAATAGAAATTCAACTCCCGGCGCTGATTCGTCCTCACCGGCTCTGCAATCAAAACTGTGGGGTTGTGAGCGAGCGCTCAGTAGAACTCCAACCCCTTTAATACATGTATTTCATTAACACGACAAATAAAATACCTTGGCATGATTTTCACATAAACATATTTATTTCATGCGAACTAACAACTATAAATTTTACCGACAATAATAACGCAAATCACCCAATAGACAGATTAAATACAAATATTAGAAGAGTTAGAAATTCTACTTGAAATTCGAAGCAGAAATTTGAACCGAAATATTCCGAACCGATTACTAAAAAAAAAATTTCAAATCCTATTATCCGTATGTTTCTGTTCTGATCACACACACACACATATATATATATATATATATGAGTTTATTAATATTATCCGTATGTTTATGTTCTGATCACACACATATATATATATATATATGAGTTTATTATTATTATTATTATTATATATAAACATGTAAGTGGTGACTCATGAGTTAAAATCATGAGTCAATCACTTATTTATATTAATAATTTTTTTAAAATAAAAAAAATATTAATTATACCTTAAAATTCTTAAAAGTAAATTTTAAATAACTTAATAGTTTTAAATTTTTTAAAATTAATTTAAAATAAATATTTAATTTAAAAAAATTATCAAATATTATTTATATTATAAATTTATAAAATAATTTTAAAAATATTAAATTTTTATATAAAATAATATTTTCAACAAAATTTTCGGGTAATTACACCCACGTTCGCTTCACTGTCTCCCTTCTCTGCTGAGCGTCCACTGCACATATCTAACCGCTCCGCTGCTCCCATCGACCGCCGCTGCTCCTGTCCAAGCTCCATCCGCCGTTCGTCGTTCGAATCTGATCCTCCGTTCGTCGAATCTTCTATTAATTGTTGAGTGAAATCAGGGTCTTCAGCAGCCACCCCTCTCCCACCCGCCACCACCAGTCCACGGCGCCCAACAATCTTCAGCAGCCACAGGCCCACCACCGCCGTCAGCGCCGCAGCCACCACACGACCCAGGCTCACCGCCATTGCCGACGGAGTCACCACCGCCGTCACCGTTGAACCGGGCTGGGAAGATACGTACGAAAGTTTGAAGTAAACACATACTAATGGCGACGTTGTCAGATGCTCAGGCCGTCAAGTCTCTAAACCAATCTCCGGGTCGTAAACGTTTTATTGTAAGTTTTCTCTCTTAATTTCTGGTTTGAATTTCTTTGCTACGGGGAATCATAAAGTTGGTTGTTGAATGTTCTAAGCATTTGTACTATTGTGTTCCGGTGCTGATAATGTCCGACACCTGTTGAATATTTTGCGCAGTTCAAGACTTTCTCACAACAAGTAGAAGAAATTGAAATAAATGTCTATCGAAGCCTTGATCCTCTCAAATTCGAGCTCTCTGAAGGGTCTTCTTTTTTCCACGGGTGTCTTATACAGTGGAGGGTATGTTTCTTGATCACTGACTACATTATGTTCTATGTATGCATTATTGTGTGTATATGCGCTATTGTTATCGTGCATATGATTATTAACAAAATTACTAGTCTATTATCCATAAGTGTGGATGACGAAAAACTGAATTAGTACTGTTATTTCTGTGAAAGTGTGAAAGGTTCCTTGCATGTCTTTGATTGAAATGTCTCTGTTTCAGTTAATAAAAGGCATTGTCTATTCAAGGCAAAGACATGTCCCGGTTTGGAACCTACCATCATTGACACTATAGGACTCAATTTCAAAAAACTCAAACAATGAGAAGTCTAAAGATCATATGCTTTATGAGGAAATCCTTTGGTTAAGAGATTAAAAAGGGATCTTCTTCTATTTTGAACAATTTCTCAGTAAAATTTCTTATAGTCATTTTTTTTCATTAAAAAATTCAATGGATTTAATATCATTCGACAAAAACTGATGAAATTACATCTTTGGAGTAGTATAGCATAACTAACAAGTAAGGCTTCTCTGTGCCTAAAGGCTCCATCAATTTAAAGTTTAAAATGTATCTAAATTAATATTAGAAAATTAAATCAAAACAATTTTTTTTAGCAAGTTGAGTATTAAATAAGTACTTAGATAGTTTTATAGTTATTGACATTTGATTTTAAAAATAAAATATATTATTGGAAGTGTTTAATAGTTTGATTACCTAATGAGTAGCAAGTCCCCGTGCCTAAATGCATCACCAAAAGATAAAGTTTAACATTTATATAATTTAAAATTAGAAAATTAAATTAAAACAATGGTTTAATGATTTGAGTATTAAATAACTTATTAAGTAGATTTATAGTTGACGATGTTTGATTTTTAAAATAAAAGCATTTAATAGTTTGATGATTGTCATTTGACCTTAACCCTGGGAACTTGTGTAGTGCGATACTTTGCGTAGCATAGTGTGCCTTTTCCACCTTCATTGGACATTTAAAAAAAAATAATCATATCTTGGTTAATGTTTTTTTTTTGTCCTCTCTTTATCTCTCTACATATGCAATTCAGGAGTTGAACACTGCAGAGGACTTTATTTCGTTTTATGAAGAAATGTTACCATTCGTGCAAACATTGCCGCAAATAATATTGCAGAAGGAAATGATAATCTCAAAACTTATTTCAAGATTGCAAATGAAAGGGAGACTGTCCCTTGAACCTATTCTCAGGTATTTCATCATGTCTAGAATTAATTCAATGTCTGTGGATTGTTCTTTGAAGACAAAACTAAGAACTTTGAACTCTTAATCATTTGTTGTTGTTTATTTGATTATTCTCTTTGCTTTTGTTTCTTATATTTGTTTGTTTGGTCTTGACAATTATACTTTAGAACTTCTGCTAATGTTCAAGGGGACCAAGTAATATTTTTGTCTATCAAATATCAATAGAATAATATTTGTCTCACAAGTGAATTAGATAAAAGTTGAACGCATGTTCTGCCTGTGGTGGTGGTAATGGTTTTGGTGGTGAATGAAATTGTGTGGTAGCAAATGTTTGGGAGGGTGGTGGTGACGGTGGTGGTAGAGATAGGAGGGGGCTAGAGTAAGCATGGTGATTGTAGTGGTGACTAAATGGTTCTGGTGGTGAATGTGATAAAAACATTGTTGCTGGTGGGGTTGGTGGGGAGAGTTGTTAGAGAAATGGTCATTGGAGGGATTGCGATAGTGTTTGACGGTGCAGTGGTGGTGGTGGTGGTAGAGGTATTGATGTTTGTGAGTGCGTTGGCAGGTGGAAGATGATGGAGATGATGGGAATGGAAGGGGTAGAACTTTTAGGTGAAATTGGTTTCATGTCCTTCTATGGACTTGTGCTCATGTAGGCTTTCTTGCCCCCTCCCCCCGGGCTGTCAAAAACAACTGACCAAGAATGAGCTGACATCTAGGTATGACGCCTGGAGTGTTCTCTTTCTATTCTTTTCTTTGTTTTTGCAATTTAATGCTGTTCAATTTTATACAAGCCCACGTATCATCCTATTACTCTAATTCAACAAATACTACTTCTCTAATTCAACAAATCCCACCTCAAAATTTTTAACCAAATAACTGTAAACCCAACTATACTATTTAAAGGTATTGTTTAAAGTATCCAGTAACAACCTCTGAATTCTTATTTCACTTTTTCATTGGAGTTCGAACCTCTAAAAAATCCAGTTCCTTCTAAAAAATCGAAAACCCACTATTTTCCTATGATTTTGAGCTACTAAATCAGTCCAATAGCCCTTCTTTGTCAGCTTTCCAATATCAGTTTGTTCATCCATTTTGCAGAAAATGCCTTCACACTGGTTTTAAGAAAATGAAGTAAAAAATTCATTGTTTCAAGTCTTGAAGATAATACCTTGCAGGAACATAAAACCTGTATAGTTAAGACCCCTAAGAAAAAAAATATTTGTAAGTAGATAGCTCAATCAAAAAGAAAAAAATAATATCCAACAGTGCACCAACTTATGTGAATTTGAACTTTTGCCGGTAAAGGTAGGGACTCACTGTGTTCATTGTGAAAATGTTTCAAACTCTGTGCAAATTAATGTGATTGTATATTCTATTATAAGACTTGATACAAAAAAAATTACTTTACCTTTTGTTCGATATGGAATCATGGATAAATTTGTTTTTCATCAGAAAATCATTCATATGATTCTGGTGCATGTTTTTTTGTCTCCCCTCCTTTGCTTCACTATTTTCCTATGTTGTTCATGAATATTAGTTGTTGACTGTCTAGGTTGATTGCAAGACATTGACAGATATGTGCTTTGTTTTCTATTTCTTTTCTTTCCCCCTTGAATGTGAATTATTGTTGAATCTATAGTTTGACTGGAAGACATCAATCACGTTGATTGAGACTTGCTTTACTTTTTTAATTTTCACTCCCCTAAAATTTCTTCCTTCCCTATATATCCAGATCATGTTGTTCATAACAATCAATTATGGTTGTCTGTAGGTTGATTGCAGCTTTGTCTAGAGATTTACTGGAGGACTTTTTACCGTAAGTTTAATTGTCATTCTGATTAAAAATATCCTTTTCTGCTTACCCTGTTTTTCAGTTTCAATGATGTTATCCTCTACTTTCCGTAATTGTGGAAAGTATTTTGATTGATTATTTTATATAACGAAAAGGAATTGAAGTTCTTCATCATACTTTGAAGGAAAATTGAACACCTTTCCTTTTAATTAGGGACAAAAAAATTGAAGTGTTGGACACATTTCCAACTGTGAAGGGAGAGTATCGAGGGCACATACACTCCTATTTGGATATTTTGCTATATACTGTTAGATATCTTCCTGCTAAGATGTTTAAAACTAAAATGAAATCAATGTAAACTACTAGACAATATTAATTTTCAACAAAAAATTATAGATTTGCTATTTAATTATTAACATTTGAGTCACAATTTGTACATTTTTATCATCTTCATTTGTTTATCTGAATCTTGAAACTCGCATGTGCTTAACATCTATATTCTTTAGGTGACCAAAATATTCTTCTCCTAATTTAATTTTAAAATATTGTTTTTAAATATATTTTGTTGTTTCTTTCTATAGAAAATAGGGGAGAAAGGAGATAAGGACATTGAGGAGGAGGAAGAGGGGGGGAGGTCTAGCTAGTTGGAGGGAGGAGAATGGTGGTGGGGATTGGGATGATGATAGCGGAGGCTTTTGGGCATTGTCAATTTGTCAAGAAAGCTTCAAATCTTGTGAAAAACAATTGAATAAAATACACTTTGTTACTCTGAACGAAATGTTTATTTCGTTTTACCTCATTCATATGGCAAAGTGGGGGCATAAAATTAATGTTTGGGGTGACGAACACATATGCATTAGCCTACCTTCTTTGTGCATTTTATATGCGATTAAATTAGGCAAAGTCCGAGTACAAAAAAAAATATTGCAAGGGGGTGAAGTGTAGCGAACTGGGGGCAAAGTGCAATTTACCCTATTCTTTATTAAAATTTGATGGCAACAAATTTTCTGGATTATTCTAGCCATAGCATGTGCGTAAGTTATCGGCACTTCTCATGTTCCTTGGGAACTTGTTACTTGTGTTAGAAGGCTCTATCATTGACATAAGAATAGACACAATTTACAAAAGAACACAAGTGAATAGCGAATCAGTAAGATTATCTAAATCTTACAAATATGAAACAATTGCAAGTGGGAATGGTTAAAGCCTACAGGGTTTCAATTTTTAGGTCAATCAACATATTATATGGGTTCTTGTCAGTCACACCCTCTGTTATTGAGACGAAAATCATGATAATCCCGAACTTTTGTTTTAAAAACCATGGGGACCCAAATTGGAAAAATATATGCTTAATGTACCTTTATACCTTCATTTTTTGTCAGGAAAAAATAAAAAAATAGATAAATGCAATGACTATTTTGCCCATGTCCATATATGTCACAAAATGAAATAATTAATAGTCCGTAAGAAATATAAATTGTTTTAAGAAATTGCTATTAGCACTCTAAAAATAGTCGGCGCTCCAACATCAAGTAATTGAGTGCACAAACTTTTTCTGGAATGACAGTGGTGCTCTCTATTAATCTTTGTAATTGAAAAAAAATTAAAATCACAATAATGATGTAAAAATAGAAATCTGTCTTCGGCATCATCCTTTTGAAACCTCGCCACCCCCACCCCTCTTCGCCACTATCCTTGTGACCACGGACCCTCACCCTTCACCCCCTGAACCACTGCCAACCCTAACCTCGACCACGCCACCACAACCACCACCAAGTCTAATCCCCGCCACCAAGATTCCTAAATCGAAAGAGTTTATTGAAAATCAGCCTGCACTGCCAAAATCAAATCCAATGGTTTTTTATGCTTCATTTCAATTTCCATTTCTGATTTTCATGTCGATTTGATTGAAACTCCTTTTCAGAATTTGATTTTAGTGATGGTTCTGCTAGTGGATAAGGTATCAGTGGTGGTAGGGCTTTGATGAATCGTAACCCCACTTTCTACACAAGCTCCCAAATGGTGGAATAATGACTCAGTCCCCCTTGAAGATCCAAATATTTCTTGCTTTGTTATGTGTGGATCTTTCTGCATATGTGCAAGTGAGTTTGCATGAATCTCCATGAAATTGAGAAGGAAGTTTAGTGACTTCTTTACTATCTCAAAATGATGAACATGAAGTATATTTTGTATGCATCGATTTTAAGGGTCCCAATTTTTTGGTGGTGGATTATTAGGGCAACGGATCTGAAACAGGAGCACAGATTTTGGTGGCAATGGTGGTTTTGGAATTGGCGATGGACTGGGGTGGGTGTGGAGATAAATGGAAAAATAAAAAATAAATAGAAATGAAAATGGAAGAAAATAGAGAAGAAAAAAAGACAAGAATAAGCAAAAGAAAAGAAAATAGATAATGGTTTAAGTCTTTTTACATTCTATTGGAGGGTTTTTGCCAACGGCACCCCTTGTCATTTTGCGTAGTACCATGGTATCCCCCGATATTTGAAAATACCATCGAGACGCCTCCTAGATAACAAAAAATTTGGAAAATGACTTTTCTAATCTTATTTTTCTTAGATTTGTGGTATGGGTAAACCAATACATTATTGAATAAAGTGAGTGGTGCCTAATCAAGGTTCAGACAAAAAGTCTAATTTTAATGATTCAAAATTTAAATTATACAATCAAGCACCAATGCATCTGTGCAATTGGTCCCATTTACCTCAAAAGCCAATTATTAGGTGGTGTGTAAGAATCTAAAATTAAGGACCAAAATACAATGTAATCCAAACTATAAGTAGGGTAAAAAGTGTAGTTCTACAGATAAAATTGTGGCATTGCAAAATAAGTGACATCAATCAGACACAAAAACAACATATATAAAAGTAATGTCAAATATTGAAAGATTTGGGAGCAAATACAACAATTAATCTTTAAAAGTGAAATGTGTAATTTAGGCCATTTAAATCGATTTTCCTTTTTAATTGAAAGTTTGAATTGCCTTTAGCCATTTTTATTACAGAATAAAGATGTATCAAAATTTTATTCTCGGTGGATAGAAATTAAATTCATACTACTTTTCGTTAAAGAGGTTACAATAGGTTGATGAATATAAGTTTATAACCTCTATTTGGTAGAGCAACGACTTTGGTGGTTGTATTAAACAAGATATCTTACTTAGCAAAGGTAGTTCATTTAAGTGTTATGATTATCCTATTTGCAGTAGCGCTTCTCTCTTTAATATGGCAGATGTTCTATTTTCTGAACAATAACTCATGAAATGTGTTGTGGAGCAACTGTATCTAGTTGTATAGAAGTTATAGATAAATCTACTTTAATGATGATTGAAAACTTGTTTATGTAATCTGTTATGAATAGTTTATCAGTTACTGTGTTCTTAATATTTACATTGATGTTTTCATAATGTCAGCTACTATATATTGTGTTTAGTTTGTAGAATCTAACCGTATTTGATCTGATCCTTCAGTCGGATTCTATGAATCCCAATAACAATCCAACATAGAGTGCTAATGTCACTACTTCAATTCAGACTAATCCTTTAATTAAGTTCTGATTTGAATGTTTTTCCCCTTCATTTTAATTTTCAGCAATTTCCTGTAGTTTTGTTGTTTATACACACGTTTGATATGGTTAGATCTCTTTTTAGGCAAGTCTCTTACACTTCTGTTTTACCAGCTTTCTGGGGATGATTGCTGATTCTTTGTTCTCTCTCCTGAAAAGTGGTGCTGATAGGGAGCCAGAAATAATCGAGCAGGTCTAAACTATGATAATCTATAGGATTTTCTGTTTCTATTTTTCCTCGTGATATTTTATTGGAATTTAGTATTTGTTTTGCAGATTTTTACATCGTGGTCATACATGATGATGTATCTGCGGAAATATCTTACAGGAGACATTGTTCAGGTCTTAAAGTAAGTAAATAATGATTTAGTTCTTTTTCATTATTAAGATCCCAGTTTGTATGCGTTGGATAAGTAATAGTCTTCTAGAGATTTTTTTTTCTTTCAAAAAGTGATGTCCTGATGTAGAAAAAAGATTAAAAAATTTATAATATTTAAATATTTGAAGCCAAAGTATTTGTAAAGTTATCAACATTTTGTTAATTAATTAACTTTGTGTTCAGAATATTTTGCCTATGCATGTTGATTGTTTGAGGGCACCATGTACTTATATCTTTGTGTATGATTTTTTTTAGTGCTAATGTATAACATTGTGTTCATTTCCTCTTTTGTTTCCCCTCGCAAGAGTTGCAGGAAAATTGAGATACTACCCCAAAGATTATATCCAAGAATTTATGGCGGAGTCTGTCTCCTTCTTGTTAAGGAATTCACCTATTGATCAGCTTAGAAAAGGTATTGCCACATTCTCATAATAAATTGTTTACTTGATGGGCTTTATGTTTCATTGTCTGAAGAGTATTATAGCTTCGTTTATCGTCATTGCACATTTATTGACTATAGTTCTGAGGGTGTTTTGGTGTCAGGTGCTATATATATAATTATTCATTAAATAAATAAATTATATTGACTTTTTAAAAGTAGCAGAAGTACTTACTGTTTTGATTTTCACTATTACTCCTGTTTGTACAGTTATTCAAATTCGATGCGCATTTTCTAGTATAATTGACGTAATCATGTTTCAAAAAAATTTAAGACATAAAAAATCACAAGTTTCAATTCTCAAATCCGTTTTTGATAAAATATTTGTATCATTGAAAATTTGAAATCTACTTGTCGATGCTTTCAAACAATATCCATTTTGATATGTTTTTCACAGCAAAATAATTCAGTGGAAATCCACTCATCAATCTGTGTAAATTTGTAGAGTGTAATAAGTATATTAGACACTCAATATTAATTAACTCAATTTGGTAACGCTTTTTAAGTACTCGTTAAAATTTAAAAAGTTAATTTGACAAAATGTACTTTGGAAATTGGAATATATTATAATATGGCAGTAATGAAGATCCAATGTTCCCATAATTGATTGTTATGTTATATTCATTGGTAGTTAATAGCACTGCATTTAATGTGTTTCCTGGTCATAGGCAACACAAGTGACACATTTTACCATAATTTGATGGCACAATCATATACTTCCTTGATTGTGAGTGTTGCTGTTCAATTGTTTCCATATACTTGTTTTTTTATGTCTAAGCATGGGGAGCACAAACATACACTTGTTTACTGTGTCAAAGCATGGAGAGCAGACATATACTTATTTATTGTGGCAAAGCATGCAGAACAAACATACACTTGTTTATCATGTCAAAGCAAGGAGAGCACATATATTTTCTGTTGTTCTTAATTAACTTCTGTCGGTAAACAGGTATTAGGAAAGTCATGTTTGAGGTTGTAAAAGAACCATCAGTGACGAGAAGATCTGGTGTCAGTGCCTTACTGCATTATGTATTGAAAGGAACTTCTGCGAGGTTACATTCAAAAGCAGAGAAAGTGTTGCGGCTATTGATGGACAGTTCAACCTTTTGTATTGGTGACAAAGTTTGTGAAGGTAAGCTTGTTTATCTCATTTTATATGTATTCCTTAAACATGTTCAGGTTCCAATACGTTACACCCGTTGCATATTTTGCTAGTATTTTGTCTTTGAGCTTTTTAAGACTGTACCATCTTTCACTTTTCCAAATACTTGCAGAAATGGTTTTATTTCATTTTCCTCCTAAATGTGTTAATTCTTAGTTTTAGAATTAGGATTATTTTGCAAGGGTGACTTAGTAGGCTTCTTGTGGAATCAACAACGATCTGTAACAAGACGAGGACTGGAAAAATGGCAGAAACTTGGTTTTTTATTTTTAGAAGTGGAAATCCAAGGAGCTGTGTCTTAGCAATTTATGTTTGTTTTAATCTCCATTGCATTAGATTCTGCTTCATGCTCCTTAACTTCGACTTCCCACTGCTGCATTTGTGGGCAGAAATTAGTCGGACTAGAAGAACGACAAAATTTTACCCAATTCTAATTGTAAAATACTGTTCACCTCTTTATGACCAAAAACAGTTCGACATAGAGGTTGGCGAAGAAGAGGACAAGGTTGCGGTAAGGAGCATAAAGTCCACCCTCTTCGCTGAATTCTTCATTAGCATTGAAAAAGGAAAACAGCCAAGGGAGAGTGCAGATGGTTGGTTGGGGATTGTGGTCATCGGCAGTGATGTAGGCAATCATGATGATCGTGAGTGCAGAGTGAACAATTCTTAGGTCTTTCACATATAATTTTAGCCAAATTAAATATATGCTATATGCACAGAAGAGGATATGCTCTGTAGTGGATGTGTGTGCGGGTTTTTGTATTGCCTACCCATGGAATGTGCAAATGAACTTCTATGTTTCACATGAATTTCTTCGTGCCTGCTAATTGACTTCTTTTTGGATCTAAAAATGAGTGGGGAAGTAGCGCAAGGGGCTTATAGAACAATCTGAGACACGGACCTATATCATGATTATACCGTTCCTATAAATCTACATTTTCACCCAAATTTAGTTACTCTTTGACAATGTTCCTGTCTTATGATTAGGTCAAGATGTTTCAAAGTTTCACAAGTTCTTTCTTTTATTTCTCTCTTCCAGGCTCGGTTACTATTAATGAAGTTATTGTTGCTGCCTTTCGGAGATTGTGTGATGAGTTAGAGGCAAAGGAATTATGTGTGGTGTGGGATTGCTTAAACAAGGAAATAACCGATTGTGCAAATAATGGTCATTTGTTGCACCTGGGTCGTCTCTTGGCCTTGCTGGTCTCTACCATTCAAGATGGTTATGCGCGGAAAGTGTCTGGTTGGCATTTAATGTTTTCAATGGTTTCTTTCCCTTGTTTATTTTTTTGATATATAGTATTTGCTTTATTTTTCTTGCTCTATCAGTTGAATACCGTCCATATTTTACAGGTCATGAAGTAATGCTTCAACTGGTCAGGTTTCTTGTGCAGACTTTTATTGTGCCTTCTCATGAATTGAAGGAAGGAGGCAGTTCAGAAGTAATTGATAATGTTTTACAATTAATGTTATGCACTCTGGACTGTCTCAACATGTCTAATAATATTTCAGTTCTCTCTTGTATTTCATCAGAATGGGCTGCAGTATTCAAATTAAAGAATTCAAGGTACTTCCTTTGCACTAATTTGGTGATATTTTCTTCCCAACTAGTAGTATATGTGTGTGTGTTTGTTGACATATGTGCTGCCGGTTTTAGTTTGCTGAGGTTTATTAAAGAGCTGCTGTTAAAGGAAGCCTCCATTCTGTGCAAGTTCAGAACTAATATTATAAGGTAAAAATTCTAACTATTACTATTATTTCCTTCTACTTTCAATTTGGTTCCAATTACTGAAGTTTTTTTTTTTTTTTTTTCAAATGGATATTCAGTGCATTGCATGATTTCATTGGAAGTTTGGAAGAGGAAGTTGTATTCTTGTTGCTAATCCTCTCTGAGAGACTGCAAGATGATACTCCTAGACTTTTGGACGGGATCCCCAAAGAGAAGCTCTCAAGGATCTCCAATTTTTTCCAGGAGGCTATTTGCTACTGGATTGGGGTAATCAATGATGCAGTACAGTCTGGTTTGCATATTCAAATCCCTGTAAATAAATTGGCTTTCTTGTGGGGAGTCATTTTCTGCTACCCTTATACGGTAAATGCTGAAGCAAATCCATCCTTATTGATGGACTTGGTTGATGCACTTGATGGGTTTACGATGATTGAATCTGGTAAGATGCATCGTTTAGTCTTGTTATGATGCTTTGGTGTTCTAAAACTGTGTAATTGAGTCCCATGTGGCATTTATCTTTCGAGACGTGATGTTAGTTGAACTTGATTGTGTGTGTGATGAAAACATCAACACATTAACCAAAAAACTTATCAGGAAAACATCAACATACTCTCTCCTTGGTAGGACTGAACTACCTAATAAGAGGATTTATAGGGTGTATGGAAAAACTCAATCGAATCAATTCGTCTCTGGGTTGTGATGTGTTACTTAAAAAAGTAGAATTCCTTTTAAGTTGATCTGTTCGAGATACTAGACTATATCAGGTGATTTATGGAAATGTTATGCTGGAATTGCAGAATCCGCAAAAGCCCATTTAAAAAGCTTGATTGGTGCTACTTTGACTTCCTATCACAAGTTGCTTTTTTTTCGCAAAGTCGGAGATATAGGACCAGCGGCGATGAAATATTTGTATTTTGCAAAGAAGTACCACTCGTGTAGCCAAATATTGTCAGCGGTATCTGATTTTTTGGATTCAGAGCATGTGTAAGTTCATCTGTCCCTGTAATGGATGCTTTTTAGAGTCTTAGCATTCTTTCTTTTTCTGGTGCTTGTTGCTTATTTAAATACTTGTGCTATTATTAACTCTTCATAATTATGCAATGAAGGTCAATGATTCAAGATGATGTCAGTTATAAAATATGTCGCCCAGAGATTTCAGCCGGGAGGATGGTTGATGTATTAGATGTGTTTGCCAAGAATTTATCCCACTTGAGCAAAGAAATCCGCCTTTTCACTCTAAGAATATTACGCCACTATAAATCTATAAAGCGTGAATATTTTCTGAAGGATCAACCTCTCGAGGACATTCAAACAGAAGATAATCAAGCTTCCCATGTAGGTGACCAGGGCTGTGATGTAAGAACCTTTCTTGTTTTTCTTTTTTCTCTCTTTTTGCTGCATAAAGTCATTGCTGGTAAATTTTGAGATGAATTTGTACAATACCAGGTTCTCCAGCTCCTCCTTTCAATTGAATCAAGTCCCCTTTCAATTACCACCAGCAGAAAAGTCATTTTATTGATATCTAGAATTCAGATGGGACTCTCTGCCTCAAGGATACCTGAAAAATATGTAGCATCTGCTTTGTATGGGATTCTTGGTATCTTTCACAACAGATTCAGCCAACTGTGGAACCCAGCATCAGAGTGCGTTGCCATCCTAATTAGCCAGTACGTTGGGATGGTATGGGACAAATATATTCAGTATCTTGAAGAATGCATGTCTTTGTTCCTGACATCTCAAGATACATCAGATGGACCCAAAAATGAATTATCTAACTTGTGTGGTGGTATGCGATGACTTTATTTTTTGCTCTCTCTGGGTGACTTTCATAAACCATTGGATGGCATGCATGTTCTTTGAACGCTAGTGCATTTTTTTTTTCTGTTATCATCTTGTAGTGAGCACTATACAATCATCTAGATTATGCGGACAAACATAAATGAGAAATTAAATTTTATTTATGATGTATAGCGTGCGCACACATGCACACATATCTACTCTCTCTCTTTCTATATATATATGTGTGTGTGTCTTTACTTTTATATATGCTATATATATTTTTAAAGTCGTGTGATGGTGGTTGCTTTGCACCATGGATTACTGTAGGAACGTAAAATTAGAACCATTTGATCTTTGAACTTCTGGTTTAAAACACTATATTTAAAAAAAAAAATAAAATAAAAAAATCCTTGAACAATTTTGTTTTTTCTAATGTCCTTATTTATACCAATAACTAATTAGCTATAAATAAGAAGTGCCCACGAGTGTTTAATACTCCCTCCTTGTCTCAATTTTTTTTTTTTTTTTTAACCTTCACAAAAGAAATGCCATTCATTTTTTTAAGGCCGAGTAACAAAGTAGGTGAAATGGTCCGCACGTCTTTATTGTCAATGTACTGAAATTTGGCCTTTAGGCCTTGCATAGAAACTTTTTCATGGAGTAAATGGAATGGGCAATGAATCTTGGAACAAGATGGTGTTTGCGTTAGGAATTGAGGCTAAGTGCATACATATTAGTTGAGAAATGTGCGACTAAAATAGTGATTAAATTTGAAGGCGTTTACCAACCATTGGATAAGGAATAACCCAAAGGCCTATATGTGTGTTTGGATATGTATAACTATGTGTCCGTTGGACCTGATCCTATATGTATATTATAACATTGTGTCCTTGACACAGCAAGAAGGCAGTTTCTTGCATCCTGGGCGTTGTGTGTTCAAACAATGAATAACCTCTTGATATATAAGGGGTATGGTTGTGTGTATCTGACCTAAGGCTATGCAATGTGTCGGAGACTGTGCATTGGGTCACCCTCTTTATATAATAGTTGCTACATATTTCAAATAATTACTTCTTTAGCATTGTGCTTTAATATATAATCTAATTAGATTCTGGTTTTTCTTGCAGATTTAGTTGCACGCTTCGATTTGACTGTTACAGCCCCATTTGATAGCACACCATCCATGACAGTTTTATCCTTTTTGATCCAGTCATTGCAACAGGTTCTTTCTGTCGTAGAATCTCGGTCTAGACAAATTGTTTCTTTGTTTTTAACCTTTTTGGGCTATAATGATTTTGATACTGTGAGGTAATTATTTTCTGGTTCATGTGTCATTATTAGTATTATATTTGTTTCTTTGAAATTCATCCATGAATTGTGTATATTTTTTCTTAATTTGGTCTCAGCGTAAATTCATATAATTCAAAGGCTTGTAAAGGGAAACAGTGGAAGGGTGTGCTGAAGGAGTGGCTAAACTTGTTTAGGTTGATGCGGAATCCGAGGTCTTTGTATCGAAGAGTGTTTCTCAAGGAGGTTTTGCAATATAGGTTGGTAGAAGTTTAATACACTTCTTTTGCTCAATAAGTTCTTCCTCAAAGTTTTCAGTTGAGACATCCAGGACTTTGAAATGTTATTTTGTGGTTCGCTTCTAATTTAAATACCTATTTGGGTGGTTTTCCAGGCTTCTCGATGAAAATGATGGTGAATTACAGACGAGGGTTCTTGATTGCCTGTGCAACCGGAAAGATGATTTCTTGCTCCCGTATGACCTGCATCTGAGGAATTTGATATGCACAAAAAGTTTACGGGAAGAGCTCACAACATGGAGATTATCTAGAGAATCTAATTTCATTGACAAAAGGCACAGAACTCATCTTGTTCCTATAGTCATTCGTATTCTGATACCAAAAGTTAGAAAGTTGAAAGCACTTGCCTCTAGGAAGGTATTGTATTTTGATTATATGTTATATTTTTGTCTTGAATGAGTTCCAAGAAACGTTTCTTTACTTTCCTCGTTGCTAACAACTGATATCTTTTCACCAGCATGCAAGTGTGCATCTTCGGAAGGCGGTTCTTGGATTTTTAGCTCAACTTGATAATGATGAGCTTCCACTTTTCTTTGCCTTGTTAGTTAAACCCTTGCACTACATTTCAGATGGAGTTGATGCAACCAGTAGCCTACTTTGGAATTCACCTGAAAAACCTTACTTTGATTCATCTAACATGCTGAAGCACTTCACTGTGGATCACATAAAGGCCCTTTCTTGGAAGAAGAGATATGGGTTTTTGCATGTAATAGAAGATATTCTTGGGGTGTTCGATGAATTTCATGTTAACCCGTTTCTTGATCTCTTAATGGGATGTGTGGTTCGGATTCTGGGGAGCTGCACAATATGCCTTGACAGCACAGAGAGCTCTGGAGTATGTAAGGCCGAAAACTTTTCTAGCTTCAAACCATCCATGAAAGGGGACAATTGTGGAGAAGAGAATGGAATCTTGGTAATATATTTGTCGCGCTCTTAATAGTTTTTCTATATAATGAAGGCTGCATTGACTAAGTCATTGGCATGGTTCGATTTGTCATTATCTTATAGGCCCTTACTAAGTCATTGGCTAGGTGCTTAGGAGAAGATCCTTGAAACATGGCATGATATATAGGAAAATGATTTATCTTGTAAGCAAATTGATTATCTCGTACTTCAAAAATAGAACATCCATGAGATGGGGGGTCACATTAGTCTTAACCAATGTTACATGGATTCCCCAAACAAGTAGCATATTGCAAACCACGTCGTGCAAACCCAATTAGGGTTCTTTAGCTTACTAATTTGTCATAGGTAGCGGATCCATTGTCGCGAACCTCTGAATCTTGAGCTGCTAAAAAAGAAAAGGGATTTGAAGAGATGTCCTGTAAACAATAATCACAATGAATCTCTGATATTGTCACAAACCTCTAGATTTGTCCAGAATCTTCGAATTTACTCCATAACCAAAAGAATGGGATTTAAAGAGATTCGTGATTTTTTTTAAACGTAATTGAGAAGAGGCACCTAGGGAAAAATTTCTTTGGAAACAAAAATATAGAAATCTCTAGAGTTTGGAATATTCTAATCTATTACTTTGACATAAATGCCTTTTGTTTAAACTTTAAATGTAAAAAACATAATCTATTTCGGGGGCACAACAATAATTTGTATTCTCAAATGATTTGTAGTTGCTAGAGCAGTGAAGACTTGTGACGTGGGAAGTGGGAAGTGACGTGGGAAAAAGAAACCATTATTTTGAGCTTTAGAAATTTATACTATGGATACATTATTTAACTTTAAGAATTTCAAAAACGAACCCAGTTGAAGTATAGAAGTGAATTGTGTACCGTAGAAGTGTACCAGACCCCTTGCGTCTCGCCTATCGACTTGACTAAATTATTGCATACCTGAACCTGTACCACTTACCTGGACGAAACGCATTTTGTGTAACATTGGTCTTAACTATATTGCATGTTTGATTATATAATTCTGAAGGATAAAATGGCATATGGAAACAAACCAAAATCGATACATCTACATTTGGATTTCTTTGTTTTAGTGTCTTTAATATGTCTATGCAACATTAATCAGTAAGATTAAATTCTTACAGTGACTGGTTTAATTCCTGAATGATGGAATAGGCGAATAATAAGAACAAACAATATTTGCTAAATACATTCTTTTGTTGCATCAAAAGATTGCATTAAAAATATGGTAAAAACTTCAAATGCAAAATGATTCATCCTATCAAATCAGATTCGGGATGTGATGTGGTTCCGGAGGATGAACCGGATATAGATAGTTTGCATCAGCTTAGCTTAGCTGCAGCAGTTGGTAGATATGACTCACTCGTATCTGACACTCATAACTATAAGAATGAAAGGTAACTGAATGAAAGAACAATTTGTATTTTATTTAATAGTGTTACTGATGATGATTCCGACTATATAAAAATTTGTGGACTAATGGTATAGTTTTATATAGGTATAACCGTATCGTATTCTATGTCTTTAGTAGATGTGTAATCCCCTGACTAAAATGCAAAACAAACAGAATTCCATCAAATTTAACAAAAGATGTATATCACGCGCCGGAGATTTGGGAAATATCAATATAAAATGGATAGAATTACCCTTGCCTTTCTTTCGTCTGTCTTGTGAAAAATAGAAAATTGAAGCATAAGAGACCAACAGAACCACGGGGGGATTAAATTGAGTTTGCTTCAATGGTTTAAACACTTCCAAATCTCCTTCTCTTCTTCACACTGTCTAATAGTACCAAATTTTAGCTTAATATATTTCTGTTTATTTTCTGTGGATTTGATTAAAGATTGTGGTGGATTTCTGGCATCGAGGTGTGCACCCTACAAGTTCATGGGGTTGGTCATCCACTCCCGGACTTCCAGTTCATCAAGGACATGACTTCCAGTTCATCAACGTATATTTTGTCAAGATTGATGTTGACGAGTTATTGTACGACATTATGTGCCTAATGACGGTTCTGATCTATTGGTGGCAGAGTGGATTTTTGTTAGTTGGAGGGAATTTTGACAACAGTGATTCTTGTTTGCGGTGGGGTTGGGGTTAAGGTTGGATGGGTTTCACTGGGAGGGAGGCTTGTCGAGTTGGGGATGTCTGGTTGAAGAAGATAGGGGAAGGGACGACAATCTAGAATTTTTGCACATTAAGATAACTTCTACATCTGTTTCCATTGTTTTAAATTTAATGCACTTAAATAAATAATAGTTGCTTTTCTACGACACTTGCTGCAGTGATGCCAAATAATCGAAAAGGTTAAATTGTATAGGATATAAATTATTTATTTCCTTTTTATTTTGAAGACATGAATACATAATAGAAAATAAAAGGTAAAATAAGTTAGTTTTCATTTTGGTCTACACCAAGTATAATTGGGTTGTGTTTAATTCTTCGTGTGCTAGGTGGTCAAGTGATACAAGGCCTTAATGCAGGGGTATCATTCAATTGACCATTAGGTTATCTTAGTATCATAACATTTTTGTGCTAGTGCTGCTAATACTTGTTATGTTTAAGTAATTATTGAACTGAAACCTAGAAGCGTTTACCTTGAATTGTTGCGGATGAAGAAATCACAACATAAGAGGGAACCAAAGCTTTCTTGTTAATAAGATCACTAAGCATGCGGAAGTACTTTTAATTCATTTGCTTCGATAATCATAGAAATCTTATTTTTAACTCTTTACCTCAGAAAAGTTGCAAACTGAAGAACCAGAACTTCTTAACCAATAATTTTTATTTGCCTTGCAGACTAACACGGCTGTGAAGCAGTTCAAGGAATTGAGATCGTTATGCCTGAAAATACTTTCATTGGCTCTTGATAAGTATGAGGATCATGATTTTAGTTTTGAATTCTGGGAACTTTTCTTTGATTCTGTAAAATCATTAATAGATGCTTTTAAGCAAGAGGGTGCTAGTAGTGAGAAGCCGAGTTCGCTGTTCTCCTGTTTTCTGGCTATGAGTAGAAGCTACAAACTTGTACCGTTATTGGGGAGGGAGAAGAATCTTGTGTCTGATATTTTCTCGATGCTAATGGTTACGACAGCATCCAATGGTATTATATCTTGTGTTTTTAATTTTATTGAGAACCTACTAGATCTTGATAGCAAGATTGATGGTGAAGACGACACTGTCAAAAGTGTACTGTTGCCGCACCTTGATGTACTTGTCTACAGCTTGCATTACCTTTTCGCAAATAATGCAACAAAAAGGTATCTTTCTCCTATTTTTTTATTTTCTTTTTTCTTGCTCCTCGTAATGTGTATCGTAAAATCCTTATATTGCCGTTTCACACTTCTTGTATGCTGGGTTTTTGTGCTTCTGAAGGTTATTGTCGTCTTAAGTTATTACTTTACGAAACAATCCTGTGTTTTTCATTACCTGTGTCGGACATGTCTAGATACGAACCCAACATGCCTAAATACGTCTTCTAATATTTTATAATCAATTATTGTTTGGACTCTTTCTTGACACGTGAGGACATGTGTCTCTACTACTCTCCTGTATCTGTGTCTGTGCCTTTTGGCCTATGAAAGAAAACATGCAATCAAAAAATAATTATCTGATTTTGTTCAAATCTCTACGACCTTTGGATTTTCATTTTTTTTTTTCATTTCTGACAATTGGACGCCCATCATTACTTAAAGAAATGTATTTTATGTCGATATAAAATGTATTTTTGAATCAGAAGAATGAAAACTGAAAAAAAAATTGTATTGAAGGCATGTAACGTGCAGGAATCTTAAAACTGCATCCTTTCTAAAGTTGTATGTTAGTATCAGCTTTTTTATATTTTCTAAGTCTGATGCTCGTGATGTTAATATTTTTTTTACAAGAAATATTAGATATAGCAATTGGCATGTTGCGGCAGTTTTAATCTGAAAGCCCTCAAGTTTTAGCAATGTTTCTAATGCCAAGATAAGAAAATTTAAAGAGTGCAATTTCTTGATTTTTGGTGCCCAGATCCTTGATGTATTCCATGGATCCTTCCCATTTCCCCTAGTTAATTTTGATAATTGTATATGCATTTTAATAACATTCACAAAAAGACCTTTTCTTTGTTTTGGTAAATTTTTCCTTCTTGTTTGCCCAAGAAGTGTTTAATTGGGTTTCTATGTTAAATTTTCTTTTGTTTCCTCTATGCTATTATGTTTGGGCGGGTCAAGTTATAAAAGTGGGCTTCTCCGTCCTAAAATAGTTGTCCTATTTTACTTCACTCATATTTTTAGGTAGTGCTTTGACTATTGCGTGTTTTACTATATTATTTCCCTTGTTGAAACTGATGTAAACGGTTTAAACTTTGTGGGTTTTAATCAGCAGTTGAAAAGAGAGAGAATTTGGGAAAAGTGATATAAAATGAATTCTAAAAGGTAAGGTGGACTATTATTTTTGGACATCATAAAATGGAACGTAAGACAACTATTTTTGGATGGAGGGAGTAGCTTTTAATAGATTTTTACTTCATGGGTTTCTATTGTTTGTTTGTTTTAGTTATCTTTTTAATGCTTTTAGTATGCATTTTGCTAGTTCAACCTTTCCTGGTGGTGTTCAAGATCTCGATGATAAATTACCTTTTGTCAAGGTCCCAATGTGTTGGGTTAGACATCTTCCATTTTTATTTATTTCTGATATTATGGTTGAAGTTAAGGTCCCTAGGTGTTGGGTTATACATCTTCTATTTTTATTTATTTCTGATATTATGGTTGAAGTTATATCATTGTTGCGCTCTCATTTTTTTGATGCATTTTAAGTTTTGGTTCCTCGCTCTTTAGCAGAAGATCGTTTCCTTTTTTCTAGTTATTGTTCCCATTAAATGTGTGATTATTTGCTTCTACTTTTTTATTGTTGTTTCATATATGTTTTTAGTTGCATGAAATGATGTATAAATCTTTGTAATTGTGTATAGACCTACCTCCTCTTTGATGACTAACCATTTTCATACTGTAGGAAATTGGTAAAATATCCTGGAGAGCGGGAGCTGTGTGTTTTCAAACTATTGTCGAAGTATGTAAAAGACACCTGTGCTGCAAGGAAATTTGTTGATATTTTGTTGCCGCTTCTGGCCAAGGGAACTAATGACTTGGGTTAGAATCTTCATGAACTTTTAATCTGAAAGGAATTTCATCTTTTGCTCGTAAAAAATGTTGAGCAATCTATGGAAACTTGGTATGCTGACTAATTTCTTTCTTTTTTGGAAAGATGCATGCATAGAAATTTTACAGGTTTTTCGACGAATAATAAAAGCATTGGGGAGTGAAAGTACTGAAAAGATTCTGAATGCATTTTCTCTGCTGCTTGTCTCTGCTGGGCTGGATGTTCGGATGTCTATATGTGATGTTCTTGATGCTCTTGCTGACAATGATTCTTCCATGTTATCTGTGGTAATGCTGGACTATTCTTTGAGAAGTTTTTTCAATATCTGAATTCTGCTCCTATTATGTTGTAATTTTTTGGAATGGAATGCAGGCAAAACTTCTTCGTGACTTGAATGCGACCTCCGCCATGGAGGTGGGTGGCCTTGATTATGACATTATAATTGCTGCTTATGGAAAAATCAATGTGGACTTCTTCTACAATGTCCGAGAGGCGCATGCATTAATTATCTTATCACATTCTTTGCATCACCTGTCCTCTGAAGAATTGATTTTGAGGCAGAGTGCGTATAGATTATTGCTTTCGTTTGTTGAATTCTGTGGTGATATTCTTGATCGAGAATTGGAACCTGAAAACTGCAGTTGGTCAAGAGCACGTATCCGGAACATGATAACCAACTTCCTTTTGAAACATATGGGAGTTGCAATGAAGAAAGAAACTTCGGTCCAAAAGGTAAAAGTTCATAACGATATTCCAATTTTCTTTTATACGACCAATTATATTCTCAACTCTTGTCCACCTCCGTTGTTTTGTGAGACCCCTTTTACTGCCCGACATTGAAGCCATGAGAGGCTCTGGGAATTTGTGATACATTATGTGGAGACTGGAGAGTAATTATTATAATTTACAGAGAAAGAAAGACAAAGACGTTCAGTTAGATTTCATAAATTATGCTTATCCCCTGCATGCTACAATTACAGCCGGGATATGGCGTAAGAGTATTATTGTAGGGGATGTGAAGTAGAACACCAATAAATTGACATCTCCTCTCCATATATTCCTCAGAAGCAAACATAGAAAGTATATGATTATGCCTCTCATCGTCCCCTCCCCTCATTCCCCGTTTTGTGACCTTTATATTCTCTTCCTTTTCCTATATTTTTTCCTGGTTTGTGAAATTATGGGTAGGTTGGTTTACCACTAATGGTTTTGTTACAGCAGCCGGTGATCGCTTTTAAGTCTTTATGAATATTTGTAGAATTTTTTTATTTATCACTTGTATTTAAGTCCTAATTTATAACGAGGTCTAGTTACTTGGATTTTTTACATGCCAACGCATTACTATCAAATATTTAAGGATCATGTTGGCGACTTTATATTGAGGCGTTTTTAGGGCAGTTTTCAATGTATGGGTCTGGGAAGTCTTATGTAGTAAAATCTAGATTTCTTTATTTTTAATATCTTGCTCAGTAGAATTTAAATTGTAATTTCAAAATACTCGAATGATTCTTAATATTACAATTTTTTCAGGTATGGATTGATTTACTGCGAGATATGGTGCTTAAACTTCCCAAGGTGACAAGCCTTGCATCTTATAGGGCTTTATGCAGTGAAGATGTGGAACAAGATTTTTTCAACAATATTACCCACTTACAGGTAACCTTTTAAGCAGTTTTATGTCCCTCTACTCTTTGTTTGTTATGTTGTGGGAAATATTTTTCAAAAAGTACTGGAACGGTACAATGTGAAACCATCAACAAATGAGGTGGTTCAAGCGAAGTCATTTCACTTGATTAATGGCGAGTTCAGCTCTCTGGAATATAGGCCACTCTTTCTTCTTTTATTATTGATTTATTTATATAGCATTGATAGAAAAAACGAGCCTAGACGAGGTGCACGTTTTACCTAATATTCTACTTTTTTCTTTCTTGTTTTCTCTCTCGGCGTTTGTCTACCTGCAGAAACACAGGAGAGCGAGGGCGTTGATTCGCTTTACGAATGTTATTAGTTCATGCAATTTATCAGAGGTAATTATTCTGTATGGTTATTTGCTTTATCAAGCATATTTCTGGTTTATGACTTATTCGCTGCAATGCTTCATGGTGAACTTGCAGGTTATCACGAATAAAGTGTTTGTCCCACTGTTGTTCAATATGTTGTTTGATGATCAATATAGCAAGACCGAACATCTTAGGAATGCATGTTTAGATGCCCTTGCTTCTATTGCTGGTCAGATGGAATGGAAGAAGTACTATGCATTGCTAGTCACTTGCTTTCGGGAGATGAGATTGAAACCAGACAAGCAAAAGCTCTTATTACGACTTATTTGCTCTATTCTTGACCATTTTCATTTCTCGGGAACTTATTCTGCTCATGAAGGCAAAGATTCTGCAGAGGTTGTCTCAAATTCGGACTCCATGGAAATGAATTCGCCAACAACTTTAGAGAAATGTAATAGTTCAGCCAGGCTATCCGACATACAGGCCTGTCTTAATGAAAAGATGCTCCCCAAGATACAAAAATTGTTATCTTCCCTGTCTGATAATGTCAATGTCAATGTCAGTCTTGTTGCATTGAAGCTACTCAAGTTACTACCTGGTGACATAATGGAGTTGCAACTTCCAAATATTATTCATCGCATTTCAAACTTTCTAAAGAGCCGATTGGAAAGCCTTCGCGATGATGCAAGATCTGCTTTGGTGGCTTGTATGAAGGAGTTGGGACTGGAATATTTGAAATTTATTGTTGATGCATTGAGAGGCACGTTGAAAAGAGGATATGAGTTGCATGTACTGGGATATACGGTCAATTTCATTTTGTCAAAGTGTCTTCCAAATATCACTTGTGGAAAATTGGATTATTGCTTAGAGGAGCTTCTTTCTGTGGCAAAGAGTGACATACTCGGAGATGTTTCAGAGGAGAAAGAGGTGGAAAAGATTGCTTCGAAAATGAAAGAGACTAGAAAGAATAAGTCGTTTGAAACCCTCAAGTTCATTGCCCAAAGTGTCACATTCAAGACTCATGCTTTGAAGCTGGTTTCTCCAGTTACAGTTCATCTGCAGAAGCACCTGACGCCAAAAGTGAAATCAAAGTTGGAAAATATGTTGAATCACATAGCTGCAGGGATTGAGGTCAATCCATCAGTAACCCATACTGACCTCTTTATCTTTGCTCATGGCATCATTACTGATGGAATTATGGACGAAAAGTGTAAACACGAAACTTCCTCTGTTCCAAAACCAAGTAAATCTATAGATGAGGTTTGCGGTGAAATGGTTGATACAGGCAAGATGATCAAAGCTGATCCACGCTGTTCCCATCTTTATACTGTATTTGCCCTGGGGTTAATGCAGAATCGTCTGAAGAACATTAAACTTGAAATGAAGGATGAACGGATCTTATCAATGTTAGACCCTTTTGTTGGGGTGTTGGTCGATTGCCTGAACTCAAAGTATGAAAATGTCATTTCTGCAGCACTTGGATGTCTTTCTCCACTAGTGAGGTTGCCTCTTCCGTCCTTTGAAATACAAGCTGACAAGATAAAGACATCACTGTTGGTAATTGCTCAAGGTTCAGTAAGTGCTAGCACTCCTCTAACGGAGTCATGTCTAAGGTTGTTAACAGTGCTTTTGCGAAACACTAGAGTGACTCTTTCTTCTGATCAGTTGCATATGCTTATCCAATTTCCACTGTTTGTTGATCTTAAAAAGAATTCTTCCTTCCTAGCGCTCTCTCTCTTAAAAGCAATAGTGAAGCAAAAGCTGGTAGTTTATGAGATATATGATGTTGTAAATTCAGTTGCTGAATTGATGGTAACAAGTCAAGAGGAACCAATACGCAAGAAATGCAGTCAAATTTTACTGCAATTTTTACTTGATTATTCTCTCTCGGAGAAACGCTTGCAGCAACATCTGGACTTCTTGTTTGAAAATCTGAGGTAAGGTTATGTTGGAAAGATTGTAATTTTATGTTTCTCTTTCCCTCTCTCTATGTTTTTTTTCCCCTTTAATTCTTATCTGAATTTCCATCCAGTTATGAACATTCCACTGGAAGGGAAGCTGTTCTTGAAATGCTTCATGCTATTATAATCAAGTTCCCAAAAAGTGTCCTGGATAAGCAGTCCCGAACTATGTTTGTGTATTTGGTTGCTTGTTTGGCCAATGACCATGACCACAAAGTACGTTCCATGACTGCTACTGCTTTGAAGCTTCTAGTTGGGCATGTGAGCCAGCATTCTGTTCACTCTATCCTGGATTACAGCCTATCTTGGTACTTGGGTGAAAAGCAACATCACTGAAGTGCATCAGCAATGGTAAGATAACTAAGTGTGTATTGGGGTAAAAATGGATACAGGTCATAAATGGATGAGGGCGAATCCAAATTCTCTGTACATGATCCGATAATTAACAATTGTTCTTAAAATGTGAAATTAAACGGGTGAGTAACCTTTGTTGAACAGGAGTTCAAGCGTAAAAATATTGTAGTGCATAACAACTAGTATATGTAATTTATCTGAATTTAATCCGACATGAAACTTGAATGTAGAATCATTCTTTTATCTCTTCTATTCCAAGCCTTCTTCATTCCAGGAAATTTTATCAGAATATAGAAATTTTTAGTTTTTATGATGGAATCCTTTTTTTTTTTAAAATATTTGAAGCTAAGATGGTGTTGGTTGGTTTAAAGCTGATGTTTATTGTACTTCTTAGTGATGCTGATTGTGAGTAAAGCTATATACAATCTTCTGTCCCTTGATATTTTATTTCATTGATTATTATATTCATTCTTTGTTAGCAGAAAAAATTATGTTGAAATTGGCATTGAATTTTGTTCCTTTATAGTATGCTTGTTCTATAAGTTATATTTCGGGTGGCTGACTCCCAATCCCAAATTTGTCCTTTTAGGCTTTGGGTTTACTGGTTGAGGTCTTGAAGAAAGAGTTTCAGAGTCACATCAGCATTATTATGAAGAAAGACTATCTGAATCATATCAGTATTTTCTTGCCGCAGATGAGAAGCATCTTGCATTTGGCTGCCAGTTCCTTTGGGGACAGGAAGGTTGATCTTTCTGATGAACCAGTCCTTCCGTTTTGGAAGGAGGCGTATTATTCACTGGTTATGTTAGAAAAAATACTGCACCAATTTCCTGAATCTTGCCTAGAAAGAGATCTTGAGGTACATACAGAGAATAATGAACTTGTCTTTATCTTTTAATTGTATATCCATGTATTAATCTTTCAAGAGTTCTGATTTTTTTTTTTATTTTTTATTGTTCGGCTATTATTCTTTGATACCTTTCTTATGTTAGTGAATGATATCTGGTATGTTTTCCGTTTATGCGATACCCAAGTTGTCTTTTCAATAGTCTTGGGAAGTTCAATTACCTAGAATGTGTTCTATGTTCAGTTCGAAATTCGTCAAGTATGTGTTTCACACAATACTTTAAAAAGGGTGATAGAATATTTCTTGTGGTTCCAGATCCTATATTAAGCCAATTATATATTAATTTCTTGTGGTTTATTTGTGGGTATATTTTTTCTTTTTCTGCGAACTTTTGGGATTAGTTTTCTCTCCTTTAACTTGCAGGGTATATGGGAGGCAATCTGTGATTTCATGTTGTATCCACATGTTTGGTTGCGCAACATATCAAATCGCCTCATAGCCTTTTACTTTAAAACGGTAACAGCTGCTAGCAGAGAAAGTCACGAAAAGACATTTGGAAGGTTTTTCCTAATGAGGCCTGATAGACTTTTTTTGATAGCGGTTTCTCTATGCTACCAATTGAAGGCAAATCTCACTTATGAAGCAGCCAACGACTTGATTTCCCAGAACCTTGTGTGTGCTATTTGTGGTTTGCATTTCTTGGGACAGGACGAATACAAGATATGGTCTACGCATGAAAAGGAAGAGCAAGGCTGCTTTCTGAATGCCATTCACATGCTTGATTCCAGAAAAGGTGGAAGCATGTTTGCGTCTCTTACAGCTGGTCTCAGTGTTGGAGGTGTTCAAGAACAGAGAGAACACAGACATATGATAATCTCTTATCTCCTTCGGAAATTGGGAAAGGTTGCTCTTCAGAAGGAGGACGTTCAGGTGATTAGAAAGACACTTCCTATTTCACCTTCACCTATTTAGCAATATTTTGCGCACAGTATTACTGGAACTCTATGCTTTTTGCGTTCTCTTTTTATCCTTCATATTTGAAAATTATATGTTGCTAATGATTGTCAAATCTTTATGCAGTTGAAAATTGTTTTCAATAGTTTCAAATTGATTTCACCTAAAATTCTTCACATGTACCAAATCTCATCACCAATTGGTGAGGAAGACAGCCTAAAGTACACATATCAAATGTTGCTGCCTCTATACAAAGTTTGTGAAGGATTTGCTGGAAAGTTTATTTCAGGTGAAATTCTGTTCCTCTTATAAATTGAAACACCCCCCCGGCGCTTGCTTGTGAGTTGCTGAATGTGTTTTTGCTCGTGATTTTGGTTTGCTTGCATTTCTTTGTCCGTATATTTGTTACTTCATTGTGTATTGTGTTGGGCATCGATAATATTGTGTTTGTGTGTGGGGGTTGGGGTGGGTTTCTTCAATTATGGGTTTAGTTTTTCGTTCTCATTGTTTGTTCGTATCATGGAATACTGTTATTTCTATAATTTTTTTCGATCACGTCTAAGAGTGCATATGTTTATATGCTCAATTATTTTTGTTTCACTATGAAAACTTTCTAATTCTTTTCATATCCGGCCTTTATCTTTCCTTCTGTACATTTCTTTTGCATTTTTTTGAAATATTGATTCGACTCTAGGTAATTTTCATGTAACAATTTCTTTTCATGTGTTCATAGATGATGTAAAGCAATTGGCCCAAGAGGCTTGCGAAAGTATAAGGAATACAATTGGAATGCAGAGTTTTGTTCAGGTTTATGGCGAGATCAGGAAAAACCTCAAGGCAAAGAGAGATAAGAGAAAGCAAGAAGAAAAACTGATGGCTGTGATCAATCCAATGCGAAATGCTAAGAGGAAGTTGAGGATTGCAGAAAAGCATCGGGCCAACAAGAAAAGGAAAATGGTATCAATAAAGTTTGGAAGATGGGTGCGTTAGTTTTCACTAGAGCTGTAAATAATCCTAGCTTTAGCGTTGTATTAATTTATGGGCTTCTCTTTCAAAGGTCCTAAAAATTTAAAAAATAATTTTTTAGGAACTACTAAAAATTAGATTTGTTCAAAAGTATCAATCACATTTATCATTCCAATATTACCCATATTTTATATACACAAATTTTACTTAATTTTTAAAAATTCACTGAAATTTTATTTTTTAATAAATTAATTTATTTTTTTATTGTTAGTATATTTTTTTTCAAAATGTCACAAATATACGTTCCACTTAATTTCTTTCGTAATATTCACTTAATTTTATTTTTCAATTGAAATTCCACTTAATTTTATTTTTTAATCAATTTTTTTAAATACTTTAAATACCCCTAAAAATTCATTACATAAATCCACTTAATAATTAAGTGAAAATTCACTAAACAAATCATGTAGAATTCTACTAAGAATTATAGAACTCAAAAATTTAGATTTTGAACCCAAATATTCAAAAATCAGATCATTATCAAACATGTCTTCACCTTACACAAATATTAAGGACAAATCTATTGAAAATCAAATGGAGAACCTAGACCCATTGATTTTAAAGTTTACAAACCCAAAAATAAAAAAATTCAATGAATAATAATCTTTAGTTACATTCTACTGAAAAATTTACATAAATCCACTTAAGATATCTACTAGAAAAATTAAGTGAAAATTCACTAAAAAACCAAAAATAAAAATCTACTCAAAATTATAGAACTGATATTGATGTCCGTCGTCTTTGTCAATCATTGCACCATCGCGCTCCGTCCATCGTTTTCGTTGGTCGTTGCACCTGTCAATTGTTTGGTCCATCTCCCAACCACACTTTCATGTATCAGTTTTTCAACGACAGATCAAGAGCTTTTTCCAAGTTTCAATCTCCAAATTGACTTATTCACCAAGCCAAGGAAGAGCTTTTTGATGTAACTTTTTAATTTTACCCAATCAAAGTGAAAACCAACTTAAACATGAGTGAAATATACTAGACGCAAAATTTAAAATTCCGCTTCAAATTACACAATCAATGGATATCCACTAAAAATCAATAAGTGGATATCCTCTAAAATACAATCAATTGATATCCATTTAACTAAATAATAACGCAAATAATTGCACACAATGGCTAAAACGATAAATAAATCAGCTAAATGAAATAGTTAGAAATCAATTTAAACTTGAGTGACACAAAATTTTAAATCCCACTTAAAATTACACAATCAATGGATATTTACTAAAAATAACAGGTTTTAGTCATACCATGCTCAATAGTAGACTTTTAAATTGTGAATTGTTGAGGAACATTTTTTGTGATATATTGTTTTTTGATAATATTAATGAACACAAGGCCTCGTCAGCCTGTAACAATCCAAATTATTAGTAAATGGCACAATGGAGTCAAGATATCCCAACACAAGCATAATAAGCAAGATGCAAGTGAACTAATGCAAAATATGAACTTCTTCCCTTATTTTTTATTTTTATTTTTTTTTGGGTGGAAATATTCAAAATCACTTGCATGTTGAAAGCAAACCAAAAACAATCCTGAATTATGCCCTTAATTCTCCAAACTCCACGACAATGGACGACAATAGTTGAATCATTGGGATAAGAGCCTCTACATATCAAGAGCTTTTTCCAAATTTCAATCTCCAAATCTGATCTAAAAAAAACATATGAATAAAGAATAAAAATCAAATTGATGCCTTTGCCAAACCAAGGAAGAGTTTTTTTATTTTTAATTTTACCCAATCAAAGTGAAAATACACTTAAATATGACCGAAATATATTAGACGCAGGCAAAATTTTAAATTCCACTTAAAATTACACAATCAATGAACATCTACTGAAAATCAATAGTGGATATTCACTTAACAAAACAATAACACAAATAATTGCACACAATGGATAAAACGACAAATAAATCAGCTAAATAAAATAGTTAGAACTTATTTGAATCTAACTGACTACCTTGAACAATATTAAAATTGTAATTTAATTTCATTTCTCTTCCTCCGCCTCTCAAGCAACCAAACAATTGAAATGCAGAATTACCATTGATTGTGTAATTCCACTTAAAATTACATAATCAGTGCACATCCACTAAAAATCAATCGGTAGGTATCCACTAAAAATAATTAGTGAATATCTACTAAAAATCAATCAGCGGGTGAGGGAAGAAAATGATGTCCAGAGCCCGGTTTATTACTCCAGTAGGGTCTTCACCGACTCCGAGAGGAAGTACACGAGGTTTGAGAAGCTGGCCTATGCCCTATTGATTGGAGAAATTGGCCTATGCCCTATTGATTGCTTCAAGAAAGCTAAGACAATATTTTCAGGCTCATACCATCGTCGTGCTGACTGATTAGCCCCTAAGGCAAATTCTCTATTCTCTCGAAGTTTCCGGGCGGTTGATGAAGTATAGTCTCGAACTGGGTCAATTCCACATCGAATATTGCCCCAGAACAGCTATCAAGGGGTAGGTTCTAGCCGAGTTCATCGCTGAACTGACCTTCTTGGACGAAGAGCCAAGCCCCGACCTAGGAGCAACCGCGAAGACCTTTCAACTGAGTGAAGAGGTCAGTAAAGCCCCAACTGTGGCATCCAACTTGGGATCAGATTCATGACAACTCTTCATTGATGAATCCTCCAACCGGAACGGTTGTGGTTCCAGGATGGTCCTCTTGGCTCCAGACAAAAAGGAGGTAGAGTATGCCCTTCGACTGGGATTCCGAGCTACAAATAACGAAGCGGAGTATGAGACCTTTCTAGTCGTGGAGTATCTGGCCGAGCCGAGCACAACTGCTTCAGATGAGGTTGCTACTATATGTACACTCAGCTCCGACCCGACCTGGATGGATCCAATCCAGAGCTACCTCGACAATGGGACGTTGCCTGAAGACTGGGCTGAGGGCAGGAGGATGCGGTACCAAGTTGCGAGGTACGTCTTCTTTGGCAGAATACTATATCGCAAATATTTCTTGGGCCCCTATTCCAGATGCCTCTGACCTGAGGAGGCTGAATACGTTATGTGAGAAGTCCATAAAGGGATCTACGACAACTATTTCGGGGGGCAGATCGCTAGCTCGGAAGTTACTTCGGCATGGGAACTATTGGTTGAGAATGTTAGAAGATGCAGGAGAATTTGTGAAGAAATGTGACAAGTGCCAGAGGTTCACCACCTACCTTTATACACCGCCAACCGAACTGGTGCCTATAACCAGCCCACGGACCTTTGCCCAATGGGGCATCGACCTCATCGGCCTGTTCTATCAGGGTACCGGTCAGAGAAAGTTCTTGGTCGTTGCTATTGATTACTTCATAAAGTAGGTGGAAGCTGAGCCCCTAGCCAAGATCACGAATGAGAAAATTAGGGACTTTGTGTGGAAAAGCATGATCTGCTAATTAGCCGTCCCCAAGTTAATCGTCTCGGATAACGAAAAGTAGTTCGACAACGACTTGTTTGCCGACCTCTGCTCGGGATTGGAGATCAGCACTCACTTTTCCTCCCTAAACTACTCCCAAGCCAATGGTCAGGTCGAGGTCATCAACAAGACCATTCTACAAACCTCGAAGAAAAGACTGGATAAATCCAAGGGATTGTGGGTAGAAGACATATACCCCGTTCTCTAGGCCTACCATACAATAGCCAGGACCCTGACCGGTGAGACGTCCTTTGCGATGACCTTCGGGTCTGAGGCTGTCACTTCGATTAAGATCGATATGCCCTCACCACGGACCGCGACCTCCTTCAACCAAGCTGATAATGAAGCAGGTCTGGAATTAAGTCTGGATCTCTTGGAAGAAATAAGAGAAATAGCTTGGGTGTATCAAGCTGCCTACCAGCAAAGAGTTGCCTGATACTACAACAAAAGGGTCCGATCTCGCTCTTTCGATTTCGACGACTTTGTTCTCAGAAAGGTCACTCTGGCCACCAAGGATCAAAACGTCGGCAAGCTCGCTTCCACCTGGGAAGGACCTTAGAGGGTCACACGCGTAACTCGGCTCGGAACATACGACTTGGAAACTGAAGAAGTGGTACCCATGAGACACCCCTGGAATACCGAACACTTGAAGCGCTATCACCCCAAGGAAGAAGCATCTTTGTAAACTTGTAGAAATCTCAATTTCCAAGTATGTAATGAAATTTTCATTCAATGAAAAAGATGTTCGGTTCAAAATGTTCTCCAATCTCCAAAGTCTATACAAGTGCAGCGGCGGAGTTGAGCAACCCTCTATCTTACCGTAGACAGGCACAGACAGCCCTCAAATCGATCTCTAAGATAAAGCGATGTCCCGACGCATAGCATCAAGGAACTGACCGCTGTCATCCATAAACGGCATTACACCTATCGGGTCTGAGGATCTGTAGCTAAACATCCATTCCCTCAAAGCCGAGCAGAGCTTAGGAGATCTAAAGGGACAATGCTCCTGTAAGGATGAACTTGAGATAACCCGAAAAAGGCTTGAGTATGAGCTTGACTACAAAGAACTCACATATGATCGGCCACGGGAATCCACGGAGGTGTTGAAGTCTGTGGACCGAGAGGGCCCAACTCAAGTCTGACACCTTTACCAATATATCGACCACACAGGCATGGCTAAACCGAGCTCCTGTAGTCGGCTAGGGGTGCAAAATGATTGAGGAAGGATAAAGGGCTGAAGGATCGACTTGATCTCTTGGCACTTGAGTAAGACGATGTCTCCTCGATGTGACATACGATTGAGGTGTTTTACTTGATTGAGGTGTGACCTCTCGATGTTGCGATGATGATCTAGATAGTCCTCAGTCCAAAATAAAAAGTGAAAACAACTCGACATTGAAATTAAGGCCGCTGTGAAATCCTGCCCGGTTCTTAAAAATTTTACACAAGCGTTTGAATGAAAAAATTTGTTGCCGTGCTTAAAAGTGATCGAGCTTATTTGAATGTCCAATTGCCTAACCTGCCGACCAGATTTCAAAAAATGATGTCGATTTCACTAAATCGCTCAGTCAAAAGGGTGCCCAAATTCTGTGCAAAAGAAAGAAGTGGTTGGGAATCACTAAACTGTTTGCAAACCTTGAGCTCAGACACTTGAGGCCGAGATGTTTGTTCTAACACTACCACCAAGCTGATTGTCTATCTAGTTCTTAAAAGTACATTAGTGTGAAGATGTTCTAGCTGATTTACGGTTTTAAGGTTGATTGGTTAAGGTCAGTCGCATTTATCAATTTGAGTAATGATTAAGCATTCTAAGTGTTTACAACGAGCCGACTAGAAAAATTTAACTGAGCAGACGAAAAGATCAAAAGAAGATCAGAAAATTTTTACAAAATGTGGGGCTGGATCCCAATGTTACATGCCTAACAAAAATATTCACACAACTAATTAACTTATATATAAAAAAACAAAAACAAAAAAACAACAACTTAAATTCCTTTGTTCATATAACATTTCAAATTCTAAACTCATGTTTTCAAATGAACACAAAAATAACACAACAATTAACACAACCAATAACCTCCAAATACAATAATACTAACCAACATAATCATAACTAAAAAGTATTCAACACGAAAATTTCAAATGAACAATAATACAACATCGAAAGACTGAAACAGAGACATTTCAATCAAAGACATGCAAGGAACCTTTCACATTTTCACAGAAATATCAGTACTAATTCAGTTATTCGGCATCCACACTTATAGATAATAGACTAGTTATTTTTTTTAATAATCATATGCACAATAACAATAGCGCATATACACACAATACTGCATACATAAAACATAATGTAGTCATTGATCAAGAGACATACCCTCCATTGTATTAGACACTCGTGGAAAAAAGAAGACCCTTCAGAGAGCCCTAACTTGAGAGGATCAAGGTTTCGATAGACATTTATTTCAATTTCTTCAACTTGTTGTGAGGAAGTCTTGAACTGCGCAAAATATTCAACAGGTGTCGGACATTATCAGCACCGAAACACTATAATACACATGCTTAGAACATTCAACAACCAACTTTATGATTCCCTGTAGCAAAGAAATTCAAACCAGAAATTAAGAGAGAAAACTTACAACAAATCGTTTAGGACTCGGAGATTGTTTTAGAGACTTGACGGCCTGAGCATCTGACGACATTGCTATTAGTATGTGTTTACTTCAAACTTTTGTACGTATCTTCCTAGCCCAATTAGACGGTGATGGCGGTGGTGACTCCAATGCCGATGGCAGTGAGCCTGGGTCTATGTGATGGCTGCGACGCTGATGGCGATAGTGGGCCTGTGGTTGCCGAAGATTGTTGCGCGCCGTGGACTGGTGGTGGTGGGTGGGAGAAGGGTGGATGCTAAAGTGCTCAGGGATAGAGGGGTGAATAAAGACGGAGCTGAAGTTGACAATGAACCCCCTATAACATATAACATATACTAGAGCCGTGCCTTCAGGCACGGGTTTAAAAAAAGACTTGATATATAACATTTTTCACCTGTTTCATTTAAAAACATGTAATAATAACAATTCAACATCTATAATAATAACTAACAAAAATATTCACACAACCAATTAACTTGTATATAAAAAAAAATTAACTTAAATTCCTTTGTTCATACAACATTTCAAATTCTAAGCTTATGTTTTCAATGAACACAACAATTAACACAACCAATAACCTTCAAGCACAATAATACTAACCAACATAATCATAACTAAAAAGTATTCAACACCAAAATTTTGAATGAACAATAATAAAACATCGAAAGACTAAATAAGTTTTTCAAACCATTTGTGCTCGAGATGGGACTGCTTGGTACCAAAAAGAAGCTCAACTGATTATTACTTGGCTTCCGTGAAAAGCCTCACTGCCATTTGAGCGGATGCGCAACACGTGGTTTGACAGCATGAGAATCAAAGCGCTGCCCACCGTTTGATTAACACGACCATTCAACTTCCCAGGCTGCCTATAAATACACACTTCATCTCTCATTTTCATTTACACCAGATTAACATAGGTGCTCCTCCCGACCTCAGAGTATGGTACTATTTCTTTTCCCTCAAACATGTCTTCTTCTTATTCACCGAGGTACAATATGTCTAACTTTGAGAAGACCAGATCAGACCCCCTATTTATCAAATCAAGCTTAGTTCATCTGCAACAGAAGTCGAGTGGACGACCTCGTCGTCCGACATGACCCGTAGGTCGGCTGGAGCGGGGCCCTCCCAATCTCCAGATACGACCAACATGCCTCACCGTTAGAGGGCTAAAATCGAGACGAGCTATTCTGGGGGCCCTGGTATTAACCTCGACACGGGTCCTGCCGACGAGCTTGGTGTCACGGGCTCATCCGTTCTAGAAACTGCTGCTTCTCTATCTCCATTGGGTTAGACTTCGCTCGCTAGTCCGATTCCTAACCGGCTCATCTGCAAGGTTCCTCATGAAGCTCTGGTCTAGAGGTTTGAATCTGAGCTGACGGAGAAGAATATAAACAAATTTTGCTCTAAGTACGCGTTCCCTAGCTCGGTAGAAGTGAGGGTTCTCGGGGAAGGGGACCGAGCTTGTGCTCCTCTGAAGGGGTACATCTCGATGTACGAGGAGCAACTTCTAACCGGCCTGCGATTTTCCATTTATCCTTGGGTGCGAGCCGTTTGTTGGGACCTCGAGTTGTATTCGTCACAGCTTGCCCCTAACAGCATGAGGATGGTAGTGGTAGCCTACATCATTTTAATGGTCGAGGGAATTGTCCTATCTCTTGAATTGTTCCGGGATCCTTTTCTTGTGAAGTCGATGCCCAGTGGCAAGGGCTGGTGCTACATCACAGCCCGATAGAAATTCTTTTATGGCTACGATGACTCCATCAAGGACTGTAAGCCCAATTTCTTCTTTCCCAAAAGGAATGGAAGAAAGTTCAGCTCGTCGGCGAACATGGAACACCCGATCCAGATGCACTGGAGGACCGTAGGTAAGTACCAATCCCGACGTGAGTTTAATTTTTCTTCTCGGTAACGTTTTTTAACTTCTACCCCTTTTGTGTTTTAGCCTAGAAGAAGAATAAGCCCAGCTCGGAGATCATTGCTGAGAGAGATCGGGTAGTGAAAATGCCCTATAATCACGTGAGAGCGCTGGTCACCTTGACCTTGTACGACATTTACTTCTGGAGTGATCCTTCTCTACCTACCCTTGTCTTCAACAAGAAATCCGAGAATAGTAAGTTACTCCACCTCGGCTCGTTAATCTTTTTGTACTGAAGTTTTTTTACAATTTCTGTTTTGAACAACATCGTCTTCCATTTTCAGTTATGGACATAGCTGTAATGAAAAGATTGGTCATGGAGTAGGCCCAACAAGAGGCAACCGAGCATACCGGTTCCCAGTAGGGATCTTATTCTGGCTCACAGCAGGGATTGCAGCTCGACAGAGAAAGTCAGGGTGGGGAACACACTTCATCCCGAACAACCCCTCAGGGGACCCTGTCGAGGTCGGAGCCAGAGGGCAAGACCTTGACACCAGCGAGAATGACCTCGACCCCGGTGGTACCCATACCATTGGAGAAAGAGAGCTCGACCCCCGCTGAAAGGAGAGACAAGGGCAAGAGGAAGGTGTCCACGTTGGAGGTGGAGGTTGAGCCCTAGAAGAAGAGCAAGTGAGACAATCAGCCCAAGCAGGCCAAAACTTTCATCATTGACATCAACTTGAAGCTCGGTACCTGCATCTTTGACCAGCCTAACCTTCTTCCGAGCTACATCCACAAGATTACCTCTCCCGAAAATTGGGCCAAGATAACCTCCAAGGCTGACAACAAACTAGCCACCGAGAGCGTAAAAAACTACTCTAATTCAACAATGTAATCCTGAAATTTCAACAAAATTGAGCATGAAGTTAATCAAATTCAGTCACAATTAAACAAAATAACAATCGTTTAATTGAAGAAAACCATATGAATTGTTTTGACCCGTTTAACTCTACAACAATGGTGTCTCCCTGTTATTTTGGAACAGAAACATAAATCTAATTAAAAGAAATAGAAAAATTGATTATACCTCAAGAGTTTTGATAATTTTATCAATTTTAAGGAAGATGACGTTGAGAGAGATGCAGATTTTGTATTTCAGTTTCGTCTCATGTAACAACAAATAATTATCTTCTACAATTAAAAAATAAAATGAAAGATAATAATCTAATAAAAAATAGGATCATAAATTAGAAAGTTCCAATTTTTTATTCTTTACCTCAATGTATAGTAGCAGAAGTACAAATCAGACTAATCGACAATTTCTTCTCCTTTTCCTTATTAGCACGCAGACCCTTCACTCTCCATGAGTGGTGCAAAAACTACTTACCAATTTTTGTACTGCTATGTGTTCTCGAAAGAAATAGAACAAAAAACTTCAAAAAAAAAAAAAAAAAACCAGCCAAAACATTGAGGTAATTTGGGAGAAGACTGATGTATCATCCCATTTGTCAAGAACACCAAGAAGGTCTTTCACAAAAGACTTAGTACCTATCAAAGCTTGTACTGCAAAAGAAAATGTAAAAAATAATGAAATTCAACAAAAAAAAATAGTGAAAATTGAGGGCCTGCAATTGTATATGTAGCCAAGAGATAATAAAAACAAATCTAATTTGGGAACAGAATAGAAACAGTATGTTGGGAACAGAAATCAAGCTCTGAAATTTAAAAAAAAATCAGAGGAATAAAAAAAAAGTTGAGAGAGATTACTTGTTTGAAGGGAGATTGAGACGGAGAGGGCTTGAAGTCAAAGGGCCGGTCTATGTGTGAACACCTCATCAGCACAGGGTATACACTCACCATCTTCACCCGAACCCAATCCAAAGCCAAATATCTCATCTCCAAGGGAGCTTTCTGGGCTACTTCCGTCGTCTGTCACCTCCTAATCCGATGTCGTCTCCTCCATAGTCGGCTACCCCTCCAACATCCACCACGTTATGCGACACCCCACCACCGGCGCCCTCTTCGGACTCCTTCTCGGAGGAATCCTCGTCAACTATTTTCACGGCTGCAAAAAAATGTGAATGCATCATAATCTTGACTTCGACTTATCCCAAATAATCATAATTGTGACTCAAAAGACTGATGAATATGGCATTTATGTTAAAAAAAATGCTAAATGAACCGCTATATATTGGATAAACATTATCATGGAGATAAAAGTTTTTTCCAAAGTTCATTCAAGAATGTTAGCCATACTCAACCAAAGATATGTCAACAGGCCAATATGAATGAAATTTTCAGCCGTACTCAACCAAAGATATGTATAGTTAAGGATCATAGATAACAAAAGTTATGGTTTTAAATATGAAGATCTAAACAATTTGTTAGTATACACTAAACAAAAACACCAAACAAAAACACTGAGCAAAAATAAAAACATTAAACAGAAACACTAAAGAGAAGCACAAATGAAGAAGATAATGAAAATAGAAACACTAAACAGAAAAAGAAGAATGCAATCAAAGAAGTGACAAAAAAGAGATTTAGAAATTAGGATTGAACATACCTAAAATTTCTGAAATTTAGGAGAAATAGAGAGAGAAAAATTCCTGAAATCCAAGCTACCTGTTCGATAAGAGAGAGAGAAATGGACGTCGGATCAGAGGGATCAGAGAAATGAAAATGATGAAACCCAAGCATTAGACAAAACCCAATAAGAGAGAGAGAAACTTACATTCGTGAAAGGTGGAAACGACCTTATATGTTGGAACAGTGGAACCCAAGCATCAAACATCCTGCAATTATTGTTTGTTAGCCTCCTGATTATCTACTAAAGACCTAATCAACAACGGAAATTTCAGATTCTATAAAATATACATACCCTCAGTTGTCCAGTTTAACATTAGTACCGGAAATTATAGATTCCATAAACCCAATTTCAGATCTAGGGTTCAAGCTAAAGAAGAAATATAGAAGTCGCTGAGCTCCCAACAACAAAACACAGTGAAATCATGAGATATTTGACAATTAAATAAATAAAAAAATTGAATCTTCAGGGCAAAACATACCTAATCCACCAGAATAAATAGACATCCAATTAGCCTTACCCTCGGCCAGAGGTGAGCGGTGACAGAAAGACGAGGAAGACGTCGATGACGATAGAAGAACACGGCGACGCAATGGTGATGGAGACGGTGACTGCGGCGTGGCATCGGCGAGGAAGATCAAGATGGGGTGGGGATAGCGATGGAGATTCGTGAGAGCAAGAATGAGACATAGAGAGAGAGAGCGATCGGGTGAGAGTGAGCAACGGTATAAAGAGAGAAAGAGAAAGGGGTTTTGGGTGAAGGTGAAAATTTTGAAATGAGGGTTATTAGGGTAAGTTTTAGGCAATTCAATTAACTAAAAAGAGAATAAATTAGGGAATGAATTAAAGGGTGTTTAAGTTAGACAATAAATAAATGGTCTAATTATGGTATTCATTTGTCTAATTACTTGATTTTATATAAATTTGATTTTTATTTACATTGATTCGATATCTTTTTTGACAATTTAGTTTCCTTTTTGGCAAATTTAATTTTCTTACACGGTCTTCAACTTATGTCGTCAAAATGTCTTAATCATCACTTTATTTGTCCTAATCATATTCTTGTTTGTCCTAATCATTTTATATAATAGATACTATAATATAATAAATTAAAAAATGACTAAATTTTTTAATTAACTTTAATGTCTCTATTTAAGGTCATGAGAGAGAGAATTAAGAGATAGAAAGAGAAAATTAATTAATTAAGAAATTATATATATTTTTATCATTACAATTATTTTTATAAGCCAAAAATAATATTAATATAATTTTATTTCCTTTTAGACAAATTTAATTTCTTTATATATTCCTTAACTTAAGATCGCAAAATGTCCTACTCAATAAATTTATTTATCCTAGTCAGCAATTATGTTTGTCCTAGTCATATTTTTTTTTTCATAATCATAAGCTTATCCTAATCATCTTATCAGAAGAAAAACAGAGGAGAAGTGGGTCGGCGGTGGTGTGTTCGATCGGCGGTGCACAGTCCGGTGTGTGTGTGTATGTGTTGCCGGCGGTGAATGGATGCGTGCCGTTCAGTGCAACCGGCGTAGTTATGTGTGTGTGATCGTCATAGGGTGTGTGGCGTCATCGTTCGTCGCCGACGTTGGTAAGTGTGTGTGTGTCATCGGTGTAGGTGGGTGTCGGCCGTTTAACGTCGTCAGCGTGGGTGTGTGTGTGATCGTTGCTGTCGTTCGGTGAGTATGGGTTATTCAACGTCGACGTGTGTGTGTTCCTCTGTGAGTGGGTGGTCGACCGTAGGTCGTTGACCATCTGTGACGGAGGGTGTATGGTCCATTCAATATCGTCGGCGTGTGTACGGTGTGTATGTATGTGTGTTCTGTGTTGTTCAGTCTCCGACAAACATGTGTGTGTGTAGCCGGTGCTGTGTGTGTGTGATCGGTGTAAGGTCATCGGCGGTGTGGCAGTGTCGT